>ML677351.1:5695834-5869549 GCA_007922305.1 Dermatemys mawii
GGGAGCTGAGACCCCCGCTGGCAGGAGCCTGCGGGGAAACCCCAAAGCGGTTGCGGGCTGAGCACTTAGCCTGCTGCCGCTTTGGGCTTTCCCCTCAGGCTCCTGCGAGCCGGGGTGTCAGCCCGCTGCCAGCCAGGGTTTCCTACACCCAGGCTGGCTGGGCTGAGACCCCAGCTGGCAAGGAGCCAGTGGGGGAAACCCCAAAGCAGCAGCAGGCTGAGTGCTCAGCCTGCTGCCGCTTTGGGGCTTCCCCTGCCGACCCCTGTCTTAGACGTCCCGGTTAATCTGCAGCCCAGAGAATCGGGAGTCTACTGTATTTGCAACCAATTTCTTTTATGAAACAAGCTTAACTTGTGTGTTTTGCTTTATTTGCTTAGTAATCTGCATTGTTGTATCTTTTATATTCACTTAACATCCATCTTCTAAAGTTAATCAATTTATTTCTCATTTATAATATAATTCAGTTTATGCAATTTATTATTGGGGGGGGGGGAAGAGATAAGAGGCTGTGCATACCTTCCTCCACACTGAGAAGAAGGCGGGTTTCACAATATACCTTTGTGGCTGCACTCCTGAGTGCTGGGAAAAATCTCTTAAAATGAGCCTTCCCAGATCTCACCTCAGTGTCTGTTTTGTTCTGCAGTTGGGTGTGGCCCTTCCTGTGTTTGTGCTGGAGGAGACTTAATAGCCTGGCTCAGCAAGACAGGTAAAAGGGGTGCCCAAGCTGGCGTAGCAGGCGGGCTCAGTGGTATCTCACCCCATCAAATGGCATCCTAAGGGGGGCAACCTATCACAACCAGACTAAGCACAACTCAGCTTAACACTTCTAGGTTGCAGGACTTTGCTCTGAGATATGCACGCGCAGTGACCATGGACAAGAACAATATTAAAGGGCCTTCAGTTGATAAAAGGTACTGAGGATTTTTGCAGGAAGGTACTCTGTGGCATTTGTGTAGGCTTCTTTCTATACTGAAACTGATGTTTAGCATCTGGTATTACACTTTGATTTTTAAAAAAGTGTTACTTGGCATTAAAGTTGTAGTTCTTTACTGTACATTTTCTAAAAAATGTGGACATGTTTTTCCTTTACCTTTGTGAATCTATTGATGATCTGACCTACTGGATGAGTTTCAAAGTACTGGAGGGGTAGGTGCAGCACGTTGGCTAACATGTGATTATGCAATGTCCGAGAAGCACAGAGGGATCCCCGCGTTAGCACATATGCACCATAGCAGACCAAAAGACCTTAAGAATGAATGAATACATCAATAAATAAAAAAAGGTCAAATGGTTGTTTTTTCCCCAAAGGCATCACACTTCAGCCTGGTAGGCCCACTATAAAGTTTCGTTTTACATACTCATCTGTTCACATCCTACCCCTTCATAAGCAAGTCTATTCTACCATCAGCAGGTGCACGTGATTCCTGCTAACACTAGCTGTGACATGGACACTGACATCTAACCCCACAAAAATAGTAACACCTCATTAGCTAAAATGTGCACTTTTTCCATACAATAACATTGACTTGGTTACAAGGACTGCCATATTACAAATTAGTCTAATCTGCCTTTTCAATCATTCTTTCATTTTACTGCTCCCTAACTTAATCCTTCCTCCCTACCACTCCCCCACACCAAATGTGAAGTGATTCTATTATGCTGCTATACATACATCTGATTACAGACCAATATAGTTTGTCTTTGTATTACACATTTACAGTCTCTGTTACAGATTTAACAGGATGTAAAAGAACGCAGGTAACTAAGCTTTGCAAATACAGAGAAAATAAAGTCTTGTATGCTTAGCCTTACCTTGTATGAATCCCAAAAGCCCATAGACACCAAGTTTATTGTTTCTTAACTGTTTCCACTCTGTGTAATCCTTATTTTTTTCTTCTTCTGCTGACCAGGTGCTAAGCCACAGATTTTGTCCTATGGCTACTGCATTTTGTCCTAAGTAAGATGCTAGGGTTAGCCACACCCATAGCCAGCCAAATGCTTGCAGGTATTTCAAAATAATTGACATTGTCATCTAAATACAAGAAAAGCACAGGAGTTACTAAAAAATGTCACTGTGAAAGGCAAATTACAGTAAATGAACTGAATATACTAATTTCTTCAGACATACATCTAAACAATGAAATCCAATAATTTAATCACATGCAGTCATATTCTGAGTCTTCAAAAATCAATTTTCCCCAGAAATATTTTTTCCCCTTATAATAAAATTTGTCACCTGTACAGGGAGGGATACTTTTAATATATGCTACACAAACATTGAAAAGAACATTAAGGTTGCAAAGTCAAGTCTAAAAATGTTACGAAATGCCAGAATTAAGGTTGCTTAAGCACCCACAATTTGCCCCCTTTCTACAAATGCATTATAGTACAATAATAAATTACATGATCACATACTACTCTTTTTCAATAGGACCTCGGTCTCATTCAGGTGCACAGGATCAGTAGTGCTCACTTAATAAGCAATTATTCATTATTTGTTTTCGCCTCACTAAATAATGTGTGCTGTTGACCTTATTTACTTTATGCTATTCAAATTCCACTCTGAATACAGAATTATGAATGTTTCTCATGGTCTTTCCTATGACACTTGTCACTATAATATCTGAGTGCTACAAAAATATTTATTGATTAATTTTGATGACACTGAGAGCACCATCCTCATTTTACAGATTGAAAGCGGAGGCATAGTAAGATTCAGGTCAAAAGTATCCAATAATTTTCTGTGCCCAATTTGAAACATCTCAGATCTGATTTTTCCAGACTACTTAACAGGATTTTCAGAGGCTTATAACTTGACCAAATATAGGCAGATTTTCACAGTGATTGCAAAAAGCAAATCCCTGACACAAAGACCATATTCTTTCCAAATTTCAAGCCCTCGCTCCAAAACATGGAGACATTAGAACTTTTCAAAGAAGGGGACACCAGAATTATTTTTAACACAGGCAAAACATGTTTTTCCTCAGAAACAGCTGAACTATTTGTCTGAAATGTTCCCAAAACATTCAACTTGAGACAGACATCTAATATGGAAAATTTCAGCCCAAATGGTAAATGTTTGGCAAAGTTACCAATAACTGAAAACTGGGTCTTATAATGGGCAATGTCAGGAAATCTTAATAGGTGATGCTAACAGCCCTGCCTATAATTGCTTTAATAGATTACATGTATATAGAAAATTATAAAGGCTTACACTGCCAGTAGCAACATTTTCTTTCTTCATTGAGAATGCTTTGGTTTGTTCAAAGGAAGAACTGCAAACAACAATGTTAAATGTATTTTAATCATGAACATGAAGTGAAACATCACAGAAAACACATACACAGAATTAATCGAACAAAAAACAGTGAACTTAAAGGTCTGTGAATTCCTCTTCCTTGAAAATGCCATAATGTATTTCCAAGCCCTTCCTTTTTATCATTAAAATGTTAGTGTAGCCAGACACAATAACAATGATTGATACAGTGTCCTAAGTGCACACAGTCCATTACAAACTTGCAAATGGATGTCCATCCCTAGGAAATTACTCAGTTGTCAAACAGAATATAGATGCAGTCTGATGTACATAAAGCAAACCAAACCAAACCAATGCTAGGGAGAAGCATGAGTGAAAAGGACATTAGAAAAAACAAAACCATCTTCTTATGTTGCTTATGAACAGATGGAGTGGAGATGATGCAAGCACCCACTCTCCTAGCCCAGATTTGCACCCAAATCTTGCACTGTACAAACAGCTATTTCCCTCCAAGTGAGAATCCTCCTTCCCCTGGTCATAGCATAATGGGTTAGACACAGAAAACTGCTCAGAGTAATACAGCATACCAACATCATTATAAACTGGACTTTCAAGAGGACACAATTTTAGCTGTTCTTCTCTTGCTTTTTGGACTTGGAGCTTAAGTCTAGCTGTCTCCTGTTCCATCTTGCAAAGTCTCTCCTGTCTCTCAGCGGCTTCTTTCTCCAGTTTTGCATTCTCTTGCAATTCCCACAATCGAAAGTCTGCTAGTTCCTGTTCAAACTCAAACTGCAGGCTGTCTCTCAGGGCTTGCAGTTTCATTGCTTTTGCTTTCTGATCACTCATCGCCACTGCTCTTTAACCAACCAAACTCTCAACACCAAAATTCAAATTTGGATAGCGTGGGGTTCTGACCCAAAGCTCAACTGACCTGGTTCTGTGGATCCTATCACGACTACGCCACTGTGTGTACTGCTTGCTTTCAGTACTTACCTGTCTTTATGCCCCAAGAGCTCTTTTTGAGGCAGAATATTGCCTTTTTGACTCTCTCGCTTTAAAGAAGACACTAGAGTGAAAAAAATGGAAAACACTTTTTTTTTTTTTGAGTCTTTATAGTGTGTTCAGACAGCTGCAATAATTAAGAAGCAAGAAATAAAAAGGAGAGAACACAGGTGAAATGGAAGTGGGGCTGCTCTATAACTAGGCATGAATACTGTATATTGACCTGGTTATTGGGATGTTTATTGTATGACTATGTTGGTTTAGCTTAATAGCAGTGGCAGAGTTCAGGGCCAGCTGTACCTTTGACCCACTCTTTAGCCTGAGTGAGCCTTTTCAGGTGACAGGCCCGTACCTTCACATCTCTCAGAATGCAATCCTTCCACTTTCAGAATAGGTTCCCAGGGTGCAACACCCCTATGCACTAACCCTAGTTACTCAGCAGCCCCAGCTGTGTTCAGCTACTACAAGCCTTGTCCACTTCAGGATGCCTGTGACCAGTAGGTGAATACAGTGACTGTGAATAGTCTTTTCAAAACAGATGTATTGTTTAATCCCAATAGTAGGAAAAAAACATAAACAGAAATGGGATTTTAACACAACAGATGGTCTACACATATATTTATCTTACCTAAAGGCATAAGTAGGATTATGTCAACCCAGACACCTTAACCTCTGAGGCCTGGGGTTCAGTCTTGTCCCCAGCAGTCTGCCTCTCCCCTCAGTTCTTCAGGGACTGTCCTTTTATCCACTCCAAAGGTGGGTGGATCCCCTATCCTGTAGCTTCTAGGTGGACTGTTCAACTCAGCATGGTCAGAAGTAAAACCTGAAAGCAAATGACACCTGCAGTGTCCTTTAAGTACCACTATATGGGACTATCTGAAGCTATTGTCCATTTTCCTGCATATGTGCCGTTGACCCCTTGTAATAATACAGAACATAAGAACATAATAATGGCTGTATTGGGTCAGAACAAAAGGTCCATCCAGCCCAGTATCCTGTCTACCGACAGTGGCCAATGCCGGGTGCCCCGGAGGGAGTGAACCTAACAGGTAACGATCAAGTGATCTCTCTCCTGCCATCCATCACCCTCCTCTGACAAACAGAAGCTAGGGACACCATTCCTTACCCATCCTGGCTAATAGCTATTAATGGACATAAATGACATAACAATCAAACAGACAATACTATATTAATGAAATATAACAGCAGATCACATATGCAGAAGCAGGCTGCAGGAAAAACAAGCAGGAAGAGAACAATGCCATTAGAAAGCTACCTTTCTTTCTACCAACACTCAAGAGACAATGCAAAAGCCATTCACTTTCATGTCCTACCCCCCACCCACCCCACCCCAACTAAGTCAACTGGACTAGTTTGTCAAAAAGGGTCCAAACTTGGGAACACATGACTGAATAAGATGGAAAAGGACACACTCCTTTAAGCAGGGGGAGATGCAGTTAGCAGGAAGCAGACTGACACCAAGACTGGCAAAGTGAGGCTTCCCTACTTTGCAAACCTCTAGGTATGATAGACCTGTGCATAGCTGTTTAAAAAACCTTTCCTGAAAATGCTTTCTCTCTTCTTTTAGAATTAAACAATACTTTGGTTTGAAATAAAACAATATTTGGGTTATAAGGAGGTCACTCTATTCACCACCGGTCATACACTTCCAAAGGAATCACTGTAGGTGTCAATCCCAGTTGAACTACTGGGAAAGCATGGTTGATATAACAAGGTACTTTAGCCCATGCCTGGTCTAAATGAGAGAATTTCAGAATTCCAGCCCCAGAAAGTAAAGGCACAAAGCCTGGCACTGGAGGGGGTTCTCTCAGACACTTGAGAGGGGTCAGAGATATAGCTAGCCCAGCAACTGTGACAGAATGCAACACTCAAAGAATAAACAAATACATATTTTCAAATTCTGTAGTTTGTTTCGAACATAGAAGAGAATTCTGACTTTCTCTACCACTTAACATTTAAACTCTACCCTTAAAGTCCTTTTTGGGGCTACCTAGTGTAAGAAATGCCTGTGTTTAGACTCCTGCAATAGTTCTGCAGAAAAGATGGAGGGCCAAATTCTCTGCTGCTCTGACTCTGGTGAAGTGAAAGGAGTTATGCTAGCAAAGAACTTGGCCCAGAGATTCCAAGAAAATACATTCTCACTTGATGAAACATTATAACCGCTGCCCTCCATCCCACTGGCTCCCTCAAATATTAAGAAGAGGCTATATCTCAAAAGATTTTCACATCATAGTCAAAGACGTTAGGCAGAGTGTTTTGTTGTTTCCCATGTTATCAATATCTTGATAATTAATATCAAGAGAGAGAGAGTAAAAAAAAATTGCAGTGATAATATGAAATTTGTTTCTTTTTGGTCTTGCTGTCATTTATGTAAATAAACCTGTTAAAATAAAACTGTTTTCTGCATACATCTGTTGTGCTGAATTCACCTATAACTTTTTCCATTTACTCTTAATATCTGTTCACGGCCAAGCTTCTACTAAATGCTACAAATGAACATTAAGAAAGATATTTGCTTATTCTAGGATATTTGTATATTATATCTCTGTAATATATAGTAGCTGCTTTTTAAAGTTTGTGTGTTAATTATCTAACTTACAGTTGTCAGGAGTGTCCCCTTAGAAGTCTGACAATGATCTCTGGCCTATTTCATTATGCAAAAACTGTTTTGCTTCCATCCCACTATTTTTTTTTCATAAATATATCATTACCATAGAGGCTTTGCTAACCAATAAAATAAATAAATAAATGTTAACTTACACAGTAGCAGCATCATTTGCAAACTGAGAATACAATTATTGTTTAACTACTATACAGAAATAGGAGATAGGAATTGTTTGTTTTTCAGCACTAGAGCAATACATTAAACAAACAAACAATAAACTTAGAAGCTTTCCATGTAAAACATTTCCCAGCAATACTGTAAGAGCTTTCAGCTAGGTAAAATGTTAAGCCTAAACATCCCTCTGAAAAGTGTAGAACACTTTCTTTATATATTTGCAAGAGGAAAAGAAATGCTCTCAGGTGGGCAATTTTATGCCATACTTCCCCATAACATGTTCCATAAGCTTATGGAAATGGAAGGGGGTTTCTAATGTAACACCATGTAGATTAATGACGTACCAGCAGATATTACTGCAATAACTAAAAATGGCTATAAAAATCAGAATTATTCAAGTGTCAAATACACCAAAATTAATCTTTGACTTTAGTCAATTAGGAGTTAACAGGACAAAAAAGCATATCCAGAAAAAACATGGAACTACATGGCAGTTTCCTGTTCCAGGAATTATTTATATGCACACAGGGCCTGGTCACACGTGGGCCTTTAGATGCCTGAAGTCAATGACTTACTATTTCAATAGTGCCTGAATTTTATTCCAGTTTATAACTTGGAATCTCAGCATCTAGATTTGGCTGATTTCAAATGATTTATAGAAAGGTGAAATGCTTCGTATCCCTTTACCAAATCCTTGTCCTATTCAATTCCCCTAACAAAAAATATTTTCTCAGCAATTAATGTAGAAAGGTAAGACTAGGTTTTATGAAAACATGGTGTATTAAAAAATACTGTATGTGCTCACTTTTAATTTGAGGTGTTTCTTCACTTTTATCTTCTGCACTGAAGACCTGAAGGAGCTCAGCAAAGTTAGCTCTTTCTGAGAGCAGCTCTTGGTAGGTCCCCATGTGCGCTATCCTGCCATCTTCCAATACAATTACAACATCTGTCTGAGGCAGGAATGTCAGGTTATGGGTCACTAAAATACGTGTCTGAAAAAAAACACAAAACATTTTCTTTTTGACCATATGAAAATAAAAGTGTGCACTAACAATTACTGGCGGGGGGGGGGGGGGGGAGAGAGAGAAAGGGTTGGTTTAAAAAAAGGAGAGCTGCATATGGAATTGTCTTAGAAATTTATCTAGCTTCCTCTTTAAAGCAACCAACTAAATTTGAAGAAATTGTTACCATTGTTACATACTACAATAAACTAAGTAATTATCAAATTACACATTATTATGCTGCTGTTGCACATGTGGTTCTTAAGGCGTGTTGCATCAGTCTTACAAATAAAAATACACCGGACCCTTGCGATAGCCTGGGGTTTGGAATCCATGCGTGATCCAGAGCTAACACAGGGACCGCGTTAATGTGAGAGACATGTTGCCATGGATCCCAATTTGAAAATTTAAATTTGGGATCCATTGCAATGATCATGCTGTACGCAAACCCGTGCTATATGCGAAGCCGCGCTATAGCAAGGGTCTGGTATACTTCAGCATTAGGGAAGTGCTCATTTTTAATGATAAAAGAAGACCATGAAAGCTCGAGTTTCTTGGTAAGAGTCCCTTTAAATACAACCTAGTACCATATCTGTGTTGATAGCAGCCCTGTTCATCCTCTTTAGGCATCTGTCACTAATAGTGTTTTCAGTACTGGAACCTCCTTTTTTCAGGTGTTTGTTAATAACAAAGCAGGTGAAGATGAGGAGGGTAAGAGGGAAGTAAGAAGAGGAATATCTCCACTTCCACCAATCCATGAATTCCATAGGCACCAGCTAGCAGTAAATCTCCATAAATCGGTAATATTGTTGAAAGTTACTTTTCACCAAGATATCTGAATCTTTAATGAATTTTAGATCAGAAAACTCCATCCCCTGCCCACTCTCTCTCAGGGATTCCTTTGGTCACCAGAAAACCTTTTTGGCACTAACAGTGGATGCAACTCCCTATCAAGTAAACTTGGAAGTTGAATCTAGACAAATTCAAACTGGAAATGAAGTGCAAGTTCTTAGCAGGGGCAGGTAGGGGTGTAACTAACCACTGGAACAACTTCCCAAGAGTTGTGAGGAATTCTCCATCACGAGCAGTTTTTTTAAACGACATGCTGTAATTCAAACAGGAATTATTTTTGGGAAGTTCTATGGCCTGTGTGTGATGCACGATAACTAGATGATTGCAGTGGGTCCTTTTGGCCTTAGAATCTGTGAACCTTAGGTCCTCATTTCAGTCAGGTGAAGGATCAATGGTGACCACCAGGTCCTTCCTCCCTCCTTACAGATAGAATCCATGGCACTCATACAATTTCTGCCAGCTAAGGACCAAGCTGGAAGCCCAAATATTATATGACTTTCCATGACAGTATGGATACATCTGTACTGCAATAAAAGATCCTAGTTGGCCAGTCAGCTCACTCGGGCTTGTGTGGCTAAAAACGGCAGTGAGGACATTTGGGCTTAGGCTGAAAGCCAGGATCAGAAACCCCACAAGGAAGGTGCATCTCAGAGCCCGGGCTCTGGACCAAGCCCAGATATCTACACTGTGCATTTTAGCCCTGAGGCCCATGAACCTGAGTCAGCTGCCCGGACGCTGAAACTTGGTGCCGCAGGTTTTTATTACAGTATAATTGTACACTTTGAGACTTCCAAGTCAACCCAAGTTAAGTGTTGACTGTGTCTATGTTCATAAGACTGCTTGATATGATTCAAATAGCATGATCAGCGGGGCTTCTTATTTAACAAGGTGCTCTCTCTCTTTACCATATATAACAAACCCACTCAGACACAACTGAAGATTTTCAATTTGCCTGTTATATTATATGAAGATTGGTTTCTTTACCTTGTTTTTTAAGAGCCCTGATGGCCCAATCAGCTTCTCAAAAAGGTGTTTTCCAACATGAACATCTACAGCAGACAAGGGGTCATCCAGAAGATATAGGTCAGCATTGCTGTAAACAGCCCTAGCCAGACTCACCCTCTGCTTCTGCCCCACACTTATATTCACTCCCTAGGAAAAGAAAAGCATTATTAGCTCAAACCAGTCAAAGGAGACACACATGATTTATTGTCATTCTGAACCAGCATGTCTAGTTCCTATCAGTTACACTATACCACTAAAGTGAAAACAGACTGTGTAAATCACTTCAACAGGAGATACCACATATGAAACATATTTATGGTAGTTTTAATATACATATATAATTTATTCTCTATTCTTCTTGAGGTTATAGGATTAAAAGTAATTGTTTACAGCTTAAAACTGCTGTTGTCAGTCAAACACAGAGCATGAAAGTAGGGATACAGCTTTACTTCAAAAGAGGAACTCTTCAGAAGTGGCTATAAACCCCCTCACAGTTTTAAAAATGTCCACTTAGCTTTATCTGAAAGAGTTTACAATTAAGCTTTTCCATTCTGGTTCCCTCGGTAACTTCCATACAGGAGCTCTAGCAAATTCCCAAGTTTGGGACTAGAAAAGGATACGGATTTATTTTATATGGTATAGCTCCTTTGTGACAAACATATGTAACCTTTGAAAAAACAAGAGTTATTTGTGATAGGTGAAGTATCCGTGTGTTTATGCACAAGTTGGGAAAATGGGTAGAGAAGGGAGAACAACATTATAGATAAGGTAAACTCTCTCCACCTTGATACTAGTCCTGTAATAGCTTCATGTGTTTTACCTATAAATAAAATACCCAACCCTGTTGTTCCAACTAATGGGAAAACACTCTACTACCATATCTTATGGGCAAAATACTGTAATTATTGTACTGCTTCTATGAAGGGTGTGTTTTTCTAATACACTAAGACAGCACCTTTATGATAATTTCTTCCTTCTCTTCCTTCCAAAAGATCAAACACATTTTTGTAAAAATAGTCAGAATTTAAATAAATAGAGGAGAAATAGAAATAGTTTCATAAGAGGGTGCAGTAACTTATTAGCACTGATTATTAATTCCGACCACTAAGCCTTAAAGTAAACCTGCAGATATAAAATGCATATATTTAGACAGTTTTTGCTTAACATGCTAAATATCCCAGTTAACCAGACTAAGGATATATGGGTGACATTAGAAACAAACTTTATTCCTGATAAACTTCTGCCTCCTGCTCTTTGATCTCCCAGCATTTTCTATGCAAGTTATATCTGAAAGAGGACGGAGCTGACATACAAAGAGGGATCAGCTTAGGTAATTATTTTAAAAAGATCACTAATTGTACAAAAAGTGTTTTATACACTTTTTTATCCTCTATAAGAGGGAATCACTGGAAACAATTAGCAGAGTAACAGTAACAGTTACTACTCGATTATTTTTTTAAAGTCAGTTTCATAGAGTTTGTTAATTTGGAATTTTTGGTTTTACTTTTTTAAAGGGGCCAAAACAATTAAAATTAAAAGATTAAGAACAACAGTGGTATCTGACAAATTTTCCAGCAATATATCCAGGCAAACAAGGTACATTATGGAAATAAAACCAAAATCCAAAACAAAATAGAGATGGAGGAGGGGGGTTTTCAGAAGCAACAAGCATTGGCCTAACTCTGTTCCCACTGATTTCATCTGGGACAGAGTTAGGCCTTTTCAGTATTTTGCATGCTTAATATCAATTAAACTATGTCTACACTAGAGAGATAGCAGCGGCGCAGCTGTAAGATCTCTCAAGTAGCCTCTCTATGCTGACGGGACAGAACTCTGCTGTTAATATAATTAATCCACCCTCAACGTGTGGTGGTAGCTATGTTGGCAGGAGAAGTTCTCCTGACGACGTAGCATTGTATCCACTAGTGCTTATGCTGGCGTAATTTACATCACTCCAGGGAGTAGAATATTCACACCACTAAGTGACATAAATTTTGCTGAAGTAAATGTAAGTGACATAGCCTTAGCAAACTAAATGCATTTGGAAGATATTGTGAACTATATTTCAGCTGAGTGACAGCAAGTGATGTTTCAAGTTCTCACCCTTTCTCCAATCTCCGTTTGATCCCCATTTGGTAACTGCTCCAAATCTGGTAGTAGAGCACTGGCTTCCAAAACTCTCTCATAATATGGCCTATTCAGATCTGAGCCAAAGAGAATATTTTCTTGCAAAATGGAATTCTGAATCCAGGCCTGCTGGGAAACATAAGCCACTGAACCCTAAATAAAGAGAAAAGGCAAAATACTCTCATTTGGACAGTTCTACCTGTGGTAGGATAACATTTTAAGAACATCTGCTGTTCAAATTATATTTCAAAGTAAAGTCATGGGTTATTGCTTCTAAAACATTAGTATAGTCAAAGTGATAGAATTCTAAAAAGTCAAATGTTCCAAACCAAGCTGTTGAAGATACTGGGTGAAATACTGTGTATATTATGAGGGCATGTGCACACTATACTCCGCCACCCTTAAACGCATTGAGTAAAATGTTACACATTGAGTAACGTAACTGAAAGCAATAAGACTTCTTGCATACTAAGGTATTACTCAGTGCACATAAAGGGAGCAAAACTGGACCTACACTTAGCACATGGCAAATACAGGAAGATAATATTTTGGTTTAATTTGCAGTTTTTAATGTAAAACCAGTTTTGAAGCATTGCTCAATTGGAATAACAAGGTGAACTACTGCTTAATTCTGGACACTCCTGTGATTAGTTACAGTGCCTTTATTTATCACTGACGATCCAGCTCGATAAAAATGTCAACCACTAGAAACTAACATGGTTTTATGGGACAGGAGTGATGATTTTAAGAGCTCCTGACTATATGATTATAATGGACCCTTCTGACTTAAATCCATAGATCTATAAAATCTATTAATTTTATTAAGAAATGTGGTGAGATGAATTGACATCATCCTCCACCCAATGAATCTATACTGACTCTTGAAGTAGCATACTCTGTATCAGGGATCGGCAACCTTTGGCACACGGCCTGTCAGAGAAATCCAGGGCCAATTTGTTTACCCATCGCGTCTGCAGGTTCAGCCAATCACAGTTCCCACTGGCCACGGTTCACTGCTCCAGGCCATTGGGAGCTGCAGAAAGTGGCAGCCAGCACATCCTTTGGCTTGCACCGCTTCCTGCAGCCCCCAACGGTGAACTGCAGCTGTGGGAGCTGCGATCGGCCGATCCTGCAGATGCTGCAGCTAAACAAACCTCCCCGCCTGCCAGTGGATTTCCCTGATGGGCCACGTGCCAAAGGTTGCCAATTCCTGCTCTATATAGTTCCCTGTCGCAAAGAGGCTCCCTGGCTTTTTTGTTTTGTTTTTTATTTCCACTAAAATGTACTAAATTGATTCACTTGCTGTAAATTAGCAAGAGACTTCAGACACCTCTTTATTTTAACATTAGTAAAAGGCAATATGGTCTACTGGATTTACATAGGAATGGAAGAAAAGGACTACCAAATTCTAATCTTACTCCAAAGTGACTCAAACTCAGGAGTTACTTGACAACTCTGTATTTATCAGTATTATGGTGATTGGTTAATCTATTTACATGTTTGATATGATAAGTATTATTATTAGTGAGGGCTATGTTGAAAGGTTATCTTTGTGCGTATCTGTTTTAGCCTAATATAAGCCTCTTTAAATTCTATTTTATTGTGATGGGCACTTGGACACTTTCCTCACTCTGTTCAATCACAGAAAGAATATATGCCAAGGGAGCTGTTATCATTGAAGGGGCAGAATGAACTTCCTTCCATCTCTGCCCCCAACCCACTTTCCCTAATTTAAATGTTTTCTCTCCTTTCTATGTATAAGCCATTGTGAAAGGGCTGACTCTCTTCTGCAAAACTGTATCACTGCTTCAAATGAGTTACTGTTGTATCATTCTTCCAAACCAGCCACTGTAGGATGTATAGCCTTGATATATGACCTTAATCTTCAGGATTTTTGCAATGAATAATTATAGATTTACTAAAAATGAAGACTAAATCATATTAGTTTTAGTGTAGGTTGCTGCAAATCTGTTAACTTGACAAGCAACATGAATGCTACCCAGCCATTTTTTCAAAGGATCCACTGGTCAGTGTACTAAAAGAAATGCTTCCATTGACAATATATTGTATTATATTCACAAATAAACCATCTTCTGTAAAACAGTCATATTGTAATAGTATAACTGCAGACACAAGAAACAAAATCAACTCTACTTTTCTTTGGACTGTTCCTTCAAACTTGTTCATTTCTCCAAGAATAGCAGAAAGGAGAGATGACTTTCCAGATCCAACCTGCCCAATAACAGCAACTAAGGAGCCTTCCGGGATCTTCATGTTCAAACTGGAAACATTTAGGAAGACAAACAACAGTAATTCTCTATAAACATTGGATTGTGTACATAAGAGTAGAATCCTCTTTAGTGGAAACTAAATGGCAAAAATACAGCATACTCCACCACTGAGGAAGTGAATATTTCAGTTTGGATACCTGTGACTCTAGAACCCTGAAAAGCTATGGACTTAAAGTGACTGTAGTGTCTCTCTGCATATTCAAGTGACCATACACTATGAGTTGCAGAATCAGGGCAAGAGTGCAGTAGGAAGCCACCACACAGTACAAGATTAACAATGGTAAGAAACCATGTAAGTTCTGAAAGGAAAACAAAAAACACTCTGTCTGATTTGTAGCTATTTTCACAAATGCTTTCAGGGGCCTCAGGGGGCCAGCTAGTGCAGCTATGCAGAGGTCCTGGGCCATCTTGTGCCTTCACGTCCTTGTTCTGGCTTCCTGCACCACAAGCAGTAATGCAGTAAGAGAAGGAGACTCTGTAAGGGCTCTATGGCTACTCACTGTGCAGGTGAGTGAATGGAGACAGAGCAGAATCTTGGCCTCCCTCTTCCCACTACACACAGGGTCACATAACCATGCCAGCACCTCAGGAAGCATGCGCTGTTCTGGGTTTATTCCATTTTCCCTGAGCAGTGGGGAGATCCAGAGGGATACTGTGGTCTGGGGAGTCAGTCTCCCACCTCGCTGTCCTGAGACATCACAACGTTCTGCACCTTGCACTAAGAGGACTGTTATATCATGATCTATGTAAACTCAGCCCAGCAGAATGTGATGCCTGTATAGATGCTTGTTCAAAGTTACTTCACAAACCTAAGACTTGATTCTTACTTATTTAAGATTGAAGGTCCAGTTTTCTCCCATCGGAAAGAAGCACCAATAAATCCCACAGCATGATCTGTTGCAATAAAGAGAAATTAACAATAAGTTACAGAGGCAGCCCCTTGGTCCATATTGCTGGTTTATCAATTTGTTTGTGCAGACATTGAATAATGACAACAACTAAACCCTGCTTACTTCCACTGTAGTTTGTGTCGATGTCTTGAGGGTCAAGGTCTTCAGAATATAGAAAATCCTCTAAACGACCCAGGGAAACCTTTGTCTATAGAATGCACAAACATTTATGCTATTTGGATTTTTAAGGAATACTTCATATATTCTAGATTACAGCAAGAAAGAAGCATATCTATTAGTTTAGTTTGAGATGGGCAATGAAGTTCTTGGCACTAAATAGAAAATGTTTTCCTTATGTACATTCATAAAGGTAGCTGAAGATTAGGCCAGTGGTCCCCAGACTGTGGGGCGCATCCTGTAGGGAAGCACAAAGGAACATTCCAGAAAGCATTGTGGGGCCTGGGCCAGCCCCCACAGGGAAGCGGGGGAGGGCCATCCAGCTCCGCTATGTCCCCATATCTGCTCCAGCTTGACTCCCAGTCCTAGCCCCATGCCCAGTCTCAGACCTGGCTGTGGCTCCAGCCCTGCCCCCAGCCTTGGATCTCAGCCTGGGCTCCATTCCCGGCCCCACTTGCTGCGGCTCCAGCCTCAGCCCCCTTACTCCTGTCCATGTTCCCCCTCCAAAGCTGTGGCCACTCTCCCGACCCCGGCTCTGGAGGGGGCACAGACAGGGTCAAGGAGGAGAGCAACCTTGAAAAGTCTGGACACCACTGATTTAGGCTGACAGCAGTATTCACTTGCAACACCACACCCTGTTAGACTGCATTGATGCTTGTGTCCCAGAGGGATGCTCTGCTGACTCACAAAGGTTATATCTTCACTGACCGAAAAAAGGGTGCTTTAGCTATTATTCTACTGGAAAAACATAGTGACGACAATGCACTTTAGTTTCATTTAAGGCAAATGAAGCAAAGTCAACCAAAGGTTGGGGGTTGGGGTATAATGCTGACCTGCTAGCTACCCTGTGGCAGACACTACTGTTTACTTAATTCCACACTTGCTAGTTATCTTGCTGTTTAAAAAACACCTTTGTGTCAGTGGAGACAAAGTCTGAGATAGATTGTGGATCAGCTCTCAGGAAGAGAGAGAGAGAACATTAGCGTATAAACTGAGCAGTCCTAAGGCAATAGTCAAGCTAGGGCAGACTGAACTCAATTTTGTTTTACTACTGCTAATTTCTGGGTTAATAAAACCAAACTCCAGGAAGGGTTGAGTTCTGATTCAGCTTAGTTTGTTGCCCATGTCTGACAGCAGGATAGAAAGGGCATCTGCTTACAATGGCCTTGCCACATACAGAAACAGTGGATAGAGCACAAGTAGAAATAGGAACAGTACTCATGCCATCTGCTGGTCACTCCTTACAATATGTTAACATACTTCAAAAGATAATATATTCTGAAACCCCCTCCAATACCAGTGCTTCTCCCACCGCTCAAAGACATGAAAATTCAATGAAATAAAACTAGAAATTATCAGATGTCTTCACTTTAATCTAAAAATAGATTAAACCACATGACACCAGAGATTAATAAAGGGCCATAAATGTCATCCTTTTCTGACACCTATTCGCATTTGGTTTAAGTTTTACCTGGGCTGCGGCAGAGATCACGGTTGGCAAATCAAACAAAGGCAGTCGCAAAATATTAAACAAAGAGATAGATGTAAAAACTTTAGTTGCAGTTAGGACATTCTTTTCATCTAGCAGAAAATAAACTCCAAACGTAGCCAACGAGACCTTTAAAAAAAAAGGAAGACGTGGGAGGGAAGTGATTATTTTTCCATTACTTGTCCCATCCTGCTTAGTTTTACTTTTCAATTATTCCTGCTACAAAAATATGATGGTAGCAATTAAGAGCTGGATGTTGACTACAGCTTAATGCAAACTGAAACATAAACTGTGCTACTATTCATGACTTAAAACTAACATACTTCTAAATACAAGCTCTTATATTTTGTGGTATAAAATTCCATTTCATAATTAAGTTTGTACACAGATAATAATCCGATTGGATTTCAGTTTATGTGAAGATCTCAATAGTCTCCACTTGTTAATTGGCACTTGTAGTCCCATGTTCCACACAGAGTTCACTGCTTGTTTCCCACAATATATTGGCACTATCATTTTAACAAGAAATTGCATGCCTACTGATATAAATAAATGAAGGTGTTTCTGTTAGAACTGGGCAGGAAACTGATTTTGGTCCTGACTTGGGACAAAAAGTTAATCTCAAAAATATTTATGGACTGACGTGAGGAAACATTCTATTCAGAGCACATGAAACATTCTGTGTCAATTTTTGTTTCAAAAATATCAAAATGGGAAACTGGCAGGTTTGACATTTTTCCAATTTTTTTCCCAAAGTGTCAAAACTCACCCACTCTCATGAACAGTTTTTGTTTCAATGAATCAGCATTTTCTGAAGAAACACATTTAAGTCAACAAATATCCAACCAGCTCTAGTTTCAGCCCTTGTCTAGCTTACTAGAAGGTCACGAGAGATCACCTAGGTTTTACTATTCCTAAAACCATGTGACATTCTAATAAAGGCCAAATTCTCTGCAGCTGTAAATGGACAAAGCCACTGAAGTCATGGACGCTGCAGCTAAATATATATCACCAAAGAATTTGGACATGTATGTTTTGCATGGGTGCTCTGAAAGTCATGTTAACTAACTTACGCATTCCACACAGAAATGGGTATATTTTAAAGGCTTGTGTTTTGTAAAAGATGAGAAAAAATGAGAAAAAGATATTTCTCTCCTTTAATTTTTCAAAACAGAACTTATCCCAGATGAGGATCTGGCCCATAATTTCTCCTCCGTATTGAAATAATTAAGTCTGAAGGGCCATATGCATCCCTAGTGTAACTCAACTGAAACGGAGTTGGGATGAAGTTGGCTAGAAGATTTGTTATTCTTTTTTAAACAGTTTTAGTTTCTTAAAATTCAGAACCCTATAGTTCAGTTTTGTAGCCATCCTCAGAGAGTAGATTCGGCAATCCCAATATCTTTTGAAACTTTGGCCTGGGTTTCTCCGCTATTTACTTGATCTATTGTAGCTAGCTTTTCTTCTACAGTGTAGGAACGCTGAGGCTTGCCCTCTGCCATTATATTAGGCTTATGGTTAAAATTTTCTAATGTAGTATATATATTACTATATAACCACTATATATTATATATCTCTCTAGCATGACAATGACTAAACGTGCATGATACGTCTTTACCAATATCAGTCCTCAAAAGAAAGAGGAAATGCCAGTATGACTACAACACGTTTCCACTCCACACTTCCTGTCTATGTCAGTGAGTTAGTGAGCAAATCTGCAGTGCTACATAGCAACTTCCTGTACAGCATGTTAACGAGTCTTGTGTGTTAAATAGGTAGCACTGGGAGGCATAGCGCTATCATGCGTTAAGCGGATTCGCGTGTAAACAGGTCACACATAAATGGCTTTGTATTGTACTTCCCAACCTCACAGAGATATATTGTGGTGATAAATTCATTAATGGTTGTGAGGCCCTCAGATATTCTGGTGAGAGTGATAGCTAGCTACAAAAATGGATATTGTTAAGTAACACACCATAAAAGGAATACAGGTTAAAGTCAGCATGGAGAAAGTCGTCAGGTACCCAGATGACCTCAGAACATCTATTTCATGCTCTCGAATTTCCACAACCTTCTTCTGATAGGAAGGCTCCCATGCATAAAGTTTAAGAATCTAAATACAAATAAACAGAAAATTACATCTTAGTAAATCAACAGCAGTGATCATGATTGTAAAAAAAAAGAGTTTAAATTCCAAAAATTTACCTGCAAATACTGAACAATACAAAACTGTAAGTATCCAACACTTGCATTTTCCAGTGGATAGCTTCTACAAATGAAATATTTTCCTAGCAAGACCCAATATAACCCAAAATGAGATGTGTTATGAAGAATGCTATAGTGTAGTCACCTTGAGCTCTATAAATTTCACTGTGCTCCTGTTTTGGTGGATTACTTATTATTTCAGGTTACTACTATCAGTATTCACCACTCTACACATTTTAGTTTATTAAATTTATCCACAGAGGTGCCACCATCTGACTTCACTGTAAATCTCTTCTATCACTTGCTTATGTGGGAAAAAAATCAGTTTGGTTAGCCATACACTCATTTCAGTTTCCTGGTGCATAGCATGTAAGACTGATCATCTCCATGTGGTGTGCCCAGACAATATAGTTATCTAAGGATGTAAATGTAAAGCGTGGCCAAAAGACACCTGAAAACATCCTTTACTACTGTCCAGAACACCAGACAGAAGAATTACATATACAAGTAGGACCTAACCCTTTAGCTATGTGAGTAGTTTAATTGAAGCAACTGTGCCCATAGAATCTACATGAAAGATACTATATAAGGTGATATGACAAATGAAAAGAACACAAAATGCTCAAGGAAGGAGAGGTCTCAGGTTTTGTATTGGCAAATAGCTACCAGTCCATCATGCTAGCATTTTCATGATGAAAATATTCTCTATCTTAAAGAAAGTATTATATACATTTTATAGTAACACAAACGTGAGAAAAATGCAGAATGAACTTTGAATAATTTGAAGTACTGGCTATAAAAAATGACAGATTTTTGGAAACAAGAACAAATTTGAAAAATTCAATTTTGTTCTTCAAGAAAAGTTTTAGCGAAGACTTCCAGCTATCTAATGATAAACTATCTGTGCCGATTTAAAAATAAAACAAGAGAACATGATCAAAATATCATGGATAATCTACATTTTATAATTACATCTCTTATTTTAATCCATTTTAAGTAGTTATATACCAGAACATATTTTCCTTTAAATTCTTCTTTCCTACATTATCAGCTGTAAGGTTCAGTGACAAAACCCTAATTTTCTGAATAACATAGTCCCTCATCTTTATTAGGCAGAGCATTGAAACTCATTATCTGCTTGTATTACCTTTATTCCATGCAATATTTCATTTAGGAGCTTAACTCGTTGATCTGTATTCTTCATTTGGCTTTTCTAGTTTAAAAAAAGAGAGCAATGCTTATAATTTTTTAAAAAGAACATCGGAGATTCAAACATACTTTGTGTACTTCAAACAGTGAACACAGCTACTACTCTATTATTGACTCTCTTGGAAAAAAAGTACTTGTACTGTAAATGTTACATTATACAAATGTACTTCACATTTGGCATCTGACATGTATTGTATGTCTTTACTAATAGCACTTTTTCTTTAAAAAAAATCTTGATTTTTTTTTGTAATACTTACTGCAGTATGATTATAATAATAACTGAATTTCTTAAATTCTAATTAAAAGCTTCCTAATTTGAGTTTCAGTTCTCAGTGTTCTAGAATTACAAAACAGATTAATCTTAAAAATACTTAAACATTTAAACTATGATTTATTTAAGAAGTGATGTTGATTCCTTAAAGTCTTGAATAGATTATTCATCATATTTTCCATTGTTTGCAAATTGATTTTATTTTAATTGTCACGCATAAGGAGTCAAATCCTACTCACCTACCACATGTAAGTAGTCCTAAAAAACTGATGAAACTATTTATGTGACAAAAGCAAACAGAATTTGGCCCAGTCTCATCTGTGAGATGTGAAGGAATAGTTTGGTTAACAAGCATATTTTGGAAAAGAAATTCCTTTCCTCTGTTACTGATAACATCTCTGATTATTAAAAACTGAATTTTAAAAAAAATCCTCTCTTCTATTTATGCTATATTTAATTTGTGCAGTTCACTCAACTTGCACAATGAAAACATGCTAGTCAGTTTCACTTAGCATCTTTCACTCTCTGATTATTAGGATACTTAGGCAGAACACTTTGGGTTGCAAACAATGGCCAAGATCACTGCACTTGCTCTTACCTTTCTCCTTCCTTCACATCACTGACAAGATCTGTATGGTCAGGGTAACTTCTGTGTAAGAATCTGCCCTTCCACTTTTTCCTGGTGGAGGTCAGCTGCTTCTGTGGCACTGTTTTCACAGACACATAGACCAGACCTCTCCACAGAGCCATGGCCCTCACTGCAGGAGCAGCTGGAAACAGGGTATGCTGGGAATATCAATAGCTTCCCTTATAGACCTGTAAAGTTTCCTTGGAAAAAGATAATCATTTGGGCTGTTTTTACTCTTTCTATGGATCATGGGCAGCTGTGGCCAGGGGAAGTCCATGATAAAACAGTGCCAATGGAGCTGTGGTATCAGAAGGCCAGAGAGAGGGGTTCTGGAGGTCAGGATGTCGTGGAGGCAGATTTCAGAGTGGGTCTGCCACACACACACCTCAATGGGATGGTGTGAGTCAGAGCATGGAAGTGAAATCTCTGTGAGAGGATTCTCACAAAGATCTTTCCCCAGAATTGCCTCCTACACCTTTTACTACAGATCATGGCCAGATCATTTCATCTCTGCTGAGGAAGGTCCCTTATTCTATTTCGCAACCCCCATTTAAATTAATTATAGTAATTATGGAAAGGTTTGTAAAAGCTTTTTTTTATTAATTAAACCTAGATTAAGGGCCTAAATCCAGTGTGTATTATTAATTGAAATTTATTGAATTATTGGCACACTCCCTTCTGTGACTAACTTTCCTTGTTAGTATTTCACACTGTAAGCCAGGGATCGGCAACCTTGGGACGCAGCCCCCGAGGATAAGCACCCTTGGCGGGCCCGGCCAGTTTGTTTACCTGCCGTGTCCGCAAGTTTCGCCAATCATGGCTCCCACTAGCCACTGTTCGCCACTCCGGTTCAACGGGGGCTGAAGGAAGCGGCGGAAAGGAGTGGCAAACCGTGGCCAGTGGGAGCCGCGCTGGGCTGAACCTGTGGACGCGGCAGGTAAACAAACCGGCCGGGCCCACCAAGGGTGCTTACCCTGGAGGGCCAATTGCCAAGGTTGTAAATCACTGCTGTAAGCCGAGTGTCTGGTTTGTGGTGTTTACTTTAGGCATATGATATTTTTATTTTAAGACCTCCTCTTTACTGTCAGAAGTGAAGTCATGTAACACCTATGTTGACATCCTGTGCTCCAGAGGATTAACTCCCAAATAGGTATGGGCTACCTATCCCGTTTCCTTTTCCTTCTTCATCCCTAAAGCAAACTGCACACCAGGGAAAAGACTTAGGCCCAAGCCAGTTGCTGACTCAGTAGGGCTTCGGGTGACAAGATAGCAAGAGTGAAAAATCAGGAAAAGGGGTGGGGGGAAATAGGTGCTTATATAAGACAAAGCCCTGAATATCAGATCTATCCCTATAAAAGAGGAACGTCTGATCACCCTATTTAGCACTCCACATGGGTGCAGCAGTTGCGGGATTTGGGCCTTTGGATTTTTGACTTCCATTTCATTTAATAATAAAGTTCCTGAAAACATACCTTACTATTTTGTTGGTATGTTAGTCAGTTTTGACCTAAAACCAGAAATCCTAACTATTGCCCCCAATTTGCCAACAATGAGTTGAATAGAATGACTTGTCTGAAAAGTTACGCACATGCATAAGTGTTTGTAGGATCAGGGCCTATAACACTTCTACAGATAAACAAAATCTCTTTGCTTTATTGTTTTTTGTTTATAAAGTTTAGTGATCTAAATATTGATAAATTAGATACCAAAACTCCCCCTCCAACAAAGAGGGCCGTGACTTTGGTTAGTTTGTGCCTACATTAGTTTTATATTCATGTTTACATTCAGCTCTTCATTGTAACACCACAATGTTTTCCAGCATTTACATTTAGAATTCTTACCCTCAGCTGTTTTACTTTTGCAGCAACAAAAGCATTTATAGGTATAACCAAAACAAGCACTGCAACACCTGCTAGCACTGATGGGCCCAGTTCATGCCAGAGGAAGACTATAGCCATCAGGATCTGAAAAGGTGCTGACCATAGAAGGTTGAGGTTTACAGTCAATTCCATAAGCTGTTGGGCATCTGCTGACATCAAGTTAACAATTTCACCAGTAGTATATTTTCTCCGTGAAGAATTCGCTAAGCTTAAAGCCTGCAAGAAAACAAGGTACACAGTTACAAAATGAAATGTCCTTCTTGAATATGTACTTTATTTTAAAGGTGTTTTCAAAGACCTGTCTTAGGCATAATAAAGTAACAGCTAAACTGCACTCAGTGGATGAGATTCCCAATGTCGCTAAAGGGGCCAGGCCCCTGCATACCAGCTAAAGGGACCAGAGTGGGGTAAAGGGATTTTACAAACCCAATATGGTCTCAAGAGAGAATACACCCAGTGCAGGAATCAAGGAAGACAGTCACAGTCTGTCTTAGGGGTGCAGCACAGAGTATCACCTAATGTTTGAGGCTTGTTTGAGTCTCCAGAAAGAGGAGGTTGTCTTTTGGACACATTAAATAGATACAGTGAATTGTTTCAGCCCTTACATCCTTCAGATTGTGCACAGTAGGTATAAGCTGCATGACATAGCAACCCATGCACAGTCCAGCCTCAATCATTACACAGAAAATTAAAAAGGAGTACAAAAAGGAGGCAAACTTGCCTCATTTGCTATCTACTACCGTACAGAAAATATTCTGTAGCTCACAAACTCCTCATAGACCAGCTACAGAGATAACTTCTCTCTCTCCAGCAAAGTTCTTTAGCTTTGTTAGCACCTAAATTACCTTTCCCTGAGTGAGACTACATGTTTTACTACAATCTGGTATTAGCTAAGCACACATTTGCTGAGTTCATCTAAAACATCAGGTGAAAGTTATTTTAAAAGAAACACAACAGTTCCTAAACTAGTGTGCATTCTGCAACTTTCAGAGTAGCACTGCTGTGCCAAATCAACCCAATTTTCAATGAAATGCTGAAGATCTCAACTTTTCTCTCCTAGAGAGGAGATTTCCTGGCCAAAATTTCAGCTTTTTGCTCCCACTACTTCAAAGCTAGAGCAATTCAATGAATGGTTGCATAAGTAGTTTTTATTTTTTAAAGGGCTAAGGATGGAGGGGAATTCAGCCTTCTTTTTGCTTAAAAACTGATGAATCATTTTTGTTCAAACTTAACAACATACATACATACAGACACATGCACAACTCTCCGCCTTTACACACAGACCAAGCTGGAAAATTTCAGGTAAAAAAAATATAAGTGAGTTTCAGAAAACAGCACGTGAAAAAGAGGGTAGCTCCTGAGCCCGCAACCTGACCCTTATATCTCCCTGGATTCTACACTGATGCAGAGCTTCCCCTATTTAGTTGTAGGATGGGACTCTTAGAATGGAAATGTGCAATTTTAACTTCAACTGCTGCTAGTGTTCCAGTTATAGTTCTGGCATCTTTATTAATATTTTCATCAATCTACAACATCTTTGTTTTTGTAGCACTTCTATCTTTCAAATCTGAGACATTTGCCCTTTTTGGAGGTTGGTGGGTAATGTCAGAAGAAGCAGTTACCTTTTTGTATATCAGGCCAACAGCAGCAGTCTTAATTTTGACAGAGGTGAGCATATTGAAACGCTGGTATAACTGATGGACCAGCGTCTGCAAGACAACCACGACAAGAAGAGTAATGGCATAGCCATATCCTTTCCAGCGTAAATCAGAGTGGTTTTCACACAAAGTTATAATTTCCCTGTAAATGAAGGAATACAAAGTTTTAAAATCTGTGCATTAATCAACAAGATGCATCTGGCAAACGGCTTCAGTAAAATTGATACATTTACAATCTGTGTAGTTATTACATCCACTTTGCACAGGTCTAAAAGAGTCTAAAAGGTGCAAGACAGTAGAGAACCAGGATATTCAAAATGGGGGGTGGATGGCAGAGCATTCATCTATATGCTACTTTGCTACTTTTGAAACAATTCTCAAACGCTGTTTCACAGAAAGGGACGTTGCTGTTGATTTCATAGTAACAGAGCACAAATATAGGGTAGTTCAAAAAAATCTACCTTTTTTTTGTTAGAAACACAGAATTAAAAAAAAACAAAACAGTATTTGCCAAATGGAACAGGAAATCAGAAGTTAAAATTAGAAGTTAAAATTAAGCTTTGTTACTAGCCTGAAAATAAACTACTACTAACATGTAAGTGTAAAACAATGTAGAGTAGTTGACAGGGGCATTCTAATATTTTCTTTCAGACAATTGCAGATGTAGGTCTCAGCAAGGTTTATTTTTAGCAAAAAATATTTCCATAGTTCAGGGTGACAGCCACAAGTCTAAAGGTTAACACTAATCACTTATGTTCATAAATTCTCTGATAACCAACCAGGTGAACAACCATGTTAAACATCTTCCCTTTATTGACAAAAACCACTTCCTCTTCTCCCATGGCAGAGTTGTTTTCAGTTTTCAATTAAACTTGAATTGTAGTTATTATAGTTTCACTACATGTCCATGCTTTTATGGCTGAGATGTAGGTTTTTCTTTTTGGCTCAGCTCCTCCAGCAAACAAGAAAAATCTACATCTAAGCAACAAAAGCATGGAAATTCAGCGTTTTGACTCTGAATTTAAGCTAACACTTAATATGTACTTTTGAGTTAGTCAGAGCATCAACCTTCAATTAGCTTTCCATTTCATTTGTTTTTAGTTCTTGATTCAGATTCGAAATTTTGAAATTCTACAACATAGATTGCACAGATGGGTTTCCCTTTGCATTTGTCACAGTTCATGGGCTAACTGCCCCTCTGATTCCCCTCTAAACACACTCCCTCTCAGCTCTCAAGCTCCTAGTAGTTGCCTGCCTCTTAGGATGAATCACACAATTCTCTCACTCTCAGACCAGGCACTGCGCTGTAGTCCCCTGTGTAGCAACCATGATTCCCTTAGGGTTCCCACATTGGTAATATTTAAAAACTGAACACTCCAACAGGAGTGTCAGAACCCCTCTGCCCTGCTTCTTCCCCACCTATTTCCCCAAGATCCTGCCCCGCTTTTTCCCCTGATGCCCCACCCTGTCCACTCCTCTTTCCCCTTCCCTTAGTCACTCGCTGTTTTTCCCTTCCCATCCTGCACCACACGGGCCAGGAGGGACTCGGCTGTGAAGCCAGGGCGGGAGCTGCAACCACCGGATGCAGGTAGGGGGCTGCCCCAGCTGAGTAGAGGCTGACATGGGCAATGACCGAGTGCCACCCCACCTCCCTCACCTGCGAGAACTGGCCTTTGGGTGTCAGTCAGTAGATGTGATTGGACACTGTCCGGTCCCCTTTTCTACCAGACTTTCCAGTCGAAAACCAGACACAAGGCCACCTTAGATTGCCTTAGCAGGTCTGACCTACATCCAGACCCTACAATTCTGTTCCTTCCAAGAATAATGACAGTTGTGACCAGACAGCTTTTTTAAAGCAGAGTACTATTTATTAAAACAATACATTTTTCTCTGAAATGTAATCATTAAAAAAAAAGCCAGTCTATACTCTTGCCTGTCTGTCCCTAAGGCTTCGCATTCCATGGATATGGGGAAAGATTCAGCTCTTTCAGATTCCTCCTCAAAGTCTCTCTCACTGTCAGCCTCTCTCCCATTGGGCAACACCTGACAATTAGACCCTCACTTCCTCTCCAGAGAAGGACTTTGTAATTGGTTTGCAGTTTGTTGAAAATAGGACACAGGGTCCTTGAGGGTAACACTTTACCTCATTGTCTTTCAAGTGCCTGGATGTTCTTGTTTGGACAGCTATTGTGTTGCTTTTATGCACAGACCCCATTGAATTTTAACATTTTAGGCATATAATAAATATTCCACTACCTCCAATGCAAAATCACTTCTGACATGCAGGAAATTCTAATAAATCCATGCTAGTTACACAGTCACTTTACCTCACCGCCCAGGTCACATACATAAAATTCCTACATCTCAGTATTTTAGATCATTACACAGCAGTCTCAAGACTGTCAGAGCATTTTCACTTCAAGCATTTTTGTAAAAAAGTTACCAGTGACTTCATAACACAACTGGGTATATTACCTGAATTATGAAATTTTAAAAATATAATTCCTTAGCCTGACCAAATACATTATTAGGGAGCACTTACAGTAAATCGTGTTACGGAGTAAAGTATTGTTCATGGAGTAATTGTATCTGCTCTGATTAAGGCTTATAGGGGCTGTTTACACAGCTGATCTGAAATCTACTTCAGAATCAAGATCTTACGAGACATCCTTGTTTGAGGAAAGGCTCATGAGCCTCCTTTCGACAAATGATACTGTACGTAGCAGCTTAGTGTATGTACCTTTTTAAAACATACTTTGGTGACTTAACTGTCTCCTTCATTTCCTCTTCCTCCCCACAATCCTCTGCATTTTTTATTTTTAGTAAGTCATGTACTAGTTTTCTATAATACAATAATCCTTCAGAGATACAGGTTGATAGTCCTGAGTTCCGGGGGAAAATTTGGCTAACTCCATGAGCCACTCTCTTTTTTCGTGGTTTCTACCTGTGTTCCTAGGAAAAGAAACCTTCGTCCGAGCTCTCAGGACATTAGTCATTTTGAGTGTAATTGTATTTCCTAACTTTCTTCTTTGTCCCATTGTATGGAAAGCAATAATTTGTACCATGATATACATATATTTTTTAGCTCTTGTAACTCAAGCTTCCCCCCAACACACACTTTTAAATACTGTCTTTCATTGTTTTCTTTAATATAATAATAACATCTGATATTTCAATAGCAACATGGATTTGAGTGTCATCATATTCAGCCATGTAACACTGCAAAGAGAGAAATGCATCTCTGCTGTCAATAGGGTTCATAGTTCACAACTAATCCACATTTTTTCACCTTATTAGCTCATGCACTGTGATATTATATCAATGCAAGGTAGGAAGGAGTTCCCTAATTGGTAGTATTGATAGAATGCTACTTAGTTCTATTGATGTAATAAACAATCAGCCAAATATTTAAGATAATATGCATGAAGAAAATTACAAATTCAAGCTAGAACTGTCAAACGGTGACTATTAACATTTGCACTTCAATAACTTCATGTGAACAGCTGCATGTAATCTGCTAGGGCATGGGCTGAATGGAATTCAGTCAAGGACTCCTTTCTTAATTTTGGATTGGATCTCAACCTGTAAATATCAGAAGTATCTTTTGTTTATGTTGGTCACAAACTGGCATTAAAATATTGTTAGAGAAAGTTTGTTAATCCCTAAAAAATCTTTCAAAAATATATAACATGATAATTTTAAGTTACAAAGACCTTTGCTCTAATAAACCTAGCCACTGAAAAGCTGTGTTAGCAGAACTAAAATTTCTTGATATTGGGAATCCTTTACCTTTACTATTATTGAGGTCCTGAACACAACATGAAGCACATTAAAAAAAAACAAACTTACTTCATTATCTGTGGACTCATGAAGGCCAGAATATCAGCTGCAACTTTCAGAATGGCAACTTTAATCAATAAAAATCTAAATGTTTGCCATAGAGGGTAAAGCAGAGATGGTTTCTGGAAACTTGCTTTCTCTGATATCACCCCTTTGTCACAAGGAGCCTGTCAATTTACAAAAGAGACACACACAATTAAGACAAAGATTTTAACACAAAAATGCAGAGTGTCAAAGCAATGGGCACACCTGTGGTGCTGTGGAGCATATTTCTTCCAACTCAGGGAAGGGGTAGAAATATTTCTGTGCAAAAAAGTCATCTTTTACATAAGGGGAATAAGGATTATGTAGTCCTTCAGTACCACAAAAAGGCAATTTATTACCATTGGTAGGCCTTCAACAGAAAAAAAACTTCCTTGAAAAATCATAGCTGAAATGTCCAAAAATCTCTTAGATGTGTTAGAGAAAGCCTTTTGAACTGTATATGGATCCAGATAAATAAGAAGTTACACTGAAAAACCACTTAAGTATCTTTTTGCTTTATAGTGGGAGTTGTAGCAACCGCTACATTTAAGGTTTCCTAAGAATTTCTATTCTAAAGGTGTGATGTCAGTTGCTAAATAGCTTTCTAAATCTTAACCTGGCACATTGAAATTTTCCAAATTAAGTCTCGAATCAAAAATGAATATTCTTATAAAGTCTGAGCAAAAACAAATCTGCCCTTCTTGGGTATTACAAGAGTTGGGGGGATGGGGAGATACGTTCTACAAATCAGCTGGGGTTAGAAAGGTGGCATCCAAAGGAGAAATGACCCTGTAAGATCTGAAGCCTTTTGGAACCCAACTCTGGGGCAGACCCCCAAGATCAGAGCTGCCAGACCTCAACACCCTGCCGACCATATCATGCATAAGCTGACGTCCCCTGATCATCTGATCTTGACTGGCCATCAAGAAAAGTTTATTTGCCTTATTGGGAATGGTGAGCATTGTATGGTCCTAAGTCTCTTGGGACAGGGACTCTTCATATAGACTTCCTCAGGTTATGGCATTCCTGCAGTATCTAGCCAAACACGCAAAAAATAAATAAATCCATAATGTGAAACTTCAAAAATAACCAAAAAACCCACAAACACCTACCACAAAACAATAACCCAGGAAATTTAATTAAAATATTACACTGAAGCTTGCTTTACACTAAAGAATCTTACTAATGGTTGTAATACATCTCGCATTTACATACATCAGTGCTTGCAATGGGGCACAATTGTTCTTGCTTAGATCAGTGATTTTCAATCTTTTTTCACTTGTGGACCCCTAAATTTCAAATGGAGGTGTGGACCCCTTTGGAAATTCAACCTGTGGTCCGTGGACCCTGACCACAGAAGTCTTAGACTGAAAATTGACTGAAGAGAATTCAACTATGAATGTTGCACGTGCTCAGCAGAGCATTTGATGCAGCGTGAGAAAGGGCGCTGAACTGTGAGCACATATGGTAACACCAACACTTTTGGGTTTTGATCTGGTGGGGTGGGGTGTTCGCATACTTTTGATTGATCAGAACAACAAAATGCCTTTTCTGAGAGCTGAAACATTATATTTTCAGTCATCTTTCACAGACCCCTTTGACACAGTCTGCGACCTGCAGACCTCAGGTTGAAAACCACAGGCTTAGAGCAAGACTCATTACCATTGCTAATGGGAGCTAAACATATACTGCACACTTGACACACTTTTGTATGGTATTTTGAACTAGTGCACCCATCAAGGGAAGGAGACTGTACAGAAATCTGTGGGATGCTGTGAAGATATTTAAATCATTTAACTCATTACAACAATTTAATTAAGCTTCAATGAGGATTTTTTGGGATGCCTAATATAAATTTAGAAAAAGGTAACGGTTAGTGATATTACTTATTGCTATCACCAATACCTTTAATCCTTTTGTTGCGTTTAAGAGTTCCTTCCTCCAATGCTTTTCAAAGTTGGGACATACACTGTACGGAGAGTCACTTTCATTCAGTTCAAACAGGTCCTCTCTTTCCAATGGTTTCTTGTAGCCTAAAGTTATTATTCTGAAAGAAAAATAAACACTTTAACAAGTGAACTATTGCAAGAAACACAAAGCAGTCAAATCAAACAGGAATCCTAACTGAGACGCTTTATACACATAATATAAAACTTATAAAAAAACTCTACATTCACAATAACAAACAGAATATATATAATATAAAAGGCAAAATTATGGAACCCACCTACAGTCAACTGAAACTATAGATATAGTAAACAAGGGCCCAATCCAAAATCCCCAGACCTGAACACCCTCAATGAAGAAAACCTGCACTTCAGCATCCATCTGTAGTTATGAAGTTAAAGAGGATAAAAAATATGTAGCTTTTTTTCCAATAGCAAATCTGTTTAGTGACCATCCACTTATTATGATGATCTACAGAGAAAATGCTTTTCTTTATAACAGGATTCCACTCTACTGTGACTCATCCTTAACCAGGATATTCAGGGACAAACAGAATTTGAGTTTTAGTGTAAGTCTACAATAAGCTTACAATAGATCTTGATTTGTTTAAATTTTGGATCATACTGTCCCCTTTGCTATTAGAAACAGAAGAGCTGAAATGGATGTAAATAACAGCAGTAACCACCCTGAACCGACAGGAATCCCCTCCACAAGAACGATGAAAGGAACTTGTAGGTTTGGGGAGCATGACTGGCTGGACAAGGGGCAGAGCAACCAAATGGGGAAAATCTGCAAAAAATAATGCTGATGTCGAAGTCAATTAATTGTTTAAGAAAGTTCCAAAAGTTTGGAAAGCAACAGATGTGAAACAACCAGATGTCACTGCATAGGTCTACCAGGGTCCCAACATGACAAGATTAAGGCATACAGACTCCAAGTCATTGCTTAGAGTCCTAACTCCTGGAGCCAGGTGCTGAAATCAGAATTTCAGCATTCATTTCAGGGATTTAAATTTTTTTTTTTGAAAATGTGACCTGAGTATAACAGTACCTGTCTGAGTCAGGAGAGAAACAATGAACTTCCCCATTGGTCTCAATTCTGAACTCTGGTACAATCCCAAAAGAAGAGATGAGTCTACAGAAGGGTCCAATGTGGGTTGTGCCTAAAGCTCTAGATTGCTTTAATCTTATTCTGGGTCCCATGGAAGCATGATGAAATGTTATGTGATAGTTATACAATAATCAGTTTGAGATTTTTAAGTTCAGACTGCAGAAGCCTAATATTATTTAACCTTTAAGTGTTCTTTACTGGAGAGACAAGGTGAGTGAGGCAATATCTTTGATTGGATCAACTTCTGTTAGTTAGAGACAAGCTTTCGAGCCACACAGAGCTCTTCAGGTTTGGGTAAGGAACACCTAGCATCACAGCAAAAACGCAAGGTGGAACAGATACAGACAAACAACTTAAACTCCCTCATAGATTTCTACTACAACTTCAACAATCACCACCCCTGTCCATTAAACTCTCTCTGGAACACTCTCACACTAGAATTAACTTCCTGGACACCATCATCATCTTAAACAATGGAGCCATTCTGTTATAAAAGTTATATAGGACCCCCACACCCACCTTCATAGATCCAGTAGCTGCCCTAAAACACACCAATAAATCTGTTATCTACAGCCAGCCACTCAGATACTACAGAGTTTGCTCAGAGGAGAAAGTCATGGGTATACACTTTAACACATTTAAAACCTCCTCTGCCAAACAAGGACATTCCACCAGAGAAGTAGATCACATCATGGAACAGGCTACCCAAATACTCTGAGTGAACCTGCTTCAAGACAGAAATAAAACACCCTCTTATTACACACTCCAAGTCATCAGACACCACCCCACACTGGAACCCAGATAGTGTATTGTCAAACAACTACAACCCACACTCGATGGGGATTCCATCCTGAAATGATTATGCCCTGAATGCCCCCACTTCTGGCTTTCAGATAATTCCCCAGCCTCTCCAAGCTCATCACCAAAAGCAAGCTCCCCGTACACCAATGCACAGGACACAGCAACTCAAAGCAGCACCAGACCTTGCCAGAACAGCAGATGCAAAGCATGCAGACATAGCTCCACTGCTACAATGATCAACACCCCCAACAACACACCTTTCAAGATCCAGGGATCCTACATACCCCATCACACCATGTAGGGTACCTCATCCAGTGCATTAAATGCCCCAATAACAATTTTGTGGGTGAAACCAGACAATAACTACACTCTCAAATGAACTCACACAGGAACAGGGCCGGATCTAGGTTTTTGCCACCCCAAGTGAAAAAAAAAATGACTGCTGCTCCTCCCCCTCTCCCCTTTTTTTTGCTTTTACTCGTTTGCACTTTGCAATTTTTTGTTTTATTTTGTTTTGACTAATTAAATTTTTTAAAAAAATGAAAACAGAGAATTTGTAGTTAGTGAAATAAACAATTTCCTACTAGCGTACTCATTTAATTTTAACAAAATCACAATTACAAACAAACAATTTGGGTTGAACTATACACTGTAATGAAAAACATTAGTATCTTCAAGCTTCTCATAAATTAAAAGAATTTATATGAACTGAATTTTTCTGGTTTTTATGCTTGCGTAGTCTTTTAGTAAGTCAAGGAAATCTAAATTTTCTGCAATGGTACCTTCAATTGAAATTAATGCGAGTCCTGACAAACGATTTTGAGACATGGTGAACCTCATGGTAATTTTTTTAGACATTTCAATTTCGAGAAACTGCGTTCACCAGAAGCCACTGATACTGGTAATGGTAAAAGAACGCGTAATGCTATAGCAGTGTTTGGAGTGAAAAAAATCATTTCTTGCTATAAATTCTAATACTTTTAGAGGTGAAGTTTTAGGACTTATTAGCTAAGATAAAGCTATTAATTCATCATACAATTCTACTGCATCAATGTCAGCAGCGTTAGCAGTACTGAGCACTAAATGTAGGTCTTGGCAGTGCTTAATGGGATCTTCTTTGGAAAACTGATTTTTAATATATCCAATATTTTATAAAAATTCGAAAGTTTCACAGTGACCATGCAACTGAGAAGATCTTTCTTCAATGGAAGTTATAGCTACATCCAAAATACAATGGAAACATTCAACTTTAAACCTTTCTTTTGGATCAACAGAATCATCATGAGCCTCATAACAAAACTGTCTTGTATTTTTCTGAGGACGAATGAATTGTTGATGTGCAAACGTCGGTTCAAAATCAAGAGCCTCTGCTATTGTTGTTGCTTCTTTGACAGTTTCTTCAAATCCTTCATCTGAATGATATTTTTTTAAATATTCCAGCTTTTTATTCAAAATCGTCTTTGCCTCAGATATGTCTATGGTTATGTTCTGCATAACTTTGCTGGTCAAATTAATTTGATTTAGAATATTATGCCAAATAACTGTGCAACATGAAAACTGAAACTGCATCATTTTCTGAGCCAATGTTTCAGCTTCATGTTGAAATGAAGGATCATACGACAAGTCCTGGCTTATTTTGAATAGTGCATCGTAAATCTCTCCTGATGAATAACGGAATGGTCTAATACCGTCTATCCTGCTTTCCCATCTAGTTTGACTTAAATCTTTAAGTGTGAGTTTTTCTTCAAGATGATTCTTCAAGACTGCCCAACGGTGTGTGAAAGGACTAAAATAGTTGTAAATTGCTTGCACTGTGATAAAATACGAAACATCATTTTTAGATGATTTGGCGGCATAACTGACAATCAGACTGAGCTAATGAGCATGGCAAGGAACAAAAAAAGCTCGATTTAAATTCAATATTCTTTGCTCTATGCCTGCACGTCGTCCTTGCATGTTTGAGCCGTTATCGTACCCTTGGCCATGCATATTTTCTAAAGGTATTCCATAGTGTTCCAATCTCTGTAGAATTACATCTGAAGGCTTTCCCAGTAGCTTTGTTCACTGGTATAAATTCTAGAAAGTGTTCACAAGTTTTCACTTCTGCATTTTCATCAGTTTTCACAAATCATAAAACTACTGACATTTGCTCGGTTTTCCTCAGATCTTGAGTGCAATCAACTATAATTGAGTAATATTTGGCATGTTTCAAATCCAATAAAATTTCATTACACACTCCTTTAGAAATTAACTGTATTATCCCATTTTGTGTATGCTTACCCAAATGATGGGTGTGAATCTCTCCATCTCTCATTTTGTACATGCTCAGCCATAACATTATCAAATTTTGCCAATAACTCAACCAATTTAAAGAAATTTCCATTGTTATTCTCATATAAAATATCCATGAAATGCGAAGCACTGTTCGGCTAGGAAATTAATGATTTCCAGTAAATGTTCCAACACAGCTTGCCAATGCAGAGTTTCTGAATTTAGTAGACGCTGCTGTACCGCATCGATTGTTGTACTGGATTGTTGTACAGCTCAATCCAATTTGTCAGCGAGCGTAAATGATTTTTTGATGTTTTACGTTCTTTCAAATGCTGATGCAAATCTCACCAGTCATTAAAACCTGCAGTTGCCAGAAGAACGTCCAAGTTACAGAACAGTTTGCAGTAAAAACAAAAAACTATATCTTTAGTCTGTGAATACACTAACAACGATCTATTAATTTGTTCTTCATACTGGATGGCATAAATTGACTATTCGACTCATTAAATGGATATTCAAATGTAGGATCTAGTTTTGAAGGAACTTTCTTCAAAATAATCATTCGCATTGCATCAGTAATTATTGTCGGCCATGTACTTGGATCCGATCCTATGTCAGTCTCTCCACTTTCCAATAATTGTTCCTCAGTTTTAGATTTGGATAACAGTTCTTCGTTTCTGGATTCTTCAGCTGAAGTAGTAAATCTTTGGATGGATTGTGATTGCTCGTCTTTATCAGTTAGCGAAGATACTCTTTGGTCAGATTGTTGTTCATCTTTATCAGCTGATAATCTTCGGTTTGATTGCTCTTCATCAGTTGACGAATAATCACTTTCAATGCATTGCTTAGAGCTTTCTCCTTAATTGTTAACTTTTTTAAAACACTTTTTGAAGTACGAGATAGTTTTTCTAATTATTTTTGCTGTTTCTCTCTTTGTTGCCGGTAGGTAGCACCAGAAGGTCATTTTCATTTTTGTCCTGGCATTTTAGCCCTATAACCACCTGCACTAACGCGAAACGGAAATTAGCACGAATGGCGCCGATAGGGCAGCACAGTACACACACGTAATCGTGATTCCTGAGTGACTGTGTCTAAAGTTGCCCCTGCCCAGGAAAATGATAAAAGATAAAAACATCCTATCACCTCTGGATGAACACTTTTCAGATAGCGCTATCTGACCTCTCAGTTCTCATCCTTAAAGGAAAGCTCCACAACACTTTCAAAAGACAAGCCTGGGAGCTTAAATTCATTACCCTGCTAGAGACGAAAGATCATGGACTGATCACACACTGGATTTATGGCTTACTACAGGGGTGACCAAACTGCGGCTCTTTTACAGTTAAAGTGCGGCTCTCTGAGCTCCATCCCATTCTCCACCTACTAGGCCTCGAAGGGGGGGGTGGGGGAATGGGAAGCTCCAGAGCTCTGCTTTGCGGCAGGATGGTGGAGTAGGAGCTTCTGTCCAATGAGGAAAGGGCTCTTGGGGCCTCCGTCCCACACGGCACACCTGCCGGGGACTGGGGCTTCAGCAGGAGCAGGGTGAGTGAGCTGGAAACATGCCAGGGGTGGAAGGGGGCTACAGTTTGCTCAGCCCATCCCTGGCGGCCAGAGTCTCCCCATACCTCCCGGCATGTTTGGTCCCTGTCCCTGGCAGCTGAGTCAGGGCAGGGTGTAGGCTGCCACTGCCTCCCAACCGGGGTCTCTCAGGCAGAACTGGCTCCGTTCCACTCCACAGCTAGCTGCCAGGGAGAGCAGCTGAACATGCTGGTGTGGAGATGTATGGAGAGAAGGACAGAGCCTCCCCCTCAGGTAACAGGGAAGTGGGGAAGAGAGCATGGCAGCCCCGGACTGGGCGTACGTCAGGGGGTCATTGGACTGAAGAGACACGTGGGGCAGTCATGTGTCCTCCCGTTTAGATTGTGGCCCACCAGTATGGGGAGGCACGAGTCATCTATGCCCACCCTGCCTCTCTAATATCCTGGGACTGAGAAGGCGGCAACTACACTTTACTGGAGAGTAATACAAGATTTATTTAAAACTTTATCTAATAAAACAACATTTTAAACAAGTCTTTTAGGGCTCTCCAATAAGGACACTTAGAGTTCAAATAATATTGATTGCAACAAGTTGTGCAGTAGTTATTTTACAAAAATCCTAAGGAGCTCCCTCAAGGAGATTATAGTATATATGCATGTATACAGAGCTCATGGATAACCTTTTCCATCACCAAATTCTGCCTAGAGAAGAAAGTCAAAACCTTAAAAAAAATTTGGACCATTCTATTTTTGAAGGAAGTTGTGAACTTACTATTCATAAGTCAATGTCTGTGATAAAAGTGATGAGTTCTAAATTTTATGCAAATTGTGCAAGAACTGGAAACTTTAACTTGCAACGTTACAGTATTAAAGACCATTGCTTAAATTTAATGGAGTTAGGTTTTCATCATATAACATGAAAGCTTGAAATTAGGCTAAGCAAAAAAATCAGATACTAAAGTTTAAGAATATTACAATAGTAATGTAGAACAAAGCAAAAAGCAGCTGTTACTTGTAAACTGACTTTAATTATACTATTAATATTTCTCTCTCTCAGAACTATAGGCTTACACTATAAACTTACATGCCATACTGTTTATTTTGACTTGACAGTATTTCTAAACAAGGCACATGATGTAAAAGAAGTGCTACTAATGAGTAATAGTCAGGAGACAAAACATGTGAAGTTGCTTGAAATATCCTACTGAATGTTAAACGACAGTAGGCAGCCCAACCTGAAGTAGCTGAGCTTTCAGTTCATATGCTATATGCTATAGCTAAGGAGGAGAGGTTTTTATAATCACTTGTTTAGAATGACACATAACTTGGAGGGAAGGAGAGAACAAATATTAAAGAAGTATACACAGGAAATTAGTCATATAACTGATTAACAGGGCTCTTGCTAAATCTCTGTGGGTAACACCAGAATATTTACTCTTGTAATTATATTGCCATACACAACACTGGGAAACATACATGTCTATTTTCTAATGAAGGGGACCTTGTGCATAGCTCCCACCAACTTAGAGCACTTTATAATTGTTAATTAAAGTGCTAAACATTATCTGTTTGTTATTAGTAAGAACCAGGCAACCTAAAACATTACTATGTACCTAGAACTACAGGACCAATGCATTAGGAAGTCATTGTTAAGAAGTGATTTATAGTAATTGTAAGCTCCGGCTTTAGAACACTGTTTTAATACTAGTCTCATTCTGGATTAAAATGCAAGGCTCCATAAAGGGAGAAAATGCATGTATGACTTGTGCCTAAACCAACTGAGCATAGGCACTAATAAATAACTTAAATTCTCACCTGCTGTACCAGGAATATGTTATCTTACTGAAGAAAGAAGCATTCTCTTCAGGACTGCATTTCTATTAATAAAAATAAACCAAACAATTCATGTTATTTGAAGGGTAGAGGAAAATTAATCTCTACTTCACATTTTTTTTTTATAGAAACTTAGGCATTAAGAGATCCATTCTCCCCTGGATCAATGTTAATGTGAGTTAAATTTATATATCTCAGATAATAAACTCCGAGTCCAGTATACAAAGTTGTAGCTAAAAATAAATTTGCTTCATATTTAATATTCCAGTGGCATCACCTATATTTTGTAGGTAATACAGAAAACCGAGACCTGGCTCTAGAGGTGATCCCAGCAACTACAGACCGGTACAGCTAACATCCGTACCAGGCAAATTAGTTGAAACAATAGTAAAGAATAAAATTGTCAGGCACATAGAAGGGGATCTTGTGCATAGCTCCCACTGACTTAAAGCACTTTATAATTGTTAAAGTGATAAACATTATCTGTTTGTTATCAGTAAGGACCCTTCTGTCACTTGCAGGCAGACTGTGGCGAAGGCTTTGCACCAGGGCTGGGGCTAAGCCGGAGCTAGCTCCTCCCAGGCTCCCTGAGCTTCCTCCAGTGCTGGGGACCCATAGGCTTCAACTCAATCAAGCGCTTGTGGCAGCTGCTACCACCCTGCCCTGCATCTAGGGACTCATTGGTTGGTAACCATTAAAACACCTTGATTTGCAACTAAATATAGTCTTTGCACTAGGTTTGGAGCTTCTTTTTGTTAAGCAGGAGGACACACTAGATCTATACACATTTGTTTGAGCAATTATATAATTTAATTTATTTTTATTTATATTCTTAAATATTACAATTATTATTTGATAAACTGGCTATTTTTTTTTTACTAGATGATGTTTACTTTTTTTCATATGTGATTTGTGTCAAGTTGGAAATTCCAATTTAATCAGACATGCACAAAAACACCACTTAAAATGTTTCCATTGTTATATAAAATTACCTTAAATGTGCTGGATAAATAAGAAAATGTTTATCAATGTTTATCAAAACATGCTTGTCATTTAAAACTAAACGATTTCTTAAACAATCAAAGAAAGTATTATCTGTAGTCAGTGAATTGAACTGATCATGTTCTTCAATATTTTAGAACCAGTAGATCTCATCCTCAAGCACCTAGTTTTTATTCGAAGACTGGAAGAGTAAAACAACCCTTGCATTTTCAACTCCCAGGTGGTTTTTTAAGTTCAATGACTAGTTCATTTAAAAAGTTAACCAGCTGAATAAAGTGAAATAAGGAAAATGTATCCTTTGCTCTTGAAAAAAGGCTACTGCTGTCAAAAGCAGTTAGCCTTACAAACTTTGGTTGCAGGTGCTTATCCAGTGACTTACACCATACCAGTGGTTTGATTTTCCTTACCATTTGGTACTGCTTATTTTTTTAATTTAATTTTAATTATTTTAATGTATTATAGTATGTTTTAGACCATAACATATGTATTAATTTCACATCAGTCTCTCACTTTGATCCAAACTACAGCTTGCAAATCCTTTTAGACATGTACCACTCAGGCCCTGATACGGTAATTCTAACCTAAGAGCATAAACTGTTTTTTTCCCCTTCATATTAAAATATCACCTCAGGTCCCATTGTGTTAGGCACCGATCAAACATGTAGTGAGAGACCATCTCAGCCAAAAGGCTTACAATTATACAGACAACACAGAAAAGGGATGGGAAAGGAAAGATAAACAGAGAAATGAAGCATTCTCTTGTTGGTTTCTCTTACTCTGAAATCAGTTTGCATTCTGTTCATGGAATTTTACTTCTTCTAATACTAGCCTGAGGGAGACATAAACGAGGATGTAAAGGAGAGGAAAGAAAATTTATTGGACAGGGAGAATCCTAAAAAGAAGAAAAAAAAAAGAGTACCAGCAGGATAGATTTACCAAAACGGAGGAAGCAAGAAGTGCAAGGTCCCTAGGGCACAGGGGTGTAAACTGGGGAGACATGTTACAAGGACTCCCAAAGAAAGGTGAGGTGAGATTCACTTGGAGTTACCAGAGTGAAGGGAGCAAGAAATGCAAGGTACCTCGGATAAACAACTGCCAGAAGAGAGGGGATGTGATTCTCCCTGGGACCTGACACGGTCCTAACTCCTATTTCCCAGCCGGTATATTTTTCCTAACGTCACATACTAAAGGGCCCTTCGACGACGGTCCCCATCCTGCAATCACCTTTCTCCTTCCAAACCCTTTTCACTCTTGATTTGAGACTTTTTTTACTTCCACGCACTTCCCGCCCCCCGTTTTGTCTCATATAACGACCAGGTTTCCATTTCATAAAACAAATAGGACCATGAAGCCCGGGATCCTGCCCCCAGCAGCGATCGCAGGTAATTGCTCCGGGGAAACCGCTCGAGCAAGCCCCATCATGCCAGCCATTAGGTGACCTGGTGCAGGCAGTGGGAGCGGCGGGTCCCTGGGGCACAGCACAGGCCGAGCGGCCCTCGCACAAGCTCCCCTGTCCGCTGCGCTGCACGGGGAGAGCGGGGCTCCGTCTCCCGGGAACCTCCCATCCAGCAGCGGCCCCCGCCCCGGCGGCTGCGCCCGGGACCCCGCCCCAGCCCCGCGGGGCCGGGTTACCTTCGGGCTCAGCGGAGGGAGGAGCTCGTAGGAGCCGCCCCCTCTCCCGCGCGGGGCGGCCGGCATGATCCGAGCCGCTCGGGGGTCCCTGGGTGCTGGGCAGGGCGGTAGCAGCCGCCGCCAGCGCCTGACTGAGTCGCGGCCAAGGGGCACCCGGTGCTGGAGGCAGGTCGGGGAGCCTGGGAGGAGCCGCCCCGCAGGCGCCACCCACCTCCGCGTCTTGGCCCCGGCGCAGAGCGTCGCCGCGCCCTGCCCGCGAGCGGGGAAAGGTCGGGTCAGGGAGGCGGAAAACAACCCCCGCCTGGTCCCGGGTCCGCGGGGCAGAGCCCCGAGCCCCAGCGGGGGAATGAGGGCGCCGGGTCCTTGGAGCGGGGGCCCCTGCCGCGGGGGAGAGCACAGGCAGGGCTCCGCGGCTGACATCCCCCTGGAGGCTTTTAGAGGCAGCGCTCCCGGCTCTCCGGTTGCGTTCAAGAGAAGGGTTTTGTATTGGACACTGTGGGACGCAGGTTCGGCTGCGGATCGCGGCTCATCGCCAGGGCAGAGTTTCCTGCCTGCTCATGTTGGTCTTTCAGCTTTCCCAGGGCCTGATACTGTTCATCCCCCTTTACCTCCCCCCGCGCTTTTTTGTGTGGACTAATATCTTATTCCCCAGTCTCACTGGGACTGCTTGCACGCTAAGGGATTTACTACGAAAGACTGGGAAGGGTGGCAGTAATGGCCTGTAAGTGTAATGCCTCTAATGGGTTCTTCGGCATGTGCTTTAGACTGAGTATCCTCCCCATTCTCCCTCCACATCTTTTGGGGACAGGGAGAGGTTCACCAGGGCCTGTCCTTGATCCCCTTCTCTTCTCCTCTCTATTTTATCTTTGGGTAATCTCATCAGTAAACGTAAATTCCACTACCATCAGGGTGCTGACAACTAACATCTACCTCTCTACTCCAGGCTGTCCTCTTCTATCCAAACTAAAATCTGTTTGCCTGTCTCATATCTTCTCAGGGATGCTTAGTGTTCAGCTCAAGCTCAGCATAGCTGAAACAGAGTTCTTACTTTTTCTGTCAAGACATCCCCCCATCTTCTTTCTCAATTACTGTCGACAACACCACCATCCTGTCCGTTACTTAGACCTGTAACCTGGATGTCCTTTCAACTCAGACCTCTCTCTAGATCCTCACACCCCTGCCACATGCAAAACATCTCTAATATTACCTTTCCTATCCATCCACACAGTGAAATTTCTCATTCAAACTTTCATTATCTCACATCTTCATCACTGGTGTCACAGGGTCGCTTCCATTTAAATATTAAGTGTGGAATTTTCACAAAAACTTGGTGTTTGCCTAACTCTGCTCCTGTTTGAAGTCACTGGTAAAGCTCCCCTGACTTCCATGCAAGCAGAATTAGAAAAGCATTGAGAACTTCTAATAATCACACCCTAAACCTTTTGGAAAAGGTTTTAACTTCCTTTTCCCATAACCAGAACACACTTTTTCACTTGTTCTCCCCATGTCTTGATTCATATAGTTCCCTGTTAGTTCGTTATAATTTGAATGCAAAGGAAGTTAGATTTAATAACAAAACCAGGATTTCACTTACTGTTATAGTTCCTGTACAGTAATGGAATTTTTGCGTAAGTTCATGAACCATCATATCTTAGCATTATTCTGTGGATTATCAATATTGTATTTTTCCATCTCCTTTTCATTTACTACTTCTTTTGAGGCTCCATGTCTTTTTATGTTAGAATTTGAACTGCAGGGATACATTTTTGCTCAGGACCTGATAGCTGATGATAGATGTCAAATGTGTAAGGTGTAGGACCCAATGCAGTCTGATTAAGGAAAAGAAGTCTAATGGCAGACAACTTGACTTCAAAACTATCATATCTGAATTATTTATTGAAAGACTTCTGAGAAAGCAGATGTGGCTTATGCATGATAGCATAGCTAGGAAACAGCATGAGAGAGAAAAGAAGATTAGAGCAAAATAATAACGTAGTGGTAAAAACAATACAGGAGTCCCTAATTTTTAATTTTCAGAGAAGGAAAACTGACCAGTATAGATTCAAGTAAATGAACAAATATTTCGTCATCAAGACAGTCTTTTAGAACCCATTTTCTTTTCACTAGTTATTAATGAGATCTTCATTGGGCTAATACAGAAGAGTTTTAATGACTAATGCCTCTCTTTAAGTCCAAGCTGCTTGAATAAATCTCTTTTATGTCTCAATCTCTATACTGTTTTGTCACAAAGTTGCCAGCTGAGAAAGAACATTTCCATTGGTTTCTTCCCATTTGTTTCTTTGTTTTACACTGTTTTGTAGGGATCTAATTTAGTGGTTTAGGTTTCAATACATTAATTTATTTTGCCTTACATATTTGCACCATTTTCTTCCACCTCAATTGAGACAGTAGAAATGCCATAGTGAAGGTTGCACTGATCTTTATAACTAATCCCTTTGTTATATATGGGAGAATAAAATGTGTACCAGTACCAAATTTACTACCGTCTAAGTGTAGGGTAAAGACTGCATTTTCCAGAAAGCCTGAAAAAAAATCTGTTTAACAATTAAAGAGCTAAAAACACTTTGAAATTAGACTTGCAGTTAAATGTTTTCTTCATCCGCTGCTGGCTCACGTGGCTGTGTTGTAAATCTAGGCATGTGTTCAATCTAGACTCAATTATATATAAACTCCACAAAAATAAGTATTAGCATTATTCATAACTTCTTGTATTTATGTCAAGGGAACCTGAGAGAGAACGAGCCTTTTTTGTAAAGACAGCCTGGTCGGAGGACAGATAAGAAAGTGCTGAAGCATGCCTATGTTGGCTTCAGCCTTCACTGCCTATGTTGGCTTCAGTTGCCAAGAATGCTTCCCTAGGCCCTATTAACCTTTTAAAGTTCACCAGGAGACACAAGGTTGGTCAGACTGGGGATGCTCTCTAGCAGACTATAGCAGGGATCTATATCTTTTAAGTATTGCACAGAGGAAGGAGGAGTCTATTGGAACTTGTTTCTGCTTCCTAGGAAAGTTATGGTGAAAGTCTGCCTTCTCTTTCCACTTCCATGTTCTTAATAGTAGAAAAGGTCAGAGAGAGAGTGGAATTTCCTACAAAGCAAAATTTGTAGTTATGCTAAAGAGATGCTTTCTCTGGCCGGCAAACTTACCAGCCCTGCTCCAAGTCTTGCCCTAATCCAGTGCAAAGCTCTGCCCTTAATTCCCTGCATGTTCCCCTACCTCATTGGATCTCCCTTTAGACCCATCCCTCCATGCTCACCCACTCTCCTGTCCCATTCCACTTTTAAAAGTTTGAAAATGTAAAGATTTTTGGGACTGATTCTCAGTTACACTAAGGCCCTTTTTAACCCACCTGCAGAAAGACCAAAGTGGGTAGAAGTTACATTTACACTCACTTGAAGGCCCATGAACTTTCCCAGAGTTATATAGACAGGTCTTAGTATAAATGAAAATCAGGCCCCCATACCTATAAATATGCATAAATGGTTCATGTTTCCTTAACTAGTAACTTCCTAGATTGTTAGTAATTGTGTTGATGAAAAACATAATTGAGTAAACTTAAGTGTAAAGCAAGGCAATTTGGGGAGTAGGAACTTTTCCAGTCTATGAATTATGACTCACAAGACAGAATTGTTTAATCTTAAGTAATGTTCTCTCCACTTAACCAAAATAGGTGAAGTTATATTTGTACACAGTGTTTTGTGCTGAGCACAGTGTTTACTAAATGTGTATACTAAATAAGGTGTTATGGACATTTTGTGTTTTACAATACATAGAATGAACTGACTCAAACAGTTCTCAGAATTCTTTTCCCTACTTCATTGATTCTAACAATCCTGAATGCAGGTTGTGTAGCACAGTGGTCTTCAAACTAGGGTGTGCGCACCCCTGGGGGTGCGCGGCTCCAGCCAGGAGGAGCTAGGCACCGCGGCGCTTGCAGGGGAGCCGCCGGGTCCGGCCGGTTCCTCGTGCCTTATTGGAAACCTCTCGCGTTTTCCAATAAGGCAGGAGGAGCCGGGCGGCCCCAGCGGCTCCTCTGGAAGTGCCACAGCGGCCCCGGCCACACAAGCGGGGCGCTGTGGCGGCAGGAGGAGCTGGGTGGCCCTGGCAGCCCTTCCACAAGTGTCGCAGCAGCCTCGGCCTCAAGCGCTGGGCACCGGGTGCCGGGCCCGAGACCCAACCCCCGGGCACGAGACCGAGACCCGGCCCCGGGCTCTGGGTGCCGCGCCCAAGACCCCAGGCGTCGCACCCGAGACCCGGCCCTGGGAGCCGGGTGCCGCTCTGGGGTTGAGACCCAGCCCCAGGAACCGGGCGCCCGCGGCTCAGACTGGCCCGGGAGCTGGGCGCCCGCGGCTCAGACCGGCCCCGGGGGGGCAGTTTGGGGACAGGGAGGGTGCAGTCAGGGGACATAGGTCGGGAAAGCTTACACAGGGGGTGGGGTCTATGGGGGCAGGGGTCCCAGGAGGAAGCAGTCAGGGGTCAAGGAGGGGGGGTTCTGAGGGGGTCAGTCGGGGGCGGGAAGTGGGAGGGAGTAGATGGGGGAGGAGCTAGGGCAGGGCTAGGGTGGGGCTTCCCCCATGGGGGTGCGTGCATAAATTTTTTTTTCTCCTAGAGTGCATGATCATAAAAGTTTGGAGACCTCTGGTGTAGCATACACAGTTCAGAGACCCAGAAAAGTTGTATTAATTTTCCATTGGGTCTGGCTTGTCTGGCAGTAGCATACCTTGTAGTTCTAGTTAAATGGACAGTGGCAGGTTACAGGCAAGTTTACTTACCAGTGATATATGATAAATAAAAATATCCCGGACCCTCGTTAGAACACGCATCTATGTAATGTGAATTTGGATAGGACGTGGTCACGGCCATGGATCCCAAATTTAGTTCAGTCACAAAAACACATATCTGTATAATGCGGTCCCTGGTATAACACGGGACTTGGCATAGATCCCAAGTTTACGTTCTAGGGAGGGTCTGGCATATTTACAATTTTCTCTTCATCTGTGCTGTTTACTCTTTCCATCTCATTCAATTTGGATACTAGAAATAATTAATTCTAATCAATTTGAATATGGTTTCTTTGTATTAATAAAATGTTACACCATCTGCCTCACAAAGAATCCAAAGTGATATTTACATCTAAATGAACTGGGTCAATGTAGAAGATAATATTTCTATTACTATTATTTTTCTAACAGTCTACACTGAGTCTAAACTTTTTGTAATAGAAAATTTTCAAAACAAAGCCATCCTTTCTACTCAATAGGATTATAGTAGTATTTCTGTTGCACTTGTCTTGCACAAAACCATAGCACTGTACATTTCCGTTTGTTACCATAATGAGTTATACTTTGTTGCAAATAATATTATAAGCAAGGCAGTGAAAAATAGGAAACATAATTGTTTCTTCTTGCGTTACTTAGATTTTTCAGTTTTGTGACAGTGATGTTTTTCCTTTGTTAGAAAGTGAAATAGTTGTCTTCTTTTCATATAATTGCTTTATGAATAATTCACTTGAATCTTGCTGTTGGGTTACAAATTAGCATTCCAGTAAAAAATTAAAAGCTACTTGCACAGGCAATAACAACCCTGAGGTGACCTTTTGACCCACTGTTCAGAAAGCTTGCATCCCTGATTTTAAAACAAGCAAATAATATACTGAAAGATAAATTTATGGAATGTTGACATCCTTTTTGTGGGTGTAAATCACATCCACAAAATGTGCATATAATCTTAATTATTTGTACATATGAGAAACCATGTGCACAAATCACCTAGCTACAAGTGAAATGACTCAGATTTGCAACTCCAAATTATTTTGCAAGTCAAAACTGTACCAATAACTATGGAAGGCCAGATCTTAGCCCTGCTGAAAATATACCCTTGGGTAAGAAAATTAAATCAAAGCAGACTCTGACACCTGAAAAATTTTGTTACAGTTTTTGATACCTTAGTCCAAAACAAAGCTATGGTATGAAATCGTGACTCTTTAATACTACTCAGTTTGAACAATTCTTTTAAAACTACCCTACAGAGTTCTTACTCCAACTCACATCTGTAATACTTTTGGATGACCAAAGCTGAAAACTTCATGTATTAGTGGAATAATAGTTGTCATTGCTTCCTGAAAAAATAAGGGAAACAAAAGTGCTTTTGTCCTTTATTAGGAAAAGTTCAACTTTTACAATACTTTTCCCATAGCTTTTTTAGAAGGATTTCTTCCTCCAAATATGTTAATATTAACTGCAATGTCAGAATACTTTATACATAGTACATTTCAAAAATAATAGTCAGGAATCTTGTGAATCCATTTCTGTAAAGTGCAAAAATGAGAGAGATGTTCACTCTAAAATAAAAAGAACAAATAAAAGTGCAATTAAAAAAACCCTGTGAACTCAGTCACACAGTATTAGTGCCTTTTTTTCTTGACTTTACACTTACGATATTTTTGGCCATGTTCTCTTTGTTTTTTTCTGTCATTTTCCATGCTACTGTCACTATCACTAGTTTGCTGCTCTCTTTTTCTTTTACAAGCATTTTCATTAGCCAGGTATGATTCACAGTTGCTCAGTTGTGGAGGAACCCACTCAAAAGAGTTTTGCCCAGCTTTAAAATCCTCAACAGGATTCATATAGGGTGGCGCAGGCAAAACTGAAGGTGGTGGTGGAGTCATCTGATAGTAAGGAAGCTGTTGTTCCATTGGACTGTACATAGCATACTGCTGTGTTAAAAAATGGCTCATCTGAAATAAATAAAAACTCAGTTATTAGGGCTGTCAAATGACTAAAAAATCACAACTAATTGAGAGATTAAAAATAGTTACAATTCTTCACAGTTTTAATTGCACTGTTAGCCAATAGAATACCAATTTAAACTTAGTATAAATATTTTGGATATTTTTCTACATTTTCAAATATATTTATTTCAATTACTACACAGAATATGAAGTGTACACTGTTCATGTTATATTATTAGTTTTGATTACAAATATCTGCATTGTAAGAAAGGGTTTTAAACTTGTAGGTTTCGACTTGTAGATTGCAGTAAGAGGCATACTGATGTTTAACATATCTGGCACTAAATACCTTGGAACACTGGCTACAACAATACCATGTGAATGCCTGGTCTCACTTTTAGGTGACATTATAAATAAGAAGAGGACAGCATTATCTCCCATAAATGTAAACACATTTGTTTGTCTTAGCGATTGGCTGAACAAGAAGTAGAACTGACTGGACTTGTAGGCTCTAAAGTTTTACCTAATTTTGGTTTTGAGTGCAGTTATGTAAAAAAAAATTCTACATTTGTAAGTTGCACTTTCCTGATAAAGAGATTACACTACAGTACTTGTATGAGATGAACAGAAAAATACTATTTCTTTTGTTTCTTTTTTACAGTGCAAATTTTGTAATCAAAAATAATAATATAAAGTGAGCACTATACCCTTTGTATTCTGTGTTGTAATTGAAATCAATATATTTGAAAATGTAGAAAATATCCAAAATATTTATATTAAATTTAAATTGGTATTCTATTATTTAACAGTATGATTAAAACTGTGAGTAATCATGGCTATTTTTTAATCTAGTTAATTTGTTTTGTGTTAAATCACTTGAGTTAAGTGCGATAAATTGATAGCCCTACATATTAGACTAAATTCTAACAAGACAAATCTTAATTTTGCATGCACCACTGCATCTATAATGAAAATGTTAGCACCATTTTACAACTATAAGTTATTACCTTATATCATGCTTTTCCATCTTCAAAGAGCTACAGAAGTATTAAGTAATTTTACACCTTTGTAGGATACTTTAATATCTCCATTTTACACACGGGAAAATTAAAAGAAATGTTAGACCCAATTCATCAGATTTTCTGTTCTAGATAAGCAGGAACAGAGATGGCAATACAAATTATAAATGGGTGTGTGTGCATATATACACTGAGGGAAAGGGCTTGGGGCAGAAAAGTGGTTTTATGTTATCTTTGTGCCTTCCCAAATTCTAACTTTGGCCTTTGACTAAGTTAGGGCATTTCCAAGGCATCTCCAGTTTATTCCTGGGGCAGCTGTGACATCTGGACTGCAGTGATGTTTTAGCCTCACTCTCCTAGCTATACTTTCAGCACACCTCTTGTCTCAGCTGGAGAAACACTAGAAGTATTCTTTAGTTTAGCAGATCCACTGCCTTTAATATTGGCAGCCTAACTGGACCACAGGGCAATACAGAATCCAGTCCAAAATATTTGCTGCCTAAAGTTGGGCAATAAAATCCATATCCAGGCAGCAGAATAAGCAACCTTATTTGTCAGATGAATGGGGCTCCCTCAATTTGAGGGGGCCAATGTCAGAACAAGATTCAAATTTTGGACTGGCAGCCAGGCACTCAAATTCTGATCAGGCTTCCATTTTAATGTCTTACACAAGCACCATTTCAGAAAACAAAATATTTGATTTGTATACTCCCTGGTAAGCTAAGAATTTGTAATTACTACACAGACATACCTCTGTTACTTGGACATGGTGACTAGGAATTCAGAAAATATACTCTTTAATATATGAATTCTGTTGTCTTTCATTTCACACAAGTCATTTTGCTTTAATGGAAGGAACAACTATTAATCAGATTTGTAACATTTAAGCAAACTTACCATCTTCTGAAAGACTGAATACTCCTGAGGTAAACTACTGTTCATTGGAAAAGGAGTAATGGGAAATGGAGGACTTCCATAAGGTTCTTGAGTCCTACGAAAACAAGCATAAATACATGAAGATGACTCTTGTCAAAGATTCCTTTTTTCAAAAAATTCAGTTATTTGAATTTTGGGGATACCACATGCAGCCATCTGAATGGATGATATATTAAAAGCTGAATAAACTTGTTCTAAGAACTGAAACTCCATGTCAAAATTAGTTACTAAAGGAACTAGAAGAGAGGATTCAGCAAAGGCCTGTTCCTGAAGACCTGTTCCCAAAGTCAACTGAATTCCATGGAAAAACTTACATAGACTCTAAAAAAGGACATTGGATCAAGCCCTGTAAGCTTAAATTCCCTTAACAGTTCTGCCAGAGTTTTAAACAAAAGTGTTGAAGATCTAGGCTGGGTTTTCAGAGATAAGCTCCATTATGATTTATATTTGTGTATTCTTATGTCATTTGTACATGCACACAAAGTTGATGGCATTTTAAAATTATTTCCATTATCACCAACTGCTTTTTTCTAAAAAAAAAAATTGTAGTTCTAGAGGTTTTTGTGAAAAAAAATGCTCTCAAATAATTTTACAACATTTATACTTTCTTGTGGAAGAAATGAGGCATGTAAAATTAATTCTGTCTGGTCATTTTGGATTGACATAGTATCTATTCTAAACACCCAAATATTTAAAGTAATAGGATCCAGGCCCAACCACACTGGTCTAAAAACCAAGCTTGCTGACTTTTGACAAGGGCAGAGGTAACATGGTCCCCAACAGCTTAACCAGCTAGCAGGAATGGAGTCAAGATACATTACAATTGTTTATATATGTGGTATGTACACATTGATCTCAGATTCTAGTATGGGTTACAACTTTTAAAATAATCGATGTTTCACACCAAAAGACCCCCATGCCCAATATAATACAGTAGAACCTCAGAGTTAACAAACACCTTGAAATGGAGGCTCTTTATAACTTTGAAATGTTTGTAATTCAGAACAAAACATTATGGTTGTTCCTTCAAAAGTTTACAACTGAACATTGACTTAATACAGCTTTGAAACTTTACTATGCAGAAGACAATTTATCCTTTATTTTTAGTTTACATTTAACACAGTACTGTATTGTTTTTGTTGTTATTGTTTCTGCTGCTGCCTGATTGTGTACTTCCAGTTCCAAATGAGATGTGTGGTTGACTGGTCAGTTCGTAACTCTGGTATTCGTAACTCTGAGGTTCTACTGTAGAACCATTTAGGGTCTGGGACATAATCAGAGAGACCGAGAATCCCATGTACCATCAAACCCAGACACAGCAACATAAACTGTACATGTGGGGCCAAAAATAATATATTATGACCACCATTTTATAGGGTGAAATTTACTATATTAGGGATTTGTTTCCTTGAAATACTTGTAAAAGGATCCTGGGTATTACAGTGTCTCTCGCTTTACTTCTATAAAGGCCTAATGCTGCTTCCACATACTACAATGTTAGTAGGATTAATCCCTCAATACCTTAAAAATACATGAGGGGGGTTTTTTTTTGGTGAAAGCTATTTCAACTCCTTCTTCTTCTCACCCATTGATTGCATTATCCCACTAGGCTGATTTCAATTAAGTGTTAAATTTTAATTAAAATAATGCAATATCTTAAACACAGCAATATTTTAAAAAATGTTCTCCGTTACCTATATGTTGGTGAATATATGTCAACCCAGTTCTCAAAACCTTGGCTAGGGCTGTTTAACTCTGGTGAGTGGGAACTCCCTGTAAACAAAATAAAAATGGTAACATTTATTCTGTTTCACATGAAGACTATTACCTTAACTGCTTAAAAATAAAGAAACTATCTTAAATCAGTTGTGGAAGACACAAAGTTGGGTATATTTTTATAGCAAATCACTTGTAGATGTAAGACACAGTTCTACAGCAAATTAAAATTCCAGAGCCTGATTGTGACTGCATGAAAATAATAGCTAAATGTTCACATGAGCCCACTTATTACAATGGAGTTACTTCTGATTTAATAGTGGTATAACTGAAAGCAGAACCTGGCCCATTTTGTTGTAGAAGATATTTCCTTTTCTCATGGGTAAGTTTTTCAAAAGTGGCTAAGAGACTCAGGAGCTTAAGTCCCTTTTTTCAAAGGAGACGAGGGACTTAGATGCCTTAAGTCCCACTGAAAGTCAATTGGACTTAAGCTCCGAAAGTACTCAGGCACTTTTGGAAAATGTTACCCTATGCCAACAGAACTTTTCTGATCCAGGACTCCTATTTTGAATGTAATTTTTTTTATCCCTTACAGACTAGAAATCCTGTAGCTTTTATTCAGTACACAGTACAAATTATTACCATAGTATATTTACATAATCCCAAAATGTTTAAATAACATTAAGGATTTGACTTAAAAGGACACACTTCCAACAATTAAGATTCATATTTTCTTCTCTTTACTTTTTGTAAATACTCTTAGTAGCTTGAAAATTAGATTTCTCTAACTGGTATTTCATTCTTTTTCACAAATGTTTTCTCTTTCCTGTGCTCTTTGTTATTTTGTTTAATTTACAGTCAACTTCACTACAGTTTTCAGAATAGTTTAACTGTAGTACTACAGAGCCTGGACATTGTGCCCTTAAAGTGGACTGTGTCAATTGTTTCTTGTTGGTTACTCACTCAGATGACTCAGTACAGATTTTGAGTTTTCTAAAAAGAAATATAGCATACGGAGGACATTCTCTAAGACAAATGTTAATGGATTGATTAATTTTGGAAATAAACTGCTGGAAAGTGTTCTTTTTATCTTAAAAAAGTAGAATCTGAAATGCCATTCTTAACTCATCATTGCGGTAATTCTCTGACTGAGACTTGGGGGACATGGAGACCAAATCCTGATCTCATAGAGGTCAATGGCAAACTTCACTGGGACCAATCCAAGTACCCATGCACTGATGAAAAAATGTGGGAAGAGGGTAGGAAGGAGAAATCACACCTAGTACATCTAGTACAGTACTTCAGCACACTGTTGTTGTTATTTATTCTGGCAGGCCATTATTGAGATATAAAGATAATTAATAAAACATTATAATGACATATCCCATATATAAAAAGTTATATTTCCCTCTGATATTAAAGGAAAATTATCATTTTCTATTTTGAAAGCACTGAACTATGTATCTTACTGCATTCTCTCTTCAAATTATTAAATTTGACAATTTGAATGTCAAGTTTATTTTCTACCCTTTATAGCAGACTGACTTTCCATTCATAGTGAATTGTATCTGACAGAATTAATAAATGATTTTACTGCATACACTACTTTTATATTTTAGATTCTGTATGATCAAATGGCTAGCAAAGACTGCATCTGCATTAACAAACTTCGTAGCTGTAACACACCAATGGTGCAACTTCACTAATGGGTAAGGAACAGTGTAGGCCAGGGGTGAGCAAACTAGGGCCCATGGGCCCGTCCTGCCCAGCCCCTGAGCTCGCTGGGAGGCTCCCCCGACCACTCTCCTGCTGTCTCTCCGCAGCCACGCCACCACACAGGCAGTGCTCTGGGGGGCGGGACTGCACGGCAGTGTGTCTGGCTCCGGCTGCTGCTCTGAGCGGCGTGGTAAGAGGGCCGGAACTGGGATGTTGGATAAGGGGGCAGAGAGTCCCAGGAGGCAGTGAGGGGACAGGGATCGGGGCAGGGGGGTTGGATGGGGCAGAGGTTGGAGGCGCAGTCAATGGATGGGAAACAGGGGGGGTTGGTTGGGGCATGGGAGTCCAGGGGCTCTGTCATGGGGCGGGGGTGTGGATAGACGTTGGGGCAGGAAGCAAGGGAGAGTCCGGGGGGACAATTAGGGTGGGGGGGCGGCCACGGCACACCCCGCGGGGCCCCGTTGGATGAGTCAGGAGTTCTGAGGGGGACAGGAAGTGGGAGGGGGATCAATAGGGGTTGGGCCAGGCTCTCTGGGGAGGCACAGCCTTCCTTACCCGGTCTTCCATACAATTTTGAACCCCAATGTGGCCTTCGGGCCAAAAAGTTTGCCCACCTCTGGTATAGGCTGCAGTGTCAACAGGATGCCCAGGCTAATACTGCTATGTCTGGGTTTCAAATACTGCAGGGAAATTCTTGCGTTTTGTAAATGTTTAAACTGAAATTCTTTTCAGACATGTTAGTGAAATCTACTAGTCACAAGTTTTACAAAAGTTTGAGTTTTATTTTCTTAAACACAGAATTAAAATTTGAACCTAATTTGACAGTACCCTTTTAATCAGATTATTTTCCATTTAAAAAAAAAAAAAAGTAAAAATAAGCATATGCTAGCAGTCCACACATCCCTTTTTGCCTCAGAAAAGAACTTGGCATGCAAACATGATAAAATACTCTACTGTAAACACTCTTAACCAAGTTCTGCTTTCAGTGACACTGGTGGAAATTCAGAGTGACTCTACTGTTTCCAGATTTACATTGGTGTGATCAGAATTTTTTGCCATCTTGTTGTCTTCACTGTATTCTCTCTGCTACAAGTTATGTTCTGAATCTCCTGGCCTTTCTTTCTTATTAAACTTAAACACACAAATATTTGATCTCTTGCTATATGAATATAGACATTTTCTTCCTAAGAGAATAGATTATGCTTTGTTCACTTGTGACCCACGTCTCAAAAACACTACAGTAGATCAAGAATTTGCATGTCACACAGCTGCTAAATCCATTCTACGACAGAGTAGAGCTGGAATTTCACATTAAAGGAAAACTAAAGTTATTAATTCAATAGTTTGGGAATTACTAAACCTACCAAATCGATACTGTACTTTAATTGGTCTTCCATATAAACGGATTCCATTCAGCAAAGCTATAGCATAAGGCACTGATTCTGTGTGCTTAAAGCAGACAAATCCAAAAGACTTGGGTTTTCCTTCTTTGTCTTTACATATGGTCACATTGGTTAATGGTCCAGCCTGCAAGAAACTTAAATTATTTTCTCATAAATCCTTAGTAGAGAATAACTTTTAATTCTGTTTTGAATGTTTATTTCATTCATGAATATTTAGTAATGGTCAGACCTACACAAAGTGCAAGCATCTGATATTTAAGTTTCTCTACATCATTTTGGCTATGCATGTCATTTTTTACTGACTGCATCCATACAGCTCCAGACCTGGCGCTCTTGCAAGTAAAGGTCAGCTGGGCACGTGTTTGAAGGTAACAAAACATCTAACTGATGTGTGCTCATTATTGTTCTTGATCACTCCACTCACACTTTCTCTCTTTATCTTTTTTAAATTTTAAATTATTTGTGGCAGAAACTATCTTAGGTCTGAACACCTACTCCCACAATCCTGATAGGAACTTTTGGGTGCTGCTAGTGCCATTCAAATAGTGAGTAATACCAGCTACATATAACTAGGTCCCCATCTATGTTGCAGCTTGCATAAGTTCAGGTAACAAGTAGCATTATTCAGTTTTGATCATCTACTTAAAAAGAGAACTGTGGTAGGAATAACAAACTTGGGTAGGTGGCTCCACTGTTATCTGTAATTGAAACAATACAAAAAAAATCAGTTTTCACTCAAACATTGCCACCTGTCATTACAAATATGTAACAAAGGAAAACAAGGGATACTGACAATTATGAGGGATACACTGTAGTTTATAGTAAGCATTAGGCCCACATGTCTCCATAGAGAAGGATGACATCTCTGTACCACTTGTACCATTTCAGTATTGGGTAAGCATGTTTTTAGAAGAACCAAGTTCAAAGTGATCATGCTTCAAGAAATGCTGATTCCTGAATTTCAAATAAGTAGTAGTTTTCATAATACAACATCCAAGAGACAATCAGCCTTCAGTACAAAAGAGAATGAACTAGTATTTTAGTCATTGAATCAGCATTTCCTCCTCAGATATGCTCCATTTCTAAAATGTGATTTGGCAGAATGAGAGGAAATGGCAGGAGGAGCCCTCCTACCACAGGCCAGGAATGCTTAAGAGTGGTCATACTACAGTTGGCTCATTTGCAGGGGAGACACATATGTCACCCCATTACTGTTTTGGATTGGTCAAATTGCTGTTCAGTTCACTAGGTGGGGTCATGAAGCAACTAACTAATTGTCCAAATTATTGTTGTACAGCTACTGGACTTTTGGTCTTAAATGAGTGGCTTACTTGCTGGAAGTACTGATGATGAAATGAAGTTTCAGGTAAGAGCCAAAAAACCCCTCAAAATCATGTAATACTTTATGTCAGGCAGCATTCTGTGTGCCTGGCTTTTCAGCAACTGTAAATCTGCTCTTCCTGCACAAACTGCCAGAGGGCTTATATTTTCAGGTATATACTCAGGCTAAATGGAGAACATTAGAGCACAAAGGAAAATAAAATCAATCTTAGGTTTTTTTGTATTTCTAATTAATGTAATACTCAGCATTTTAGATAATCATTAGCAAAAGGTAAAATCTGAATGTGTCTGTCTAGAGAACTGATCCTTTTGACTTATGGTAGTGATGGTCATGATATCCACTCTACCTTATCACACTGAAGATATTAAGGATCCTCATTAAGCATATTAGGGATTGGATTAATGTAGATCTTATTGCAATGCATTGTTGCCAGCTATCTATGAATTGGGGATAGATTAAATAAGATGACTGCACACACTTCTTTCTGAAAATAAAGTTAATTTTTTTTTTCAGAAGAAAATGGAGAATACAAAAGATGAAGGTAATTATGAAGGAACAAAAACAATGTACCATTTTTTTTCTAATTCTATTGCTGCAGAATGATGGTCAAGATAGGCAGAAGATTCAGCCCAGGCTATCCTGTGCAGGGAGTCTTCAAAAAGGTGCTCTTCAAACATCTTGAAGTATTTGTTTTTTAAAGGAAGGCACATTTCAAAGTAATGGCAAATCGGACACCAACTTTTTCAACTCTACTTTATTTTTTTTCCAGAGTTATTTGAATCTCAAAGCAATTTTTATCCTAATCTGCAAGTTTCCTATAGGTATCCAGTCTGCTGCTCAGGATTTGTCTAATGTAGATTATCTGGTTCTTCAAGAACTAGTAGTAACAAGCCATGTGCTCTGATGATCAGTCTTACGTAGATCTTCCTGTTTATAAATAAAAAATAATTTTGTGCTGAGCAAAGTTACATAAACAAATAGTTATAAAAATGAAAAGAGAATAAATTTTATAACTGTTTTTTCTATTTAATGTGGTAAGAGAAAACACTATGATACAAGAAAACAGGTTTAGGAACTAAAGGCTTAGGAGTGGTTTTGGACTATGAGGTGCTACCATCCTGAATTCCACAGTCTCCATGACATAGGGGAGGAGAGCACTGCAGTGGAACAGATCCAGCCACAATAAAAATAAGAGTAAAGGCGTACATATGGGGGAAGAGAGAAGGAGAATAAGGAAGAAGAAAAGACCTGCTTGGACTCTTGAGGAAGTGTATGATGGAAGTTATGGCTAATAGGTATACATTGTTAGCCAGGATCAGATGACCAGGGTAGCTCGTACGCAAGATTCATTTTGGGGTGAAGGACTGCATGTTGGGAGTGTCATCCTAATTTTATCCCACTGGAACAGCATGATGGACTGTCTTAATAAGGATCAGGAGTACTACAACATGGTTTAATTGTAGGGAGCGACAACAGAATGGCTGCTAAGGGGAGATGAGATGGATGCTTTTTCTCAGCTCCATCTCTGGAAAAAGCTAATTCCAGGATTATGAAGTGGCAGAGGCAATAACAAAGGGTCAAACCTCCTAAAGTAAGAAAAAGTCTAAGCCGTGATGCTTTCCTCTGTAATTGACCTCTGTTTATTGTCAGTAAGGGGAACCCTGATGCCAGTGAATTTCTGATGTGAACACTATACACATGCACACACATGAGCGCGCGCTCACACACTTAGATAGCACAGAAATTGATCCCTACCTCAATGCTTAAAAGGTAACTGGCAGGGATTTATTGCATTTGCATACATAAGCACCAAAAACATTTGAGAGAGAAAATTTAGACAACATGCTTTTCACTGTGAATAGATCACATGCTTCTCCCTCCATACTAGTTCCTACAGACCATGGTAACCTAAATGTGTCCAAGGACCGAGAAGCAACCAAAGGACTATTGTTACCAACTCCTACAAATTCAGTCTGTCTTGCAATAGTAGTTTTTCTTAATGCCCCAGTTTCTGAAGTCAAATGAATTTTAGCTTTCTCTTAACCTTTTCTGGTTTTGTATCTTTCTAACCATTTCTGGTACAGAGAAATGCTGGAAAACATACCCAAATGAATCAAAACCCCAAAAGCAAATACCCCCCCCCCCCAAAAAAAAAAAGTTTATTAAATTCCCATGATTTGGGGACCGAATTTACAATTTTTGAATGTAGTGAGGCTAATAATACCAGTTTAGACAACGGGCCAGCGTGGCCACCTTCCTCATTGACACGGGGCAGAGAGTGAAGGGAGCCAGCACCCTCAACCCCAGCTTGGGGGACAGAACAGGACATGGACCCTGTACAGGGGGGAGTGATGACTTCTACCTGCTCCACTGGATGCAGGTAGGAGCCCAGCAACACCAGACAGGAGCAGAGCAGCTCCAGTACTGACAGCACCCCCCCCGCCCAGGCCCATCACAGAGACCCCCCAACCTGCCCCACCCAGGGGCCCTTCCATTCCACCAAGTCCACCTCACCCACGATAGGCCCCGCCCACACATTCCACCAGCCTCGCTCCTGCCAAGCCCCGCCCACACCTTCCACAGACCCCGCCCCTGGGGCCATGACCTCACATTCTACCCTCCTGGCTCCTACCAGGCACCGCCCCCGGGGCCAGCCCCCGGCATTCCACCAGCCTCGCTCCTACCAAGTCCCACCCCCTCATTCCACCTCGTTGACCCCGCCCCCTTGCCAGGCCACGCCCCCGGCCGGCACCTGCAGGAAGAGCTCGTAGAGAATCTCCTCCCGCACGCGGCTCTCCAGGTTCCCCACGAACAGGGTCCGGTCCGGCTCCCCCGCCCGCCCCGACGCGGACATGGCGGCCCAGCAGGGCGTCAGTCAGTCAGTCAACACTAGCGTTCCATCAGCGCCGACACGGGGCGAGGGGAAGGGGGGGTTGTGAACACGCACGACCGTCCGTAAAGCACAAGCCACCCGCCTCAGCAGCACGACAGGCAGGCGGGGGTGCTTTACTGGGGTTGCTAGGAGACGGATTCCGCCCCCCGCGACCGCCAGAAGGTTGCGTTTTCCGGCTCGGCATCCTAGCAACCCTCGTCTGGGTCGCGCGCGGCGGGGCGGAGCTTCGCTGTTTCCAAACCTTCCTCGTGCTGGAGGGGCGGGGAAACAATGGGAACAAAAAACACCCGCCGAGGGTCCCCCCCCCCCCCCCCATCCCGCTTCTAGGGTAACGAGCCCCGCCCGGCGGTCGTACTTAGAACGGCTCCCGGACCCTCAGCCCCGCCCAGCGCAGGAACGTCTGACGTTGGGTGCGGAGCGGCTCCCCTGACGTCACTGCTGGCAGACCCCGACCTTCCCCCCCCGCCACCCCGCCCAGTGCAGAGGCCCCGCTGCAGCCTGGTCCCAGGGTGGGCAACAGCCCGCTAGGTTTGCGGGGGAACCTCCTACTCCAGGCGCTCGTCTCTGGGCCACAGGCAGCCGGAGACCCCTCCCCTCCTCCCCTTTCCCGTGGGGAAATCGCAGGTTCAGCTCCACCAGAGGAAGCAAGTGGGGCCCAGGGACTCGCTACTTTTCAATCCCTTGTCACCAAGTTGCATTAGTTGTGTTTTAGTTGGGGCTGCAGCCCCGTGCAAACGAGGCCTTTCGGGGTGTCGGCACCCCCGAAAATGAAAAAAAAAAGAAGTCAATCTGTGCCCCACTTGCCATCGTGTGGCTCTACTAGATATTACAGTTGTTGTAATAGGGTTGGAAATTGAGAGGAGCCTCATTCTTCCAGTCCATTAATATTAATTATCTCAGTCAATAACAAAGCATTATAATACGATTCTAAAAAAGAAAAGCATTTGATCTGCGATTTCTGTGTTAAATTACATTTGGAATATTGCAAGTGGTACCTAGAGAGCAATGGTATAGCTGAAGTTGTCATGATGGTTACATTCAAACCATGTATTTTAGGATATACAGATACTGCTTAAATCAGATAAACATGTATATTTACCTTCATGTTGCTTCAGTGTTGTTTAACAAAACAACACATTTCCTGAAAAGATTTAAGTGCTAAAAAATCTTACTCTAAGAGATATTTTTATAAGTACTTCTGCTTTGCCCTGTTTATGAATGGTTAAGATACCCAAATATTCAGGGTGCTGAGAAGCAGGGGATTTGGCTTAGCTGGGAGGATGCACTAGTACAGAGATCGGCAACCCTCGGTCCAGCCTGCTTCCCTCAGCCCCCATTGGCCTGGAACGGTGATCTGCAGCCAATGGGAGTTGCGATCAGCTGAACTTGCAAACGCTGCAAGTAAACAAACCGTCCCAGTCCGTCAGTGGATTTCCCTGATGGGCCACGTGCCAAACGTTGCTGATCCCTGCACTAGAGTTTTTCACTGATGCCTAGTCCATGTGCTAGCAAGGTACACTAGCGATCTTGATCCAAAGCCTTTTGATAGTCAATGGGAGTCTGTGGCAGAATATACCTCTGTATTCACCCCCTACACACTTTTGTAATCATCTTTGTACAAAGCATGCCTTGAAAACTCATAACTTGCTGATCAGTATAGTCCTGATAAAAAATGTGGCAATATTGCATATGAAATTATAAGATTACATTGTATGGTGTTATTAATACATGTTCCAAAGTGAGGTTGGTGGACATGTCTATCCCAAACAAAGGAGTGTGTGCTTTGCTTAGTTTCCATTTAAGCAATAATCAGAGTAAAGAAGCAGGAAGGAAAACAAAGGAAGTTCAAAAAGGGGAAGAAAAGCAGCAGGGATCATCCGTCAGTATGGACACTGTCTCCTGAATCTCAGCTTGAAATATTTTTCACGGGGGACTGAAACTATTAAAAAAGAGGGACAAACAGCCCAAGGCACTCCTCTGTCTGTGCCCATCAATTCATGAGAGATGAAGGAAACAGCCGTTGGACAGCGGGTGGAGGGTGGGAATGGTCCTGACCTAGGAAGTTTCAGTAACGCTGAAAACGTGGTGAGAAAACTTTGTTTTGAATTTAACATAGTTTGTTAAGCTAGGCATGCGTACAATTTATCTTTATTTTTTTCTTGTAACCATTTCTAACTTTTATGCCTCATTACCTGTACTCATTTAAAATCTCTCTCTTTGTAGTTAATAAATTTGTTTTGTTTTACTTAATCCAGTGTGTTTAAATTGGAGGTCTGGTAAACTCCATTTGAGGAGGTAAATTGTGTGCATATTATTCCTTTTAAAGAATAATGGATCTAATATAGCTTGTATTGTCCAGGACAGGGCTGGATATACAGGACATACATTTCTGGTGTAAATCTAAGATGGGGTGTGTGTTGGGGTCATGCTGCAATATAACTAAGGCTGGTGAGAGTCAGAGTGTAAGCCAAGTGTAGCTGGCAGGCTGCAGTTACAGACATAGTGTAGTGTAGTGTAGTTCATAGTGTAGTTCGAATGTTGGAAGGCTGTGTGCAGCCCAGGTGGAAGCCACTTCAGCAAGGCATTGTAAGGCACACAAAGTTACAGAGCACAGGGTGACACAGCTGCTTATTAGTCTGGATTGTCCTAGAGTCTTTCCAGTGACTATGGTAGGCTTCAGATCAACCCTATAATGCATAATTCCTTCTGTCTTCCTAGACAAGAGATTGCAGATTGCTTCTGAATGCATATATCCTACATGATAGTATGTAATGCTATTATTACATTAAGTGTTTCTTGCAAATGTGCATTTCTACTGAAGTATTTTGAGTATATATTTATTTCACCATTATTTATATGATGACAAAATATTGGAACACAAAAGAGAATCAACGGGAATGAAGTGATGGGAGAATATTTGTCTTCGCAGATAGCAATTTTTGCAGAATCTAATGCTTCAAAAGATTGAATGTGTAAATACATCATGTGGTTTAACAGAATTGTAATTATATTATCATCTTATTTGTCAGTAATTTTAAACATACTTAAAATAACCTATTTACACCAAACAGAAGTTAAGGATGGGGAAGGACTAGTAAAAATAATAGCTGAGACACAGTAATGGACTATAATGATGATGAGGGTTCATATGCAGACCTGTCAGAAATAAAGGACTCCAGTAAAAAAGCTTGTCAGTCCCTACATTGTCAGAAATTTGAGGGTTTTTTCAAAACTCTCTGTATCATGTCCATGAACACCCACAGACAGATGCACATGGCATTGAACAAGGTGCATATTTGAAAAACTGGCTTGAATATGTACACACATCCAACCTGACTTTCTGTGCCATGCAAAAATATATGGAGAATGAGTGAAGCTTTACAACAAGTAGTCAAACATTCTCAGTTTTGAAAACAACTTTTGCGGGAATCTTCTGTTAGTCTTGTTCATATTTAGACTAATGAAATAAAGGTTTGATTCTGCAAAACTTTCCTCATGTGAATAGTCCTATTCCATTCTCCTCTTCACTTTACCACCAACAGAGCTCAAAGTAAAAATGTAATACAGCCTTAAAGGAGCCCACAGGGACAGTTACCAGATGTAGAAATGTGGATAACATAGCTCTGTTGGAGTCACCCTTTGAAGAGTGGGAGTAGGCTGTGATGAGGTGTACAAGCCCCACACTGGGAAAGGAAGGGGTAAGGAGCAGCTCTGGGCCCAGAAATCCATGCCCACCCACGCCTGCTGGGTATGCTCACAATGGAAGAGGAGCTCAAAAGGGAGCAGCCCAGCTCAGTCTTGGTGTACTGAACAGGAGAAGAGTTGTGTGGTACTGGCTTCTGCTGAGAGAGCCGAGGCTCCATGTGGCCAGGACTTAGGTCCAGCGTCAAGTTACCACAGGTCTTTTTGACCCCAGAGGACTGCAATGACAAGCTATAGCCAAGGGCGGGAAATCCTCCAGACCCTTTCCAGGGAGGACTTCAAAGGGAGCTCAGAAATGATCCAGTGGTGCCAGCAAAGGAACTGATGCCAAGGTAGGAAGTAGCCCTGGGAGAAGTTACCCGCACTCCTAGGCCACATATGTTAACCTATTGTTTCACTGGGCCCTAGGTTGGAACCCAGTGAAGTAGGGAGGGCCTAGGTTTTCCTACCCTATCTACTGACTCACCATCATGCTACTTGGCTGCAAGCAGTTACTGATGCTCGCTGTTGGGCAACACTGTCCAGAGTATCTCCACCAGGTGGTACTGCCGGCCTGGGACTCAAAACACCCCCTGACACAGTCCAGGAACACAAAGCCAGGACAGATACTCTCAGTCTCTTGCTAGTCCATGAGGAATGGGCCCCATATATTGTTCTGGAAAGAACATCATGAAACCACATCTCCTACTCAATGGAATAATTGTGAAGGAATCTTTGCAAGGAAAACATCACTCAGATTTATTCTGCCTTTTTCTACTGCTGTGGGTTTTCACAGAGGGTAATGGGGTAATAATTGACTAAGTCTCACAACACCTCTATGAAGGTGTAGGCATTGTTCTATTTCACCCATGGGGAAACTGGCAGACATTGAAGCGAAGTGATATGAGGGATTCTCAATAACACAGCAAACCAGTGACTGAATTAGAAATACAATTTAAGAGAACTGACTACCAGTTCTATCCTCTATAAAATATTCCCCCTCTCCCAGTGTGGGTTAAAATTAGAGGGAGAATTCTTAGGAAAATGACAAGGTCAAATCAGTCCTAGGAATGCAATGGTTTTCTTTCTAGTCCTTACAGAGGAACAGTTTTATAGCCAAAATGTGTTTCTGCTGCAAGTTGCTTTTGCCCATCTCAGCATTTTCTATTTCCACACTCTGCAGACCACCAGATGTATAACAGACCATCAAAAACAACCACAGAGTCTGTCTTCCTTGGCATTTCATCTGAGCAGAGAGGTCAAGCAAAGTGATGTATAATTACTTCCACTCCTCCCTAAATTCCACATATCTGGCAGAGCCACCAGTAACGCACCACATCAACTACTCACAAGGTATAGACCCATGTTAGTCCAGTGGTTCCTGAGCAGAGAGAAAGAAGGACAATTGACGATTAGAGAAAAACACAAAAATAACTCTGATGAACTGAATATGCATCACCAATTTAAGTAAGTAAATAGGAGGAGTCATGAATTGCAAAAGTTTGAACATTGGTTCTTTGCCCTTTGGAAAGCAACTTCCTTCTCTTCGCCACACCTGTTTTATCAGTGACGTTTTGTTGTCAGATCATAGTGAAAGCTAGCACACTATAAGGAAATACTAAAATCTTCTCCATTCAGTTGTGGATGTTACATGTTGCTTTTCACCATTTCCATGTTGAAGCTATTTCTCTTCATCTTTTTGACATGCTGGGTGAGATCAGGTAAGAGAGCCACTAAGAGTTCCTCTTGACTTTTTCCAAGCAAAGCAAACTAACTTTTCTAACTGCAAAATCACATGTAGATTAAACCTGTGAAACATGATTAATGATGAATAATGAGTAATGTCAGGTGAACTTGACTGATTTGAAACTAGGATAAAGGTTTTCAGTGTAAGGTAACTAAAGAGAAAACATGATACCTTATCTCCTTCTGCATTTTTGTACACAAACAGAAGTATGTGCACTTTGTATTGTGGAATTGTATGAGAACTGGAAAATAGTTTTTGCAAAATAGTTTTAAACATAATCTGAGATTATTCAGAATTAATTTACTAAGTATGAAGACTACCAAAGTATATCTTACTAATGTATAAATTAGTTATTTTTTGTTACGTACACTATAATTTCTTTATTAAAGCCCTTCCAGTCAAAATGTGTGTTTATGTAAGGTTCTCTCTGTCCTAGCCTCAAAAGCCACTAAGTGAGGACTAATCTAAAAGAAATTGTACAAATTTAAACAGAAAAGGGTGAAATGATGTATATTTAGTGGAATAAATACAACTGCCCAACTGATACTTATAATTTTCTCATTTAATAAATGCATATTTGAGTATTCTCATACGGATGTATAAAAAGCCATGTTAGTTATACAAACGCTAGTTATACAAATGTTATACATTGCATTGCCTTCGTTTACACTACAAAAGTAATTTTCTCTCTCTTGATATTCACCCCTTCTTGTCAACTGTTGAGAATAGGCCACTTCCATCTTAATTGAACTGACTTAGTTAGCACTGACCCCCCCCTTGGTAAGGCAACTCCCATCTTTTCATGTGCTGTATATGTATACTGCTTACTGTATTTTTCACTCCATCAATCTGATCAAGTGGGTTTTAGCCCACGAAAGCTTATGCCCAAATAAATGTGTTAATCTTTAAGGTGCCACAAGGACTCAACATTGTTTTTGCTGTTACAGTCCAACACGGCTGACACTCTGAAACCTGAACCAATAAATGTTGCCTCAAATATGTGTGAAATCAAATTTGAAAAGCTTCCTGTTTGCTTAATGATTTACTGCACAGTTACTAATGAACAGTTTCAGATTACTTATAAACATTTTAAATCCATTTGAGTTTTCATCTAATTCCACAATATAAAGTTCGCAGAAGTGTACAAAGCAGTTGCTTTGTCCTTTTTCCTGTATTTACTTTTCAGTGAACTCCTTTTATACTCATTGCATAATTAAAAGTAAACATCTGAGATATGTTAACTCTTATGTAGCATACCTTTCAGCTAATTGGTTTCTTTGATATCTCCAACAGGATAGGCTTTTGTGTTTCCATTGTTCTGAGTCTGATTTCACTTACATTGGTTTTATGCCCACGTAATTCCATTAACTTGAATGGAGTTATTCCTAATTTACACTGATGTGAGAGGAGAATTGAGCTTCATGAGTAGAAATCAAAATAGTTCCATTAATATCAAGGAACATTTCAATATTTAAGGTATCTCACTGTAATTCAATACACAGATTTGAGAATACATGGTAATAATAATAATTGCATCTAACTGTAAGATAGTGATATCCATTTTGGATTTTCTAGAGGAAGAACAGGTGTTTCATATAATACCGAGGAAAAATGTTGTATAATTTATCTGTGAATGTGAATATTTAAAATGCAATTAGATGTCTAAGTAATTTTTTTTTGTTACTGAAATTGACTCCAGCATGAAGTTGTGGGTGTGTGAGTGGCATGTGTGACAGAGAATTTCTATTTTGGTTTTCTCACCTTATCAAACGTTGTCATGATTTGAAAATCAGAAATTAAATTTGACAGATGATAACATTTCAGGATCTTGCCAATGTAAGACATTTAAATAGGACCTTTTGATGTTGATGGTATGAAGATCAAAATAATTGCATCTGAATCTGAACTGTTCTTAGATTTCAGAGTTCCTCACCATACTAAGAGTCACTATATACCAGTCTATTAAAGATTACTGCCAGACATGTCTTCTTTTATTAGCTATCTGATTTAGTAAGTCGTATTAGTCCACAAAGATGTCATCCGTTAAATAATAACTGCAAATTACTTTAAAATAAAATAAAACATTTAACACTTTTATTCAGAAAAAAATTAGTATTTAATTTTAAAAGTCAGGAATTCCAAATATGTAATAATTTTGGTTACAATCATTTCTAATGAGGTGACTGAATGAATGAGCAGAGAGAAATTTTGTATCTTTCCACATGATAGAACAGGAAGACCCAGGACTTTTTGTAACCCTGCTCTGTCACCTTATTTTGGTTTTCACTAACCCTGCATATATCCACTGTTCTTTGCAACATAAAGTCCATTTCTTATAGTAATCTTGCTTTGGTCTAGTTATACAAAATTATTCCACAAATATTTTGGCCTCTAATTATTCCATCTGTTAATTGTTGAAATTCACATGATTTATCTTGGTTATGTAGATTTGGAATATAGTTGTTCAGCGATCTCACCTGTTGGTTGCTTTCTTGATTAAAACAGTATAAAGGACCTTTCCAAGTGACGTTCTTATGTGGATCACAGTACTCTTGATTAAAAAAAAAACAAAAAACCTTTGTCAGCTAGTTTGTATTCTTCATGCTTCCAACGCAATGCACTATGGATATCCAAGGCCTCTGGACTTGCCATGTATAGCTGTGTGGGTGATTTAACTTTGTCCACTTTCTCTGTAATGCCACTTGGTTCAAGAGAAATGTGAAAAAGCTGCAACCACGTTCTCCAGTCTCTGCCAGATTCCTATTTATTTTTTTCCTATTTATAGAATCCTCTGTAAACTGAAAACTTAGTTTGAATAACAAGCTCACCATGAAAAACTACCATTTAGGAACAGAGTAGTTACTATTCCTTTTCCTACTTCAACTTTCCACAAGAAATTGACAGTTTGTATTTTTACACTTCGTTTTATATAAAGAGACATATGACAGGAGAAACTGAAGAAGGTTTGTTAAAATATTGGGGGCCTAACCTTCAATTGAATAAATCAGCTTTAAAGTCCATGGACCTGTGCTGATTTACGCTAGTTGGGGATCTGGCCCTATGTTTGTGTCACACAGTTGGAATGAGCATAGGCTTTAGATGAGTTCAGTGAACCCAACAAAACTGAGGACAAAGTGGAGGTACTAAGCCAACTAGTTTGTGTTTTGTTGGGAGGAAATAAGTTATTCAGAAAGATAGAATAAATGGAAGTACTTCACTCTTTGTGGACAATTAGAGAACGAAAGAGTGTAGAAGAATGGCCTTTTACATAGTCTAACTGATCAAACAATTGTCTAACATTTTTATATTTTTCAGATACAGAACAAAAATGTCAAGAGTTTACAGATCTTAACATACACAATGCTTTAGTTGGGACAGCTCTAGAAGTGAAACTGCTGTTGTACACAAGGACAAACCCAAACTGTTCTGAGAGTCTCAGTGAATATAATACAACAGCATCTACATATCTGGATGTGACCAAGAAAATTGTCTTTATAGTCCATGGCTTGAGACTAACAGGCTCTACACCTATATGGCTGAATGACATAAAAGAACTTTTGCTGTCTTTGGAGGATATTAACCTCATTATAGTAGATTGGAACAGGGGTGCTACAACTATAATTTATCAAAATGCTGTCCACAACACCAGAAGAGTTGCAGAAATCTTGAAGAAATATATTGACCAGATGTTGGTAAGGTAGACATTTACCCTGGAGGTAAATGATTTAAAATAGCATAGCTTTTTTTTTAAAAAAAAAAAATTGTTCAAATATATTGGTCTCAGAAAGAACACAATAAATACCATATTTTTAAATGTCTGTACCAAAATGCTTACATTAGTGACTACATGAAGGTACTACTGCATCACTCACATATCTTTGTTCCTACATCTGCTCCCACTGACATCAAAAGCAGTTTGGGCACTTTATTTCAATGGAACTGAGATTGTATTTGAATCACTTTGTCAGCAAGGAGTTTCAGCTGCATTAATCACAGAGCTGCTATCTCAGAGGAGAAAGGTCAGGTGAAGGATGTGCAAAACTCTAGACCATTAATTATTAAAAATTGTTGCATTAGGTAGTCCTTTAAGTACTAAATGAGATTCAAAGAAAGCCCACTTATGAATATTATTTATATGGAATGTTTATCAGAAATAATTGATATAAAGCAGTTAAAAACAGTTCTCCATTGTACAAAATATTTTGTATATGTCCCAGTGCTAACAGGAGCAGCTAAAATAATTGTTGATTAATAAAAGTCTGAGCCAAAGCCCACAATGTTGGTGGAAAGACCTACTCATGGACTTCACTAGATTTTGGATCAGTCCTTAATGAAATGAACAAAATAATTTAAAGACTCCTTTATTCACTTATTAATTTTATTGTCTGAAATTCTTCTATCCCCGTCTCTTCCCATCCTGAGCATTGTCAGAAAGTTTGAAGATTCTATAACAAGAAAATATCTGCACAAATGTTAACACAGAAAGAAAGTGGGTTTTGGGTGAAAGTGGTAAGAAGAGAGGACAGAAGATATGGCGCACCGTAGCATGGGTTGTAATTGCTAATTTACAAAAATATGGTTGAAAACTGACATAAGACTAAAATAATTATAAGAATGTAGGCACAGCCCCATAGTGGGGTAAACTGGACTACATATTGCATAATCCCAGGTCCCTGATGCAGGCTATTGCTTGCCACTTAACAGTAAGCAAGTAGGCTACCTAGTGGAACAGTGGCTGCACCACATGTATTGACTAGATCTTGGTTTGCTACAACTTGTGTTACAGTAAAATGTTCATGAAGGGGGTAAAAAGTAGAGGTAAAGATGTTAAGGCCCAGGACTCCAAATGTCAGACTGACAAAATGATTGTCATGCAGCCATTTAGTTGTTAATTCACCTCCAGACCAGGATCTCTAGGACTGATTGAGAGAAGTTTCCAATTCCATGGCCTTTCAGGTTCTAGATCTGCTGGTATTACCTCAGAGTCCTGCAACAGCTTTAAAAAAAGAAAGAAAAGAAGTCACCTACTGCATGTGGTAAGCATTGCCTCCTCTCAGGGGTTCCTGCAGATGTACCCTTGCTGAACTGGCCATGTGACATCAGAGCTTGTCATTAGTATTTGTTTAATTGTATTGGGAAGGGTCAGGGCTGCTTTTAGCTGATGGTTTTAGGAGTTCGCCTTTCTAGAGAATCTGATAACACTCTGTCTCTTCTTCAAAAAAATCAATGAGATAGCCTCCTTCATACATTTTTATAGCTACTGTACAGTATAACTAGTACAGAAAGTTTAATAAAAAAGACACTTAAAATCCATCATTTTTAAAAGTCAGAAAACCCTCCTAAAGTTTTAAAGAAAAATAAATAGCAAAACTTAGTTTACTGATGTTTACTGAAGTCTATTCAGCTAACCATATTGTAAACCTTATGGTTAACATTTCTATAACCCATAATCACGCCCGTTTTTTTTACTGACAGGCAGATGGAGCTTCTCTTGACTCTATTTATATGATTGGAGTTAGTCTTGGGGCTCATATAGCTGGATTTGTTGGAGAGATGTATAATGGTAAACTTGGCAGAATTACAGGTAAGACTTTTAAACCTGCCACCCCCATTCTAGTTTATCTTCCATCATTGTCTGAGTTAGCTGGAGTGAAGGCTTGAACTGTATTGTTAATTTATTAATATAGACAAACCCAGAAAGGGGTGAGTCTTTGTGTGTGAACTATGGGCTAGAGTAGATTGTAAAGGCATATATTCAAACATGGGTGTTGGAGGGAGGGTTTCACAAGAAAAATTTTGGTGGCCTCAGAGTGCGGCCACCAACTCTTGATGATGGCTACTCTGACATTTTTTCCTAAAATATTTAATTAACTTTGGGAAAAACAAATGCATATGCAGATCCAAATCACTGTAATCTTTTATGTAGGTTTTTATTGCATACTCAGTCATAAAAATGTACAGTTGTCTTATTCTTTACTGGACCCAAACAGAATAGAAACAAATAATGTATTTTGCACATTCTTGTCTTTTGTTGTTGTTTCTTTTGTTTTTTAATTGCCTTTTCTTAGATTTGCTAGCAAGTAAGTCTGTTTATGTAAAAAATGATATTCATAGATTTATTTCCACACCCTCCGCCCCCCGAGCACAATCCCTGCATTACCACCTAGGAGGCTATGGCCACATGGAAAGCCTCTGGTGGCCCCATGTAGCCACAGTGGCCACATTTGAGAAAAAATTAGTTAAAAAATTATTATTGAAATAGAGCCCTAGAAAAATAATGCCCACATGATCCTTCTTTTCTTTCAGGTCTTGATCCAGCTGGCCCTTCGTTCAGTGGGAAACCACCAAATCAGAGACTGGATCATACAGATGCACAGTTTGTTGATGTCATTCATACTGATATAGATGGTAATGACCTAGCTTATACTTTCCTGTTTGAGTGTAGGAGGAAATATACAAATGGAATGCAGGAGTAGGAAAAAGAAGGGGAGAAAGTCAATTAGGAGCATCTAAGTAATGTTGCTCTGGTTCATACTATAAACAGAAGCAGTTTTGAGTTGTTGCTATCTAAGGTTCTGATCCAGGACCGGCGCAAGGTATTTTGCCACCCTAAGTGGTAATTATTTTTCTGCAGGAGGGGAGAGATGATTCACTCCCACACAGCGCTCTTTTTGTTCATAGGACACTGAGAAGTAGACCATTTTCTAGTAATTTATGTCTGTATTGTTTTAGTAAATGCACTTTGAAGGAAGAAGAGTTCATTCAGTCTCCCCAGGAAGTCAAAATAAGTCTCAATGTAATGGGTCAGTTCATATTAAGATAGTTTGTACAATGCTCACATCATGTCCACACAAACATCGAGAACTGTGAATACTTTAATACCTCGGGGCCGAATACTTCTGTCATATAGGCAACTACCACTCCCATTGGTTTCTTTGGAGGATGGACTTTAATTGAGGATGGATTTAGAGCCACTATTGAGAATCCTGAGCAGAACCACATTAATGTAATGCTGAAATCAAGATTTTCATCATACAAAAATCAAGAAAGTCTGTCAGAATTTCCACAGCACCATAATTCTGCCAAAGAATAATTAGTTCCAGTGATTTTGAAGAGCCCAAAAAATCTCTCATCTCTGTCCTTTGGTCATATGTATCACAATAGGGTCTCTTAATAATAATATTAACAGTTAACATTAATGTATTGACTTACTAAGACATATTAAAACATTAATCTTTAAAACACCTTGACCTGATAAACTAAGATCATATGCAGTAAAATGAATAAGCATAGTAGAACCTTAGCATTATGAACACCTCGGGAATGGAGGATGTTCGTAACTCCGGAATGTTCGTAAATCTGAACAAAATGTTATGGTTGTTCTTTCAAAAGTTTATAACTGAACATTGAGTTAATACAGCTTTGAAACCTTAGTATGCAGAATTAAAACAACTTTCCCTTTATATTTTTAGTAGTTTACTTTTAACACAGTACTGCGCTGTATTTACTTTTTTAAAAAAAAAATTGGTCTCTGCTGCTGCCTGATTGTGTATTTTCCATTGCAAATGAGGTGTATGGTTGACTGGCTCAGCTCAGTTCAGAACTCTGGTGTTCATAACTCTGAGGTTCTACTGTATATATATGCATTTAAGGTATATGGATCTAACCCAAAGCCCACTAAAATCAGTGAGAGTCTTTGAGGGGCTAGGAAGGCTGGAAGGCAGTTCCTTTCCATTCTGGTACATTATATTGTAGTCCGCTAGTTCTTCTTAGGGCGCAGTGTTGTGAGCATAGAATGAAAAACCTAAATTAACTAACATGGGTTCACAATGTTGATTGCTGAGGCAAACCAGATTTCTGAATTTCCTGACCTTTGTGCAATTAAAATCCTTGCCACAACACTACGTAAGCAGAGGCTCTAGTCTTCTTTCATTTCATGCATGTCAATCTTGTTGGTATCAGTGGGAGTCCTGTGCAAATATCTGGTTAGTTAGAATATAGCCCACTGATTTTTGCTTTTGTTACTTTTGTTTTTAAAGAAAATAACATGATTATAAGAAAAAAAAGTGCAACTAGAAAAAAAGGAACATATTCAGTTTGTCTCAGTTGGAGTGCTATGTACAGACAAGAGGAAAATAAGCTTTTATTTTCCTCTAAGCCTTAACATTATTGTGTAATTATAAATTATAATTTGAAAATTCCTTTGATGTACTTTATTACCTCAGATGTTTTTACTTTAGTTCTAGGCTACAGGAAACCTTTAGGAAATATTGATTTCTATCCAAATGGAGGAGAAGATCAGCCTGGCTGTCCACAAACACCTTTTAGTGGTAAATAAATATATGTTCAGTTTAATTCAGAAAAGAGCATGGCAGAAGATGTATACAGTTAATCAACTGAGGTTTGATAAGGCAAAACTGAACTCAGTGGTGTTTGCATGTATAGAACTGTGGGGATGGCGGAGCCCAAATATTCTTTTTCTTTCCCACTCTGCTATTGGGTGAATGAGAATTAGTCCATACACACTGCCACCTAGATTTTGACAAAAAAACTCTCTGTGAGCAGATAGAAGAGGCTTCTCAGTTCAAAATACTTGCTGTATCTTATTACTTACAATTTATACAGTGCATGTAAGATGCTTGTTATCTTTGTGTAACCCTTCTGCCCATCAGAGTTGGCAGCAACAAGGGCCGGGTTCAGTATCCAGGGGTTCCATTCCAATAGCACAATACAAAAACCAGCTCGAGCCCCCACCCAGTGACCTGGGACAACCATATACCACCCCTCTGGGCGTCTGTAAGAGACAATACTTCCCCTCTCGCAAGCACAGAGTCTGAGTGTACCAAAGCCTTTTAATAACAGGGAGAAACAATGTGGCATTATATTGGGGAAACACCACAAACAAGGTTAATAAACCAAACCATGAACCAGAAGCCCCGCTCCCAGCAAATAGGCCGTGGCCTTCCCTTTGGCTCTTGAGTTCCACAACCCCAAAAAGTCACTCAATAGTCCCAAAAGTCCAACAGCCCAAGAGTCTCTGTCCTTGGTCCGTGCAGAGTTCAAAAGTCAATTGGCAGAGTCTTACCTCCAGCCTGGGTGGAGATGGAGGGTAGGGCACGGGGCACCTTACATGGTCCGAGGCCGACTGTGCCGCCTCTCCGTGGGGTTCCACTGCAGCTCTCACCGCAATCGGCTCTGCTCCGCTCCACTGGCTGTCCTACGAACCGCTCTGCCCGTTGATCCGCTAGCTGCTCTGCTAGCTGACACATACACAGCTCTGCCGCGCCGGTCACTCTGCCCGCAGTACCCACGCCTCTGCTAGGTGACAGACAGACAGCTCTGCCGCGCCGGTCACTCTGCCCGCAGCACCAACGCCTCCGCTAGTCGACAGACAGCTCTGCTGCACCAGTCACTCTGCTAGCCGTCCTGCTAGCCGACACACAGACTGCTCTGCTGCACCAGCCACTCTGCACTTTTCCAGGTCCCCCCTACTTAAGACAGCGCTCAGGCATTTCTTTAGCTTTTAAGTGATTTCAGCTCACAGTAGGGGAGCCTTAGTACAGGTGCACCAGTGAGCCCAAAGCAATTGTTAGCTCAGCAGCCTGCAACCAGGCTCCTAATGGAAGCAAAATTCAATTCTGACATTCCACAGTGGAGAGAGGCAGGGTGCAATAGGCCTGGGAGGCCCTCAGACACAGCCCTCACCAAAAGGTATAGATGCTTGTCCATCACCTCTCTCAATCTCACAGTGTTCTGAAAACGCATGGCCCTTGCCCAGTGAGTGCTACCTAGATGATGGTGAGTCCCTCCATCATAACAAGGGCCAAGTACATGTCCATAGTCCTTCATTCACATAATCACAGTAACATCACTTTATCATTCCTGCCCCAATAACATAGAAACTGGGGCTCCCTCATCAGCCGAAGTGGCCATGTGGGCTGCTGTGGGCTCAGGCTAGGCGCAGTGGGTGTGTCTATGCAAATTGATCAGCCCCAGACTTATTTTGCAAGGCTCACTGCAATTCCCATAGTTCGCCACCAGATGTCAGAATATATCTCATTCCTGACACTGCTTACATCTGTATATGTGTATGTAGTCATTCCAGGGGAGGAATGAGAAGCTGGGGTCCAGCAGTTGTACAACATCCTTCTCCCAGAGAGTTTACATTGAAAGGGTGATATAGTATTGCCTTTCCACAGACCCCTTCTGCAGTGGGAACTGCCCTGTTCAGAGGGATGTCCAATGGGCAGCTGTGACTAGGGAGAGTTCCTGGTTGAAGGGCTGCAGCAGAGCCCCACTGCCAAAAGCAATGTGGGACCCACCAGCACTGCTGCAGTGGGCCCTGTGTGGATGGCCCTGGATGCTTGAGAATCCCTTAGAATTCCCAGGCATCTGCAGTGTTAGGGAAAGGTCCTATAACCTAGTTTGTGGGGAGAGAGGAACTTGCCCCCCAGGTGAACAGCATGGGAGAAATCTTGATGAGGAGATGCTCCCAAAAGGTCTTTTTCCCTGAGCTCCCTCTCTTGGGAAGGGCAATTTGGCCCATTTTGACTTGGGCCCATGTTTAATCCCAATAACTTTGTACATTTTTCAAGAAGGCTCTGTACAATACTTTTTCTATGTACACTGCCCCTTTGTTCAGCATCTATATACTCTAGCTCCTTCTTAATTCCTCATTTTATTTTTGGATAAGTATAAATCCATTCCTCACCTTTGAAAGCTGGTAGCCAAATAAACCACAAGTCAACCTTCTCCCTCTGTCTGATAAAAAAAAAGGCAAAACCCTGAGCAGTAGGGAATAATTTAGTCATCATTTGAAATAACTGAAATGGGGTGGTTTTGTTGTGTAGCTAATATTGTTTCTCTTTAGGAATATATATAATTCAGTGCATATTCCTTGCATATTTTTTTTTTAATTAAAGGATCTCAGTTTTTTAAATGTGACCATCAGAGATCTGTTTTCTTGTTCCTGTCATCCTTGAAACGGAATTGTAATATAACAACATACCCTTGTGATTCATACTTGGATTATAAGCATGGAAAATGTGCCAGCTGTGAAGCTTTTCAACCAATGCCTTGTCCAGTACTGGGTAAGAGTTACGTGGTGGTGTCTGTTTTGTAAGTTAGAAAGACAAATGTTTTGGTGACTTTTCATAGGAGTCTCTTCATTAAAAATAGCTGTTTCTCAGGTAGTTTAGACTTTGTCTCCATATTGCAGCCTGCTGTAACTATTACAGGAGACATTGACAGGATCTGTGGAAAGGGGTTGTTTGCAGAACTACCTATCATCTAAAAATAATCTTAAGTTTTAATGTTATGACTGCGTTTTTAAAGGCCTCGAGGGGGGTTAAATCCATATAAACTTTCTTCACTAGGCTTTCTAGTCCAAAACAGAGACAACAAAAATAATTAGAATCATGTAGAAATTTAAGGTTAGGGAGAGATTGAAAAGATTGGGACATTTTCATTTAGAGAAGAGATGAATAAAAGGGGCATGATAGAAATATGCACAATAATGAATGGTAAAGAAGTTAAATCAGGCATACCCCTGTACCCTTTTTCATAGCACAAGAATAAGGATACAATCAATAGACTGACTGGCAACAAATTAAAAAATGGGTAAAATGGAAGTACTTTTTACATTGAGTCCAAGAGTTTAGTAGGATTCAGAGTGGATTAAACATTTATAAGATAAAATATCCACAAATACTTGCATAGGATAAAAAACCCAACATTCTTAGGAAGCAATAATAAGGTAATCGATAATTTATGGGAAGAATAGGAAGAAACTTCACCTATGGAACTTTTCCTTGAATGTTCAGTAGGAGGTTTCTTGCATCTTCCTCTGAAGCAGTTGGTAATGGCCACTTTTGAAATAAGATACTGGAAAAGATGGTCCCCTGCTCTAAATCAGAATGACAATTTTTATGATCATGGAGAAGTATGTTATGTGGCCTATTGAAGACTGAAAGGATATATATGATCTGTTGGATTGGCTGGATGATTTTTATGTTTTCCAGATCACTTTTCTTCCCAATTAATGCACTGACAAATTAAGATAAAATGTATAAACTTAAGTAATTTGCTCTTTTGTATTTGTTGCTATTTTGCTTAGTAATCTAACGTTGAATTTATAAAATTTGGATTTCAGGTTATTTTGCTGATAAGTGGAAAAACTATTTAATCCAAAAAGACCCTCCGGAGACAAAGGCTTATTTTGATACCTCCAGCCAAGAACCATTCTGCAGTAAGTGACTGGCCATGCTTTACTTTTTTACACTTACCAAGCTTGTCACTCATTACTAACTGATCCAGAAAAGATGACATGTTCTTGATTAGATATGGAACACTGTCACTATATGACTTGTAAAATACTATAATAAAAAGAATCTAAACAGTCAATTAAGTGTCAGTGTATATAATCGGGAAAGGAGAGGGATAGTAAGACCAGAATAGTAAGCAATGAGTGAGCTGAACAGGAAAGAGAAAGAAATGCGGATGCATTGGATAATGGGGAAAGATGGACTGTCAGGAGGGAGAAGGGAGCCAGAGAACTGGGCTAGTTAGTTACAGAGGAGAGGCTGAGTGAGAGAACTTGCTTAGGTGAAAAGGGAGGACCATGGTTGTACTGTACATATACAGTAGTAAGCAAAATACATGTAGCAGAACAAGAAGCCCTGACACAATAAATACTAAGAAGCCTGGGCACAATAAATACTAATAAGCAACAACCAACAGAAAAATTAGACCAATAAATGAGACAGAAGAGCAGGGTAATTACTGAGTGAAGTCTATAATAATCCCTTGGAATCTGAAAAGGAAAAAGGTTACTGAGGAAACAAATAAACAAAAGATACTATGAAATAAACAAAACAGATAAATCAAACTAAAAACCCGAGACACACATAGGGAAAAAAACCTTAAAATATTTATATAAAGTGAGACTTGTTTTTGAGCAAAGAATATTAAAAAAGAAAATATACAGAACAGTTTTAATTGAATTTAGTAATAAACAAAATATAACAGCCCCAAATAGTTTCTTTTCCTCTGATTATCCACACAACAGGTACTGTATTGGCAGCCATAATGCAGTCATAATGCAGTTTCCTCCAACATTCTGTCAATATACCTCAACTATTATCTGAAAGTGTTACTTCCAGAGGTGACATGGTTGCTTTACAACATTCTCATTTGCTCTCTCCGGAGGCTGCCAACAAAGATGGCAGTTACAGTCTGACCCCTCATTCCTTTGTCAGGCAGAGTTCCCACTGAAGTGAATAGAGTTTTGGCTGAGCAATAAAATACAGGATCAAACTCTTAACACCAATAGTGCTGGTTGTTTTGTGATATGGATCTGTAATGGGGTATCCTGGCCCTGTAGGGCTAGAGGAGGCCAGAAAACCCTATTTCAAAAAACACGGGAACTAGAAAAGGAGCAGCTAGTGGTCAAAGCCAAAAGGGAGAGGAAGGAGTCCCTGAGAGTTAGTAATTGGATGGGAAAAACCCAGGACACTAAGGGTCTGGAATCAGGAGCCCTGTATTATAGGGTGAGGCAGGGCATCCCTGTCTCCCCACAGATCCAGAGGAACTCTCAGTAGGACAGCAGTATATATGCTGCCATCTCCTCAGACACTTGCAGGAGAAACACTGGCAGAGAAGGAAATCAAAGCTAGAAGGCTGAGCTCCTAGTAGGAAAGGCTGCGAGTGGCAGTCTGGGAGGAAACAGACTGAGACAGAGGAAGAGCTCCAAGTATCATAGAAGAGCCAGAATAGAGTATGAACTTTTGGGTCACGGTGATGGGTTTTATTTTGAGGTTTTGAAGACATGTTGGACTGTTTTTGTCAATAAACAAGCCCCAACGGGAGAGTGGGATTAGCCACAAAAAAACCTGGGTAAAGTTCATAAGGGGTTCAGAAGAGGGGAAAGAGAAACAGAGATGGAAAACCATCTGTAGGCATGAGGAGGTGCTCAGGAGGTGACCAGACCAGTGACATGACCCTTTTCTTCAAAGAACTGGGGGAAGTCACCAGCTCTATTCACATAACTCCAAATAGCCATCTTATGGAAACTACTTTAGTTAATAGCATCTTAGTTCTGATTTGAATCAGTAACCTAGAGAGAGGGATAATGAGTCATCATCCTCATCCAATGAGTATTTTTTAATAGGGAGAGAACAGGAATTATATTTGTGATATTGAGTTCAATCTTTGAATCTTATTATTTTCTGTCTCTATTTTGCAGTGTATTACTATTTTGTGGATTTTATTACTTGGAACAAAAGCATTAGGAGAGGTTTCATTAGAATTAAAATAACAGACAATGCTGGAAACACAACAGAATCAAAAATGAACAGGTAAGTCATGTTTTACTCAGCAGGTTTTGTAGCTTTTATTTTTCTAAAGTTGCTTTACCTTGAAGCAGAATCTATTGGGATAGATTTTTTTAAAAAAGAAAAATATTAAAAGTTCTGCTAATGTAAGTACTGAGTTGGGTAAATATAGGACTGTCTTTCCTAGTAGAGGATCATTTGAGGTTTGTTCTGCTTTCAGGTAAAAATGAAAATCCATACTATGTCTAGAAACTTGTCATGGTCCCTTTCACTGGAAGATCTAAAATAAAAATGGATGCCACTATCATATAGAGTCAAAGTAGGCCCAGAATGGTGAATTAACACATTAAGGCAGTGATTGCTTACCAGTTATGTTAAAAAGTTACTGAGCAGATTGTTTGTAGCAGTCAGTTCAATAACAAGCTGTTTCCTACTGAAAGTAAAAAAAATGTTCTTAAAGAGTATTTATCATTATACATGCAACAACAGTGCTGAATTAAGGCATCAGGAACTTAGATTTGTCTTGGCTTTCACAGATTTGTTAGAACCTAAAGACATTTTCAAGTAATCTGTATATCTAGGCTTTTTTCTCCTGCTATCTACATAGGTGTAAATTGGGAGTAACTTTGTTGAAGTCAGTGGAAGGACACTCATCAAACTAGTGTGAGTTCAGTATTATGTCCTATATAAGTGACTTATATTTACATATCTTATGCCTGACACTTATATAGTGTTTCTCATCCAAAAATTGCAATGAACTTTATAAACATCAATTATTTTAATCTCTCAAGGTAGGTAAATAATTATTATTTTTCCCATTTAAAGGGGAGGAAACAGAAGCACAGAAATTATGATCCTGCTGTTCAGAATCACAGAGCATAGACAAAAATGTGCATACTAACATGTACCTAATTTGAGTGCACAATTACCATGATAACATACATAAATTGGGTAATTGTATACCTAACGGCCAGTGAGACATGTAATTAGCCATTTTGTGTATGTAATTTTACAGTTTGTATGCACAGCTGTAGAAGTTGTCTATACAAAGTAGATACACCATGGGGTATGTTTTATTGCAAGTGTAATTATACATACCTGGTTTTGAAATTTAGTCCCTAAATAAGTTGCTAAAGGTCTTGCAGAAGTCTTTAGCAGAGGCAGAATAAACTCTAGGGACCAGATTCTGGTTCTGGCTGCTCTGCACAGTGCATAGAGTATTAAGGGTATGTGCATGTTAAAATGTGGTTTAAAGATCACCTTTGAATTGCACAGATCCTATTGCACCTCTGTGCGGGGCTGATGCCCATGGGCTAGATTAAAGCAGCCTCAGGGATGCTGTCATGTACACCAAATGAAAACTCAGCCAGGGATCAGCATGAGACAGTAGCATTCTGGTCACATCTCCTCTGGCCATACCTCTTTTTCTGATCCCAATGCTAGCTCTGTCCCAGAGGAAAATCCTCCTTACCTGGGGTGGTGGTTCCTGATCAGTTACATCAGGGTAAGAGCCAATTTACATATGTAATGTGATGTAAAGTCAATACATGTACCAGGAAATCTGGATCCAGATTTCCAGACTCTCAGTTCTGAAGTTAACCACAAGTCAAGATATCTTACCAAGAGTAATTTTTTAATAACAGTGGATCTGTCTCACGTAACAATGTATTATACTTTCTCTCTAGTGAAGCTACTACATTTCAGCAGTATAGACAAGCCAGTGTCTTTGTTGGATTTCATGAAGATTTTGACAAAATATCAAGAATTTCCTTGACTTTTTCTACAAGGACTCTAATAGGCCCAAAATATAAGATCAAGATTCTCCGAATGAGGCTAAGATCTATTACAAATCCAGGAAGGTAAGTGGACTGTTGATAAAAAGGATACTTGAAGGTTAGATTGTTTGAGGTGTTTCTGGAAATTTATTTATTGGGCTGCTTGTGGAAATTGTGCATAATGCATAGTCATAAGTACAAGCATATTGTTGTCACAACAAATTATATCCTTGTTTAAGATACAGTGGTGAAACCGTTGATTTGTGCATAAATATTAAGTACACACTCCATGTGTTGAGCATACATCTATAGTATTTGCAAGTTCTGTGTACATGCTGCTTACTTTGGCAGGATACTGCCATCCTTATACAAGCAGGCACAGTTAGTTCAAAGGGACCACTCCTGTGAGTGAATACGACATGCATCCCTAAAGTTTGCAAGATTCAACCCTTTTCTGTAACAGAAATTTGAAAACATTAGTTCAGCATTTTTCTGTCATCAGCAGTGTGTCTGTATATAGATTTTCTCACGTGGGCATACAGAACAAACCTTTTGACTTCAGTGTAGCTCCACGTGTGAGTAAGCAAATAGGGTTTGCCCCTGTTAGTATTCTACAATACAAGAGCAAAACATGTATGCTGTGCTTACTGACAAGTATGATAAGTATGTATGCTTTCAGTTTTAATGCTGAAATGTCATATGCTAAGCTCCTTTAACTATTAATGTATTAATCAGTTCATAAAGTTGACAGTACTCCAGTAACCATTCTTAAAATCTCCACAGATATTTGTACAGACACCATAACTTTTAAACTTTGCCTTTCTGTCCTGTGGGAACAAACCATTCATTAGAACATTGGTAGGAAGATCTTACTTCACAATTTATCCTGCATTTAATGTAGCAACATTTTTGCATTTTAATGCATTCTGCGTACAAATGCCAAGTGCAGCAAAGGCAGAATTTCAAACAAAATCTAATCTGAGTTCACACTCTAACAGAATGAGTACTGAATGGAAAATACATACCATTGGAATTTTGAGTCACTGACAAAAGTAGACTATTAAGAATTAATAGCAGTCCTAAATAACATACAGCTAAGAAGTCAGAGCCTTGCTAATTTACTTGGAATCCCATGGCAAATTGCTCTATGCTGTTCTTGTTCTGTGCCTTGTATGGTATGTTTACACTGCAATTAGACACCTGTGGTTGGCCTGTGCCAGTTGATTTGGGCTCAAGGAGATCAGGCTAAGGGGTGTTTAACTGTGGTGTGCCCAAGCTCTAGGATCCTGCAAAATGGGAGGATCCCAAAGCTCGGGTTGCATCCCAAACCCATACATCTGCACTGTAATTCAACAATACCTTGGCTTGAGCCCTGTGAGCCACGGTTGTCTAATTGCAGCATAGACATACCCTTAGGGCACAAAATAAACCTTGCAGCCCAGGAAAAGTAGAAGCAAAGGTAGCTTTTAGACCCCTTTGTACCCTCCCAATTCTGTGCTGCTCTGAGGGCTGAACCCTTGGTGTAATGGCATACTCATGCTGCCTGGAGGTGGCGTTGCTGTCCTGTACCATTCTAGGACATAGCACTATGGTCCTTCTCCAGCCCCTAGCATGCACACAGAGTGGATCTTGTGGGGGCAGTTTGTGGCACTCACCCAATTCCTGTGCTTGAAGAATTCTCCCATGGCTGGCTCTGGGGCTTTTAAAGCCTGGTATGCTATCACAACAGCATAAGAAGGCTCTAGTGAGGATCAGAATTGCTAGTATTCTGAAGATGCGTGGTATCCACAGAGGGCCAAGCCACTCTTTATCCCCAGCAGAGCTGACTGCCAGTGTGAGGAGTTGTAAGCTGCACCCCTTAAAAGAGTGTGTCAACGGGCTTGCAGCCTCTGCGTGTACCAGGGCCCTCCAGGCTCCCAAGGCAGGATACCTCCAATGCTCTTCTAGGGACAGGCTATACTGAGAAATGGGATGTAATCTGGTATTTTTAATGCACTGTAGAAGGGTCCACCTGAAATGTTACTTTGCAGCAAAACAGTGCAATATAGATTGATACCCTGCCTTGCCACTCAGTAATTTGCAATGTAGACAAGCCCTTAGGCACCTAAGTCATTTAGGCAGTTTTGAAAATGTTACCCTAGAATTCAGAAGTCCCTGACTCCTAGACAATTTTTTCAGTACTAAAACTATGTTACCTCATATAACAGACTAGTGTATTGACTATCTCAAATAACACAACTTTCTATTTCATTGGCAGCTTCAGGGAATAAAATATGTCAAACAACATCTTGCCCGGTATAAAAAGAATAATGGGGAATGAAGATGAGAGTCATTTCCTGTGCACAGTTAGCAAGACAAAATATGAAGCGTGTAAGCAAAGAAATAGACAAGAAAAATATTTTTAGGTGCTGACTGTCCCATGAAATTTCCAATTAAGATTTCATTTGGTGAGGTTTTGAGGAGAAGAAGAGAGGGGGAATGAGCAAGATCATTCTTATTTTCTTTGTTATTGATTTCTAGTAGCTCTGTTTCTAAAGGATTGTCTACAGAGCTTTTGTACCACTTCAGCTTTACCTGTTTGAAACCAGTATAGCTAAGTGTGTACAACTTCTCAAAGTGGACATAGTTATATTGGTAGAAAGGTGCTTATATTGGTACTGCCTCCTTAGTCTTCCCCTTAGTCTCCTCTTTTCCAAGCTGAAAAGTCCTAGCTTCTTTAATCTTTCTTCATATGGGACCTGTTCCAAACCCCTAATCATTTTAGTTGCCCTTCTCTGAACCTTTTCTAATGCCACTATATCCTTTTTTGAGATGAGGAGACCACATCTGTACGCAGTATTCAAGATGTGGGTGCACCATGGATTTATATAAGGGCAGTAAGTTAATCTCTATCCCTTTTTAAATAATTTCTAACATCCTTTTTTGACTGCCACTTCACACTACATGGATGTCTTTAAAGAACTATCCACGATGACTCCAAGATCTTTTTCCTGATTAGTTGTAGCTGAATTAGCCCCCAACATATTGTATGTATAGCTGGGGTTATTTTTTCCAATGTGCATTATTTTACATTTATCCACATTAAATTTCATTTGACAATTTGTTGCCCAATCACTTAGTTTTGTGAGAAGTTCTTCACAGTCTGCTTTGGTCTTAACTATCTTGAGCAGTTTAGTATTATCTGCAAATCTACTTGGAGTTCAATAAATTCCATACTGGGGAAATTATTAGTTAAATTGGAGAAGATGGGGATTAATATAAGAAATGAAAGGTGGGTAAGGAACTGGTTAAAGGGGAGACTATACTGGGTCTATTGAAAGGTGAACTGCCAGGCAGGAGGAAGGTTACTAGTGGCGTTCCTTAGGAACTGATCTTGGAATCAGTCTTATTATTCGTTTATGTCCTTGGCACAAAAATTGGGAGTGTGCTTATAAAATGTGCAGATAGCACAAAGTTGGAGGTATTGCCAATAGAGAGGAACACTGGAATATCACAGAAGATCTGACTGACATTGAAAACTGGAGTAATAAAAACGGGATGAAATTTAATAGTGCAAAGTGCAAGGTCATGAACTTGGGGACTAACAAGAAGAATTTTTGCTATAAGCTGGGGCGTACCAGTTGGAAGCCACAGATGAAGAGAAATACCTGGGTGTTTTGGTCAATCACAGGATGACTTTGAGCTGCCAGTATGATGTGGCCATGAAAAAAGCCAATTCAATTGTATGCTGCAGCAGGTGAAGTATTTCCAGTAGAGGTAAGGAAGTTATTACCATTATACAAGGAACTGGTGAGACCTCATCTGGAACACTGTGTGCAGTTCTGGTGTCCCATGTTTAAGAAATATTACTTCACATTGGAACAGGGGCAGAGAAGGGCTATGAGGAAGATGAGAGGAATGGAAAACCTACTTTATTGGTGGAGGCTTAAGGAGCTTGGCTTGTTTAATCTAACCAAATAAAGACTGAGAGGAGATATGATTGCTCTCTATAAATACATCAGATGGTTAAATAGCAGGGAGGGAGAGGAGTTATTTAAGCTATGCGCCAATGTGAACAGAAGAACAAATGTATATAAACTGGCCATCAACAAGTTTAGGCTTGAAATTGGATGAAGGCTTTTAACCATCTGAAGGGGTCTAGGCCTCTGAGGGTTGGACAGCGCGGCCTAATGGCCAGAGTCCATAAGCTCGCCCCTAGTCTCAGGGCAGCATGGTCTAATAGCCAGAGTCCTTAGAGTAGCCTTGGGGTCGCAGGGCAACACGGTCTAGTGGCCAGAGTCCATACAGCCACCCTGGGGTCACAGGGCAATACGGCCTAGCAGCCAGTGTCCATTGAGCCGCCCTGGGATCACAGGGCAATACAGCCTAGCGGTCAGAGTCTATGGCAATATGGCCTGGCGGCCAGGGTCTATAGAGCCACCCTGGGTTGCAGAGCACTACAGCCTAACAGCCAAAGTCTATAGAGAATCGCCCCAGGTTGCAGGGCAATGTGGCCTAGCAGCCAGAGTCAATAGAGGAGGTCCGCCCACCTAGGGGTGAGGTGGCCTAGGTAGGGGGACCCGGGCCCACCCGACTCCACCAGGCCCCAACAGTGGCATAGCACATTGCCACTGACTTAGCGGGGGTCGGGGTCCGACTGAAACACGCTGAGATTCCCTGGGTGGGAGATACCACTCCACCACCCTCCCTGGGTCACTTCCTACTGGACTCGCTGGAGGCGTCTCCCAGGCATCTTTGGCTCCTCCACAAGCTGTCAGGTCAGTTGCCTCCTCTGACTGCTCCCATCGCTCCGCTCCAGGAAGGCTTGGGTAAACCTTGGGTCTTGGCACCTCCAGGGGCTAAGGCTGGTCTGCCGCAGGAGCCTCCCAGGCACGTCCTTCTCCCTCGGCTGCCCACTCAGAACGAGCTGAACTCCCTCCTTTTATACAGAGCACTTGGAGCATGCCCAGTATGGCGGGGGCGGGACTTCCGCTGCAAGTGCTGCTGGCTTAACCCCTTCTGGGCTAATGCGGGGTTGGCTAGCCCCATCACACCATCAGAGAAGTAAAGTTCTGGAACAGCTTTCCAAGGAGAAGTGGGGGCAAAAATCTAGCTAGTGTTGATTCTGAGTTTGATACATTTATGGAGGGGATGGTATGACACAACTGCTTACAATGGCATGTTGCCCATCTGCAACTGCTTGTAGCAAATATGTCCAATGGCCAGAGATGGGAGACTGGATGGAGAGCACTCTGAGTTACTGCAGTGACTTCTTTCGCATGTATCTGGCTGGTAGGTCTTGCTGACATGCTCAGGGTCTAACTGATTGTCCTGTTTGGGCTTGGGAAGGAATTTTCCCCTCGATCAGATTGGCAGAGACCCTGGGGTTTTTCTGCCTTCCACTGCTACATGGGGCAAGGTTCACTTGCAGGATTAAACTAGAGTAAATGGTGAATTCTCAGTAATTTGAAGTTTTAAAATCATGCTTTGAGGATTTCAGTAACTCAGCCAGAGTTTGAGTCTATTACAGGAGTGGATGGACGAGGTTCTGTGGCCTGCAATGTGCAGGTCAGACTAGATGATCACGATGGTCCCTTCTGGCCTTAAAGTCCAAGTCTGAAATTTCAAAATAATATTAATACAGATTTTATGATGCCTTTATGTGCTGTAATTACATAATTGCTCATGGTAATTACATAAATACCTCTAATTAGAGTGACTACACATATTCACTTCATGTAGTTAGACATAATTACAATAATTACATAAATATGCCATAACCAGAAAGGTCTGAAATATTCATACAGCAAAAGATTAGATTAAGAAGAGGGCGCAGGTGCAGGGTGGAGAGACCCACGGCACTATGCCAATAAGGGACAGTTGTAGTCCAGGGTATATCACAGATGGGACAGTTCTCACCTGGACTGCCACATCATCCACACAGATGGTGTATACATCCAGATGTCCTCTAGGGCCACACACAATTTTCAGGACTCTTCTTCTGATCTCTCTGGTGAAAAGATGAAACTTCAAAATGAAGCTTGCAGAGTCATCTGTGTACTGTTTTCTCTCCCATGGCTAAGAAAAGTATCTTTATCAGGTAGAAATTCCACTGATGGAATGGCAGGTCACATTGGAAGAAATACCTATATTCACACATTTCTCTCTCTTAATCCAGCATCTGTTTCAGTATTGTACTACTGTGCTGGTACCTGCTATCTTCAGATACATTAAAATTACAGCACTATATAATTACAAGGTATATACAAAGTAAACCTTGATATAGATGTACATAATGATTTGTTGTTGTAGCTTGGCCTGGAAGCTGTTCAGTGAATTCTTTGAAGGTTTCTTGTGAGACGCTTTAGATGAACAAATGCTCAAGGCTCCAGCAGTAATATGCAGGAATTGCTTCTCTCCCGTTCCATAGAAAAGTAATTATTAAAAAGATGTGCTTTAGCTCAACTAGAAGTTATGGCTTTGATGTAGAGAATACTGGGTGAAATTCTGCAGAGCACAGCTTATAGGAGGTAAGATTCATTAATAAAATCAGAGGGAACCACTATATCTATAAAATCTATTAATGTATCTTCCCTAGGCATTATTGAGGGCCCAAGCTCTCTGTTCTGTACAATGTATGGTAAACCACTGTCCCCTCACTCCCTGATGGATGGACCTATAGCTGACTTGGAAACCCCACTGATAAATAATGAAATAACCAAAGAGGCCATTCATCTTTTCCCAGTTTTTTTCTCTTCTCCAGGTCATCCCCTAAAACCCATTCTACTATGGGACTGGATCAATTATGCCATTTAGGCACAGCTGTGAATTGGAGGGCAGTGTAAAGCCACACTGTCCCAAAGGGAGTACCAGTATATAGAGGCTGCTGTAACACTCCTTTGTGGGATACTTTCTTGCCCCTGCATCCATCCAGCTCCTTCTGTCCAGCTCTGTTTACTCAGGCATGAGGGGCAGGGCCATGGCCTCTCTCTGCCTCTGTGGGGTACTGTGTGTTCCTGCATGACTCTTATGTGGGTCTCACAAAGTGAGAGGGTTCTTTATGCCCTGCCTCCCACCCTATTGCATACCCATGCTAGAGCAAGGAAGAACCTGGTACTACAGTATTGTGAGAATTTTGACTTTTCTTAATGTTGATGTGCCAGATTGACCCACCACCGTCTACATAAAACCTTCTCCTATAGGTAGTCATTGCAACAAGAAAAAGGAGGAAATGGGATGACTTGGTTTTGCATTGCTCCATTCACTTATAACAGCCACATCCCTTCCTTAGGAAAATAGTAAGGAAGGATTACATCACACGTCTGCTAACTAGCCCCAGCTAGAAAGAGATCTTTGTATCTCTGTGGGCAGAGGAACAACAAAATATTAAACACCAACGGTTTCTTAGGAATTAGCTATTCTGTACCAGAGCCAATCAGTCCAAGAGGACAGTTTGAATGAAGACTAAATCCACCCCAGGCTGAATGACAACACCTATCTTTATTGGTCAGACTGGCAGGACATTCTTACTTCTTTCCCACAGCACCACCCAAGTGCTTATTACCTTATTACCCAAGGAACAAGGCGTAAACCAAGACAAAAAGACTTATCCCCTTGTCCTAAGCATATTTTCTTAAAAGTAGTAAATGCCACCAATTTAATCATTCATATACTATAGTATTTTGAGCATTAATTAAAAATAGAAATTTCTATTATACTGAGGGCATGTTCTCTCTCCTTGTCTATTTATGCAGGCTGCAGATGTGCAGATATGATTTCGTACTTCTGGAAAACATCGAAAAAACCTTCAAGCCTATTCCATGCCAAGAGAGGGACAAATAAAGAGCGAGCCTCCACTAACTTGTTTTCTTTTGTAGAAAATGTCACATTTAATTCTTTCTCAGGACTAAGGCCTGCAGTGAGGGGGGAAATGAGACAAAACAGGCTAAGTTTCTGAAGCTGGAATGATAATCTTCATTGCTTTCTTTGAGCATCATAGAGTGAAGTTCAACAACCAGTTCAGTCAAATTTTGAAAACAAATGTATGATGGCAGAACACATACAATGATCTATTAGCCATTGTTTATAAGTAGCAAGAATATTCCAGGAATCCTCTGAACTAAATATAACTATCTGCGCTAATCATGGCAAATTAGTCGTCAGGTAATATCAATGTAATTATTTTTTATAATATTTTTCATATCAAGACATAATTATCTCTCTGTGAATTGAATATGCTATACAGATGATATACAGACCAATAGACAGCAATTTTGGAGTATTATATTCACTGAATAAATAATTTGAATTTATTTCTTTATCTGATGCTTCTGTTTTTGCAGACCAGAAAAATAGTTGATATGTATGTAAATATATGTAAATTTGCTGTTTAAAGCAATTCTCTCCAATCTCCAGTGTCTTCTGAAGGTGACTATTATTACAAACTTTTAAGTGTTTTTCTGTTAATGGGAATGGACAAGAAATTGGCATGCAGATATGAGAAAATTGGAAAGTCTGCTTATGGCCTCTGTTTTACAGAAAGTCAGACTGGAATCTATGAAGCTTTGAATATACTTACAGAGAAATTGTATGGCACTAGGAATGGTGTCTACAATGACCAGATTTTACTGCTAGGTGGTATGAAATAGGTATAGCACTGTGGAGATACACAGCTATCTGCCTACATGTCTGTTGTACCCATGACAATAGTGTTCACTGAATGCCTATGTATAACTGCTGCCTTTTCTATTATTATTTGTGTAGCTCCAGGTTTGAAGAGTGCTTGAAAGACATTAGATTAAATTTAGAAATATTGTAATGAAATATTTTATTCACCTGATCTTAAAACATAATTTCTATTATTTTGCTTATAGTTGTTAACAGTAAAGGAAGAATCTCTAACCATCAGAAAACAGATGTCCCAAGAGTAAACTTAGAATCTGTAATTAGCCAATATATTGCAGTAATGCCAAAGGGACCTAATTAGCACTTGCTTGTAGTAATGTACTTAACATTGTGTTTTAGCCATATGCTAAGTGGTTTGGGAGGTTTAATGCAGTGTTTATGTGTAGCACTTACTAATTCACAGGTGGAGAAAATTGATAAATATGACAGTTTATTGCAACTCAATTTCTGGTGTCAGTTAATTTAACTGAAATTAACCCAAATATCATCTGACTTTGCTGAATCCATGTTTTCTCCTAACTGTAACATTTCAGAAAAAATCATGATGAAAATATAGGGAGAAACTCATTCTAAATTGACTAGGGAATGGAGTCAGTAAAGGAAAGATTAAATATACTGAAGATATTCTAATAGTTATATCACTGTTATTTAACAGTGTCTTGAAGTGGGTTAAGAACAATTTTCACAGAGACGTGAATAACTTTGCACACATGAACTAGCTCACTCATTTCCAGGGGATGTGGTGAAGGCCAAAACAGGGTTCAAAAAATAATTAGATAAGTTCATGGCGGACAGGTCCATTAATCGCTAGTAGCCAGTATGATCAGGGATGCAACCCCATGCTCTGAGTGTCCCTAGCCTCTGACTGACAGAATCTGGGAGTCGATGACAGGGGATGGATCACTCGAGAACTGCCTGTTCTGTTCATTCCCTCTGAAGCACCTGACATTGGTCACTGTCGGAAGACAGAATACTGGGATGGATGGACCATTGGTCTGACCCAGTATTGCCGTTCATATGTTCATATCAATGGGGCTGCTCACCTCAATAAAGTTTAAGCATATGTGTAAATTTTTGTAGGATCGGGCCAAAATTCAAATGCAATTATGTAGGTAAAAAAGGGCTGAAGGGGGTTTGATTTTCAAGGAAAAGTAACTCCATTTAGAAACATCTCTTCTCTTCTGTTCTAAGTATAGGGTGTAGAGAGGCAATTACCCTGCTCCTAGAAAAAGTCTAGGCTGATTGGGAAAGTAGCCACAGCTGGGGCCACACCCCAGTCAGGCAACAGCTGGCCCTGATAAAAGGGCTGAGAGCCAGGAGCTAAGTCAGTCTCTCTCTAGCTTTAGAGGGAGAAAGACTTGGCTGCCTTGGAGTTCAGGGCACAGGCAATAGAGCAGAGCTGGGGAAAGGCAAGGGGAGCTGGGGACCTCCAGCCTGGCAACTCCCCAGTGCCTTGTGCAAGGCCTAGAGAAGGTATTGGGACTGCAGAGGTGCAATCCGGGGATTAGGCAGAGGCAGCTGGTCCAACCCCCCTGCCAATGATGAGTGACCATTACAGACTGCTGTCTGCCCCAGTGAGCGGGGGCTAGATACTGACTAGCAGTAGCCACTGAGGCACGGTGGGGATAGAGGGTTGGGGGTTCCCCTAGGAGGGGAGACCCAGAGTGGGGGGGCACTGCCAGGAGCACCCCAGTGAAAGGAGCTTCGGGGTCTGGGAGGGACATAGGGGGGCCAGTAGCAACCAAGACACCAGCCACCAGGAGGCACTGTGAGAGCTGGAGAGCTAATTCCCTGGATGACTAGGAGGAGGTGCCGTGCCAGTGAGTCTTAACATCACTATGAGGGTCAGAGGTTGCTTTTAGGAGGGATGTTAATTATAACAGAATAATTAACAATCACATGACTTTTTTTTGATGATCATAATTCAAACATAAGAAAAGGAGGTGGGTATTTAAATGCATGAGTTAAACCATTGATAAATTAACCAGTGTTTTAAAATTACAGTATAACTTACAACTTTGAAAGTCTCCTGCCTATCTCCTACAGTTAAAAAATGAGACATACTTCCTGTGTTTTAAACTATATGATCGGATTGACTGCTTTCTGATAAATATATGTAAAATGGGAGCCCTTTTAGAGCAACACCAATTTCCGTCACAATCATGGAGCTGTTGAAATAGGGATATACACTTCTTTAAAAGAAAAGAAATTATAGTGCCAATTGCTGCTCTCTTCACTAACATAAGTAGTCCCAGTGACTGCAGTGGGATTGCTCATGTGAGTAAGAAATGTGTGATTTGATCTGATGTATAAACTTACATATGATGTAAGAGAACCAGTAACTGCAACTTTATGCTTTAAAGAGACAACCATGATTATCTCAGGGTCAAATTCAGCTCCTAGAACCTTATCGTGCCATGACTTCGATGCAGGTGGACTCAATATGAGTTGTCCATTGCAGGAACAGGTGTCTAGCTCATACTGCGTATCTGAAAACTAGAAAATAATGTACATTTGAGGAGCATATATTAGTACCTTGATGGAAATACATAGATAAACTAGTAGTTTGCCAGACCCCAAAATGGCAACTCTCCAGAGCCTATTTAGGTGATGTCTCAGAGAGGTGGCTTGGTGATTATATTATGTGTTTAATGATTTGATTGGACTAATTATGTTTCTGTGATCTGCATAGTCACATATATATTACTCACTGTTCTCTCATTTCCAACTTAGAGTACCTTAGCCACACTGTTGCTTAATTACCTTTATCTTTTCTCTGTTCTTTTAAAGTCTTGAATATGTGCATAGGCAAAATGTGATTTCGGTTGCTGGGTGTCTGTACATATTTTGCCAATAAGCTATATAGAAAGATTGAAAGAGAAAAGGTTAGTGGTTGTGGTGGCACTAACAAAATTAATAAATTTTAGAAGAATTAAAACTGTTGTCAGAAGAGGGCAGCCTTTTCACATAAATTGTAAACAAAACAACAAGGGAAAAATATGCCTTCAAATTATTTCTCTCATTGGGGCTTCATGTGCCACTAACAAGTCATCGAGGAAAGGAGACTACATCAAATACAACTCAAACTAAACAAGAATAATTATCTCTTGCAGTACTTGACCTTCAATGGATGGGACTGTTTGCTTGTAACATTTTTACTTTTTTCTGTTGTACACAGAAAAGATTAAAATTGTCTACAAGGTGAGTCAGAAAAATGCCTTAGTTCATCTGTTAGTCCCCCACCCCAAATGAAAGACAAAGATGTTTTTCACAATCTGACAGTACATCATAGTCTTAAGTGTAAAGTGTACTTTCTCTGTTTAAATGGTGATCACCTTTATGGGAGATATTTTCACAATAAAAGTTTAATGTTGCAGAGAGGCTATAGGTTAGTTTCAGCTGAGTTAAGAACTAAAAAAGCATTAGCAGAGAAGTAAGTGCACAGTGCTATATTCCTGTATTCCTCTTCTACTATCATCAGATTAATCTGTTTCCATATAAAATATGTACACAAGAAACTGTAATATTAAATTCAAATGTGTACCATGATTTGTGAACTATCAATGATATAAATTCAAATTCATACCATTTGATAGTTCACAAATCATGGTACACATTTGAGTAAGTTTCACCCATAGCCATCCTGTAATCTTTCCTGTAGTAACCAATGTACTGCAAAGGGGAGAAAACACAAGAAAACTAAAATTAGGCTGAAAAACACACCATATGAGATCTGGTGCAGACAGCTGTAAAGTTTTCTGTTGCTGTTACCTTTTGTTTGGAAAGACCCACGTATAATGTATTTGTGGCTTCACCACTTGTGAGTAATGAGATCCTTAACAAATCATAGTGCTAAATTAAATACTCTGGGTGCAATCAGTTAAACAATGTAGTCCCCTAAGTCCCTGTGTGTGGCACCACTGTAATCCAAGCTACTCCTGCTTGGCTGCTGCCTGACACTGCATGCACCTAAACTCACTCAGTGCCTAACTTTCTGCTGTAAAAGTTCCCTAGATGCCTAAGTTTTAGACCCAGGGGCATGCATGCTGCTGCCTACCTCTAGATGCCCAGGTACCCATCTTCTGCCTATGCTCTAAGACAATTCACAAACTAGGGGAAGATAGGTGCTCATCCACCTCATTTGTCTGGGGGGCTTAATCTGGTAGGTGGCCTTTGAGCACACCTACTGCATTGGATCCCATTCAAAATCAGTCTGGAAGAAATGTGTTGGTGGTGCCCATATTATAACCAGTGTTATAATTAGAGCATACTCCTGAGAGGTGGGAGATGCAAGTTCAATTCTCCCTGCTTTGTGAGAGGATTTGCACAGGAGGCTAGAGGGGTGTTCTGATGTAGAACTCCCTTGATTTCCCCTGAAGACGTTGTTCCAATGTGGATGAATAGTAAAAGAATGATGGGAGCAGGGAAACTGGATCCATGATCTCCCACCTCCCGGCTGTGTGACCTAGCCACTGGACTACAGTCATATTCATATTCTCTCTCTGTCTCTCTCTCTCTCTCACCCCTCTTCCCTCCCAGGGCTATTGAAGTTTTTATCCACAGTGGGACAGTCACTGAGACATAGAGAGACCATCTCCCATTGGCTAGGTTAGGCTTCTGGCTGTCCGCCTAGTGTGCTGGCTTTGGTGGATTGTGTTCTAAGGCCTGTTTCTCCCCATACATTGTGTAGAGAGCATTGGTGCCTAACTCAGGCTTTGAGGATCACAATATTGCTCTTATGATTTTTCCAGGCACCTAAAAGCTAGGCATTGTGATGTTTAGCCTGTAACCCCTAAGTCTTTTCTATGGATCCCACCTTTCTGCCTATTTATCTATGTTTTTATAAGGTCACCCATCACTGTGATGTCTAAGCATCTTACGTCCAAAGTAAACATTGGCACAATATTTATCCACAGCTGTATCAACAGCTATCAGTATTGAGAAAATGCAAGCTCATTCTTATTATGTAAGAACTGCCGCTCACTTAAATCTTTTCCCAAAACGTGAGTTCAACTGAACTCAAAGGGACAGTTCCTCAGCTGCTATAAATCTGTATAGCTGCTTAGACATCTGTTGAGCCAATTTATACCAGCTGAGGAGCTGGCCCAAAATGTTTTTGAGGTTCGGAATCACCCCCGTATTCTGCTGAGAGGTCCAAAGTGGTCTGTGGTGTGATGTAATTGCTGAGTTATGGATGATGATTCATTTAGCTCCAACCAGTAGGTAAATGGATGGGTTGGAATCTCTCTCAGAAGCTGAAAAAACTAGTGTATTGAACAAAAAGATCCTGCAGGAAAAGATCTGGAAATAGATGGAAAAAGCTTGTTGAAGAAAACTTAGGTGGAAATTTAAGTGAGACTGTGGGGGTACTGCAGGGGTGCAGCACCCCAGCAAAGAGGGCACCGGTGTCAAGGAGGGACACAGGGCCAGCGGCAAGTGAGACATCGGCCTGCAGAGGGTGCTTTGAGGTTGAAAATGCTAATTCCCTGGACGACCAGCAGGAGGCACCGCAGGGGTGAGTCGCCGCTCAGCTACATTGCCATTAATATGAATTTACTGAATTTAGTTTAGGATGAATCCATTTTACATATTTTCACTTTGCACAAAGCAGTAATATAACTGGACATGATATCTGTTAATATTGTACCTGAATTCACCTTGCAGAATTACTGAATTTTTTGGAATGTAAAAAACATGTCATATATCTGTACATAATTTCTGCTTCATGCGGCCTTAAGAGGACCTTCTAATTGGGACAGTTGAATTATCACTGTTTTTTAAAATGGGGTTGTGTAGTTAGGGAAGGTATGTCCAAGTCATGAGGGAATGTGTGGGTTTGGCTGCTTATGCATCCCAAGGAAAAATGTCAGATATTCAGGCAGTCAAAAAAAAAAAACAATTAACAGAGATATATGTGAACCAACATACAGGAGCCTTATTCTTCTTTCAGTTAAGCCTGTGTAAATCAGGAATAACTCCACTGAAGACAATGGAGTTGTACTAATGTAAAACTAGCGTAAGCAAGAAAAGTATAAGACATCAGATTAGGGCTTGTCTACGCTTAAAACACTGTAGATCTTCAGTGTGGACACCACCTATGCCAACAAAGCTCCTCCTGTTGGTGTATGTAATCCACCTCCCCAGAAGATGGTAGATAGATCAATGGAAGAATTCTTCTGTTAACCTAATGCTGGTCTACACCAGGACTTAGATTGGTACAGCTATGTCACTTGGATTTTTCACACTCCTCAGAGACATAGTTATATCGAAGGAAATTCCTAGGGTAGAGTAGGCCATACATCATTGAGATCTAGATCTGAGGCTGCAAACTTTTCTCTGAATGACTTACATTGGAATGCCCAATCTGAGCACCCCAAGCTAGGCTGTACCGGAAGCAGTAAACTCAGATTGACATATCAACCCAATAAAAGCTTCAATCTCCTGCTGGGTACAATTATCTGTTGTAAGGAGCACTGAGGCTAGTCTTGCTTCTTTATATGTACAAGTAAATAAAAACTGTGCTGTTCGCTCCCATTTTTTAACTTTCTTTTTGAATGACTAAAAAGTGCCAGAAAACTGGGCAGTCACTAAATTCTAGGTCTTTCCTTGAAATCACTCAAGGAGTGAAAAAGAAGATAACATTTTACAGTCATTTGTGAAACTAGAACCGTATTTTGAACAGAAATAATAATGAACACATAGGGCCAGATTTTCAGTCAGTGTAATTTTGTGTAGTCCTATTAAAGACAATAGAGCTATGCCAATTTACATCAGCTGAGGATCTGGCCCCAATACTGTAACTAAAAATGTCCTTCCTGTGGTCTTCTGAATCCGACTCCATTGCTCCTTGCTGTCACTGTTGTGACCTGCATTTAAATTTTAATAAGCATAATAAAGTGGGACATAACAAGTATATCACAGGATCAAATTTGTATTACGTTACTACTGATTAAGAGTTGCTAGGCATCACACAACCATTCAGTAGCCTATGTGAAACGAGTTTGGTGGTCTTCATTACTTAAGTTGCCAGTAAAAAGGTATCCACTAAAAATATTCCAACAGGTACTAATCTTGTTGGCAGCCTTCAAGAGGCCAAGGATCAAATGGAATGGAAACTAGACTATTACACCATGTACTGAAATACTCCTTCCAGGTCAGAACTGACAGACTTTGGTAGTGTGGGGTCTGAGGAAGCTAATGCTGACAATCCCCATGCTATACATGTTCTGTGGAGAAACAGAGGATTTCATTCTTTAAAATTATGTGCAGTACCATTCACATATACTAAGGGCTTGATCCAAACTCCATCAAAGTCAGTGGAAAGACTACCACCGACTACGTGTGGCTTTGGATCATTGCTATATTCACAGAAAGAAAGAGAGATATGTCAATATCAAATTCAAATCCAAAACCAATGAGGGGAAAAAAAATCTATAAACACTTACAAACCCAGAGAGCAAAATTAATGAAATTTTGAAAATTCAATCCATTACAAAAATAAATAAAAATAAAACTCATTTGGTATTATCTACAAGACCATAAACATTACATGTAATTTCTGGTTCATGAAAGATTTTCAGAAAGCAGCTGTGCTTCATGGCATACATATTATTAGAAAAAGGATACAAGATTGAAAAAGATAAGCTTGGAGTGATTCTTTACTTGAAGACAATTTTTGCCTACAGCATTAATGCATTACACTTGGCACATCTAAAATATAGCTGTGAATAATCCTGTGAACCTGCTAATTAATATGACTCTTTTCCTCAGACATTTTATTAACCTAAACTTTTCTGGTTTCCTGTAGATTGACTGTATGGGTGCCTGTTTTTAACCTTTGCATGATGGTTCCTAATGTTATAATTCATTTATTCCCAAAAGCAAGAGGGCAATAATGACTCATACAGGTAATTCAAAGTCAGCTATGCAGAATTTATACTGATTAATATTGTATAGTGTAGCATTTTCCTTTTTCTGTAACTATGCTGAAGGTTTTTTAATAGCAAAGAAATAATGATTTATGATATTAAATATGCATCTTTTCAAGTAGTTATAGCCACAAAGAAACATTTCATTTATGCTGCCTTAAACAATACTCAGTAGGATATTGATCATTCACCCACAGGAGGTTGAATACTTGCATGCAAAGTGTTTAAAAAAACATTATTGATTTGTTTAGATCTCTCAGTTGATTACATTTTTATCATAATGTGTCTGCCCTTTTTATTTTCAGAAGGGAGAGAAGAGTCAAATAGTCCTTTAAAAGTACTGTATTTCATGCTGATGTAGATACATGAGCAATATACTCCTCTTTACAATGACTACTTTTTTATGCCAAGCACCCCTAATGTTTCATAATGTTTCCAATGTTTAAGGTGACATTGTCCAATACCTTTTAATAGCGTTCCATGTAGATGCTTGAAACTGAAAAGAATATTTCTTTTCCATTTATGGTAACTCAAGCATTTAGGGCATGATCCTGCAAGGTGCTGGGTGGAGCTGCGCTCTGTTGGCTCCCACTGTTAATATCAATGGGAGGCGAAGGCATTTAACAGCACTACCCAGAAGGTGATCAGCAATTCTCAGGGCTGGGCTCTCGGCGCCCCCTTTTATTTGATGTTCAAAAACAAGGCAATTTGTGTTTGCCTCTGCCTTGTTTTCCTCCATGTTGTCAATATTGCTCATGCCATCACTCTGCAGTTTGGTTAATTCACATTCCCTCTGCTGCTTGGCTAGATAATTCTGCAAGAGCAGAAATAGTCTCTTGAGGGCCCTCATGCTGGGAAAGGGTAAAATTGGTGAAGAATTTTTCACTAAATAACCAGACATACAAAATTTCACTTTATTTTTTTAATGTGGCTTTTTAAAAGTCAAACTTCTGTCTTCCATGCGGGATCTAAAACCGGACAGATCCAGAACTATTACCCATTCTAGGACCTGATCCTGCGCAGCAAAAAACAATGGGAGTTTTGCCATTGACTTCAGCCACGTCTACACTCAACTAGTTAGATCAAAGCTAACTCAAGCAACAAAAGCAGTGAAGCTGAGGCAACGGGTTGGAGGCATGAGCTAGTTTGTAACAGGGGTCCTGGGCTGGCGAGACTAGCCCAGGCTGCCACAGCTTCACTGCTGTTGTGCTGCAATCACTCTTCCTGATGGTAGTGTAGACATTACCTGTCACAGTTGCAGGGTAACTGCACCTGTATTCCCCTCTCCATGGCCCCTTGAAGACACCCACTTAAAAGTTTCTGGTTCCTAGTTGTCACCTCTCCTGGGCAGGGATCTGTGTTTCACTCCCTCCTGACCAGGTTTTTAAGGCTGCAGAGCTCGCTGATCTACACTGTCATGTCATTAGGAAACCAATCTGCCTAAAAGGTCATCACTTGTGCTTTGCTTTCTCTCCAAGGCTATGAAAGTGTGTTGCCAGCAGTTATAAACTGCTACACAGGCTAAGCAAGCACATTTAACCTTAAAAACATTTCAGAAAAATCCTATAAAATCAGTAAAAGAACCAACACACATGCGGAAAAGCTTACCAGAGCTCACTCCCAGCTCCAACAGAGGGTTCTGCTAGGCATCAGTTCTTCAAACTCTGCAACTAGGTTTTCTCTGTGGCTACAAGTTCATATCAGTCTTTACATCAGGAAACAGAACAAAGGTCTTGAGACAGTTTAAGCGTGGACTATTTATCCAAAAGTCTTTTCTTTGTCTGTTGGTTTCCAGAGAATCCAGTTTGAACCAGAATATGCATACTTTCCTGAGAAGTGGTACCTCTCTGGTGGCGTTATAACTTGAATGATTTGTCTTAATCAACTCTTACTATTTTCACTTCCTGGAGGAACTGTGATAATTCTCCATCCTATGGAGTTGCACCCATTGGTACAGAAACCATTCACACTCTTAATACAGTATGGTTTCTCAAATATATTGCAAGAAGTTGCCTTACCTCTATCCCTTACTGGGTGCAGGACTGAAGCCTTAACTTGGTGGGAATACTGCAGAGGAGAATTCCACATCTGTGGGAAAGGGAGGAAACATTTCTGTGACAGCTGACTTTTATTTTTTAAATGATAGTTATTTGAATCAGAGATCTGAAATGTTAGAATAAAACCTGGGGATGACATTAGTGAGTGGAAGATTGGTTAATCAATGGTTCATGATAAACATTTATCACATGTATATGTGTGTTAGCAAATAGGCATGTCATGGTGAGCATGACTCAATAAAATGCATCTAAGGCAAATGTAAATTGCAGATCCCTTTCTTTGACTTTGTCTACACTAGCACTTTTGTTGGCAAAACCTTTGTTGATCAGGCATGTGAAAATAACACCCCCTTGACTAACATAAGTTTCATTGACAAAGGTGCCGGTGTGGACAGCATTATAGCGGCGGGAGAGCTTCACAGGAGACCTTACAGTGGCGTAGCTGTGACAGAACAGCTGTGCCGCTGTAAAATCTGAAGGGTAGATGTAAACTTAGACAGATACATGCTATTTAAAATGTTCAGATTATACCAAGGCAGTGAGCTAAACTAGACTTTTAATTTTAAACAACTGGCTCTGTGTGTGCATGGAATACTCTTGCCCACATTTGTCCTAGATGCTGTTTCTTTTGTGGAGTGCTCTGTTCACTATGAAATGTTTGTATGATGAATTTCTTCACAGTCAGAGGGACTTGGAGTTCTTCTAATGTGAGATAAATACTCTTTCAGGTATCTAGCTGTGCACATCACTCTTTAAATTCATGACGTTTTTCACCATGCAGATGACTGAGTATTTATTTGGTTTCCCTGTTTTAATATTTATTTTGTTATTCCCTCTCAGAGTGTTCTGGCTTCATTAGTGTTTATTATTTAGCTCTCTACTAATTATATGCTTGTATAATTGCAAAGTTTATGTTTTAATGCCTATTATTCTACAGTTCTTTATTAATTTTTCCAGTATGCTTTTACATTGTAATCACTCCAGAGAGTATTGTCAAAAGTACTGTTAATATATTTTAACTTGTTAAGGATTTCACTTAAATTTTGTTCTCTACAGCTTTTATTCCATAGTTTTTTTTCTGTAGCAATTTTGAAAAATGGAATTAAAATGGTAGAGTAAGTGAGCCAGTAATTATCTACTTTATACGCTTATGTTGTGAAATGTTCTATCATGAGCATAATAGTGTCTTTGAAAATTTGTAGCATGAGTGTCTCATCTGTAAAGTGTATTAAGATAACAAAAATTGGACTAACAAGTCATCTTGTGACAGTTCAGATCTGCTCCGTGCAAGTCTTCGAAGTCTCATCTGTTAAGTTCACTAATGAGAAAAAAGGTTTGTGTTTTCAGTACTTCAGAGATAATTTGGATGTAGATGAGTTAACTGTATTCTATTGTCTGTCTGTCTATTTTAGGCAGAGATCAGATGAGGGCTGGGGGAGGAGGGAAGGGAGGCAAGCGCTGTCCACAGCCTCATCCAAGCTCTGCCCACAGTATAAGCTCCAGTAAGGCCAGGATGGATGCCACTCACAGTTCAAAATGTTCAATGCAGGATGAAGTAGGACACCTGGTTTCTTGAGTTGTGACTCTCCCCCTTGAGTTGTGGCACTAGAGACTGAACATACCAATGGTCTGTGCTGGGCTGCTGAGGTTAGGCTGTGTCTTGATTGGGGAAAATAATAAATTGGTATCTCCCAACTGCCACCCACTTGTGGCACTAAAACGAGATGTTAGTTGAGTAGACTGTGCAGATCTGTGACTCTCCCTTTCCTTCCTTACATGAGAAATGAATAGGTTTACAGGGCTGACATTGAAATGATCACAGTGGGCACCTGGATTAGTACCTAACTAAGGTTAATGGGGCACATCACACCTCTCAGGTTCTCTGTGGACTCATCAGTTACATGTATCCACTTATCTGTGGTTTCATTTAAAACCATAACAAACAGAGACTTGCTAAACCCACTACAGGGTTGGAGCTTTGTGGGTCAGAAAGGATGTGCAGGGGGGAATCCAAAGAACAGTGGTTCTATGTAGGGGTATTTCTACTGCAAAATCTCTTTTGGCATTCATGCTGCTGGAAAAAGTATTAATTTTCCTCCCTGGTTTCCACCTCCCTTGCCCTGCAACAGGTGCGGTAGTGCACAACTGCATGAGTCCAGTGAAGAGTATGACTAGATTCCTGAGGGTGCCATGCTGCCATGGGAAGAACAAGTCATCCCCAGCTAAGATCTGAGAACTATGCCATTCAATTTATCTTGCAGATATTTGTGATTTGTAGAGTTTTCTAGCTACTCTACCTCCCCACTGTGCAAGGGGGCAGGCTTCTTCTTGCAGGCCAGGATGCTATGCTACTAGCACAGGCCACAGCAGACCTACTTCCTCCTCAGTATATATTTCCTCCTCCATAGCCAGCATCCTCTCTGGACTCCGCCCAACTGACAAATATCCTGTGTTTTTGCCTGGGCAGGCCAAAGATCTCGGCATCTGAAGCACACTCTGCTCCTGAGAAAAGATCCGTTAAAATGAACTGAAGTTCTGTCTCCATAAAGGTGCATGGAAAAGGGTCTTATGTAATTGCTGTAGAATACAATTTCTTTTGAAAAAATCAACACACAAAGGTATTAACAGTCATTCTTATCTTTTAACCTTCCTGAGATGAATTTCTCCACAGCAGATTTTTTTTTTTACTTTAAAATAAAGCTCATCATTTTTCATTCTTCAGTTATCAGAGATGCATTGAGGAGATTTTAATTTTTTTTGTTGGGGGGGAAGGAAGTGAAATAAAAATTCTTTGAAATGAGAGCCCTTTTTATCTTTCTAGAGATATGTGCCATGTAAAAAACCAAAGGGATTAGGAAATATAAAACAAATGCCAAGAGACTGATCATTGTAATCAGGTTTCCTGAAGCTGAAGTGGTAAAATTATCAGTGCAAGTGGTGGTTAGCTCTGATTACAGCCTCTTGCATTAAGAATTCATAAGCAGCACATTTTTTGAACAAGACTAATTTAACCAGGCAAATTCAAATGGATGATCAAGAATGCTGCAGAGCTGAAGAAGAGTTCAGAATTTGGGAGCAAAGAAAAAATACCTAGCCATGGGACTGATCACTTCTTCCTCTAGAACACCCTGCAAATGGGCTGGGAGAGAGGAAAACTCAGCAAATTTCCCCATGTGGAGTTTCCCCAAAATTGTTCTCTTCTTCCAAAATACAGGAAGAATCAAGAGCACTTCTAGGAGACGAGGGCCATCCATGTACAGGTCCTGTATCTCTGCACCACATGTAGGCCACTCACCCTCCCTCTGGATCCTGGATATCTTTGATGGTATCAGGCAGCCAGAATTTCCTTTGCTGACGGCTGCCCCTGAACCTCCTCAAATCAGGTAGTTGGCTTAACAGCACAGAAGGCGGCCATGGAAAGCTAATAGAGTTTTAAATTGTATTCATTTTCCGTGTATTCTCCTGTGGACCCTGTGCATCTCCCCAGGCTCTGGTTCTCTAGGCTGCATGATACCTGGGCCACCAAGGAGTTCTTCAAAGAGGAGAGGGGAAATGGTGTTGCTGAGGAGGGACTCCCTTAGCAAGGCTGCTGCGGTTAGATATTTACTGTCTTAGAAAGATCCAAGCCTCCTTCCTGAAGGTTGTCTTGGCTGATGGGGAGGGTGAGTCCAAGTCAAAATCATGCAGGTGAGGCAGCCCATATTCTTCACCACTGCCGCTGTTTCCTGTCTGGGAGGAATGCTGCAGCTTCCAGATCAGGCACTGGGTAGAGGCGAGAGTGATTGGGCACAGCCTCCTCTGAAAATTCAGCTACCTATATGGGCTACCCCCAAGGCTGACCCTGTCTCACATATCCACCACACACAAAAGGGGTGGTCACAATGTGTATCTAAGTGGCTAAACATAACCTTTGGGTTTATTTTGTGTTGTTTGTAGTTTCACTCATGACAGTACATAAATAGGGAAGGAGTCTCCCATAGGAGGATGGATGGTCCAATGGGTAAGTCACTGGCCTACTATTGAGAAGATCTGAGCGCTAGTCTCTGTTTTGTCACAGGCTTCCTGTGGGACCGTGGGCAAACCATTTAGTGTCTCTGCCTGGACTCACAAAGGGATGTAAGTATTGCACTGCTCAACATCAACTGTGCCTAACTTGTTAGGTACCTAGAAAATTATAAGACTAACACTATGATTCATAAAGCCTGAGTTAGGTGCCTAGGTTCCTACATGATTAATGTGGAGAGATAAACCAAGATGGGGGAGATGGCTTGTAGTCAATGCTATGTCTTAGAGTCATAAAATCATCTAGAGAAGACATCAAATCCAGTCCCTGCACTGTGACAGGACTAAGGGAACCTAGAGTATCCCTAACAGATGTTTGGGCAACTATCCAACCTAAATCTCCCTTGCTGCAAATTAAACTCATTAGTTCTTGTCCTACTTTCAGTGAACATGGAAAGCAATTGGTCACCATCCTCTTTGAAGCAGCTCTTAATATATTGGAAGACTGTTATCAGGTTCCCCCTCAGTCTTCTTTTCTCAAGACTAAACATGCCCAGTTTTTTTAACCTTTACTCATAGATCAGGTTTCCTAAACTTTTTATCACTTTTGTTGCTCTCCTCTGGACTCTTTCCAGTTTGTCAACATCTTTCCTAAAGTGTGGTGCCCAGAATTGGACACAGTACTCCATCTGGGGCCTCACGAGTACTAAGGAGAGTAGCACAATTACCTCCTGTGTCTTACATACAACACTCTCTTTATGGTTTGTCTATACTTACATTTTATAGCGCTCTAACTTGATGGCGACAGTGCTTTGAAGTTTCAAGTGTAGTCATACCCTTATTGGTCATTTGTTAACAGAAACAAACTGCAGGGTGAGGGTCAGTTATGCAAGATGTGTCGACTGTTTTTTGGAGAAGGTGTGAAAGATAGCTGCATGCATTTGCCTTGAAGAATTCCTCAGAATAGGAAGAATTGACTTCAGTGGGGCTTTTGATGAAGTAAGAACTTCAGGATTTATCCTTGATGGAAAATGAGTGAAGTTTCAAAAAGGTGAATGGATTCAAGCTTGACTAATAATTGAAAGATTCTTTCCTGAGCCAGAGGTCCACTTGGTGTGGCAGAGTGGGAATTAGAGGGACTCAGGAAGCTGGTTATGGCTCCCTGTTTCTTAGAGCTGCCATCACTGCTGTAGGATCCTTAACAGACCATATATCACTGGATGATTGGTAAAAGGGAACTTTTCTCTGCCTTGCCATGCAACATGCCCTCTATACAGAAAATGAGGATGGCCAGAGGTGGGGCCCAGCAGAGTCTTCACTTCCAGCACAGGAATTCTGTGCTAAGAATTTGTGGACAGATAACAGCCTGTTCATGCCACCTGAGTGGTACAAAGGAGATATAATACACAAGAGTATGGATTTTAGAATTATTATGTGCAGGATACATGGCCGCCTCTCAGTAAGAGGAAGCCTAATGTAGGGAGATGTAAGTTTTGGGGGAGCACATCTGATAGGATAATGTAACATGGGATGGTCAGGTATCCTGGATATTTCACAGAGGAAGTCTGCAAGGGAAACATTTATACTCTCTGATCTAAGAGGCATTTATAGTATATCTGTGGGGAAGATAAATGTTTTCACAGAGGAGCACTTGGGGGCAAGACTCTTTTTGAGGAATGTGTACCTGAGTGGAGGCATTGCACATGGTGGCAGAAAGACACATGCTGGAATTGTGAGTCCAGAGCCCACAGTCTTGTTGCATCTGGCAGAGGAAAAGTAAGAAAGTACTGTCTCCAGAATAAAAGAGCTTTGCTATGAGAGAGCTACTAGTACAGAAAAACTCAACAGTCCACTATTGTTCTTACAGCTATAGTATGCGATGATTTGTAATCCCTAACTCATGTGATTAATTTGCAGTTGTATTTTATGTACTGTGTAGTGGAAATAACAACCTGGGCCTCAGCACTCCTCTTTGAGTGACGTAATTCCATGGACTTCAGCAGAGTTATTTTAGATTCCCACTAGTGTAAGTGGGAGGGGAATCAGGCCCAGGCGTATTTCCACATTAGAAAAGAAAGTGACAGCAATTGACTCAGCAGCATCGGATTCAAAGTATAGTTGTATATTGACTATCTCAGTTAGCTACATATTGTTGTAATAGCAAGCAGAGTATCATTAAAAAGCTTATAAGTATAGGAAAGGAAGAGTATAAGTTTCATAGCCAAATAAAATAGCTAAGTCAATACATTTACACTGATGTAACAAGGATCAAAATTGCCTCACTATTAGTTTCCTCACTATGTATGTCATTGGTTATTTTCCAGCAAATAGCCTTACTGTGAGTTTTGTCTGGTAATTTCACAGGGATATATTCAGCCTCCCGCTTCTTGCTAGGTAGCTGGTAGATCATGTAATTTCTAAAAGCTCTTTTTCTCTTACCACTTACGAACAGAGAAAGATAGTAACTATTCAGGTGATATACAGTTCTCCACATTCAATGCATCTGTAGCCTGTGAGAAATGTTTATCTACTAGCATAATGAATCAATGCACTAATGTCAAGGCTAGTATATCACAAGACAGAAGTGTAGCATATAGCAACAATCTGGCTTTGAGTTCTGACAAAGATTTAACTGCTGAGAGTCAAACAATCAAGTTTCCCTACACTGGCCTACTTTTATAGTATGTTAGCTTTCCAAATACTTTCTTCAAGGGAAGATTTTTTTTCTTTTCTCTGTAAAATGCGTGTTTGAAAAGAAAAAACATCTGTGCCATTGCTTCATACAATATTTGAAGTTCAGACATAAAATAAACCATTATGTATTACATGTTTGGTTCATATTATGATGGCTCCTATAGTGGAGTCCTGGTGCAAGGAAGTTCTCAGTTAAGTTGACAGGAATATTGTATGACCAAGGACTGCAGAATTATGTTTAAGTATGACAGCACACAGATGTTTAAATCATGGCATATAATAATATATAAATATAGGACAGAAAGGGGTTGTCTGTGGAGGGTTGTAGCTGAGCCATTGTGCCTGGTTCATAATCGACTTATTTTTTGCTTAAGATTATTACTATTTATTCAATTATTTCATGTTCAGCTTCTGTTAATAGGTGCTCAGCACAGAACAACATGTTTTTATTTTTCAGACTTATTTGAATTGCTACACAACATAATATCCTAATGAAACCTGACACTTTCCACAGATATAGGCAAATATCTTTTTTGTGTTAAATTTAAATTCTTAGAAATCTCTCACTTTAATGAACAAGGGTCTTTTAGACTTTAAGGATATAATCGTTGACTTTCACACAGTACACTACTAATTTGTAGTAAGTCTTTGGAGTGTAAATTATACATTTCCCACCAATTAGTGCAAAGGATGGGAAACATCAATTCACACTATGGATAAAATATGATTCCAGTTTGTCACAAGAAGAAAGGTTTTAAATTTGCAAGTTTCATCCACCAGAAAAGGTGTTAATGAATTATATATTTTATCTAGATGAATAGGGGAATTTCTTTTCAACTTGGTTACAGCACAACTACTAGGAAAAAAAAAGTGAGGTTAGTCTCCTTGCTTCTTAAAGTTCTTTTCCAGCTTCTGCTGCAGAAGACCTTATATAAAGCTCATTGGAGTCTATGGAATATTCCCTGTACTTTGTATCAGATCCCTATGGCCCAGTGCTGCAAGGTACTGAGGCCCAGATCTTCAAAGGTATTGAGGACTGAATTCCCATTATTTGGAGTTGTGGGTGCTCGGCACTTCTCAGGACCCAGCCAGTATGGTTTCCCTTAAGAAACATGAAGCAACATATAATAAATTACACTGCTCTACAGCCAAAATGCTTCTGAAATAAATGTAGTCAAACTTTACTAATTCTGGGTCACTGAGAACGAAAATGATGCTTACAATTGTTGATTGGCTCTAGTTTTCAAGATATGCTATTGGGTCAGTATATACGAACTTTGTCATGGGAATGGCAGAGCATAAGTGAGTTATAAAGGGAAGGGATCTCAATTTAAACCATAAATGACTAAAATACATCTTTGACAGTATCTATGAATAAATCTATGACTGGGTTGGGACAGTACTTGCTTTTTAGGCAAAACAATGAATGATGCAATCTGAAGCTGGTATTGCGTCATATATGATAGGAATTGCATCATGTTATTCCTAGAAGTCATGGATGATGCAGTCATAATGAAGCTTACATCACTCTGCTGAACAAATTGCCCTATATCAGCTCTAGAAATCATACAGTGTCGTGCTCTCTTATTTGTCAGTGTTTGATTTTGCAAAGGGACACATTTCTGTTTAGCCAAAGTGAGCAGAGATGCCTCGTACTTGTGTGAACAGTGCAGATAACTTCTGCTATGTTTGTGGTTGAAGTGACTTTTGCATCACAAAAGCGCAGTATAACCACTATGGTTAAGAAAGCCTATCACCTTTATTTTGGCTGCAAAATTGGAGATCAGGACAAGAGGTGGGCCCCACACATACGCTGCAACACTTGTGCAACAAATCTTCGCCAGTGGTTGAACAGGAAAAGGAAATCTATGCCTTCTGCAGTGCCAATGATTTGGAGAGAGCCAACAGATCATACCAGCAATTGTTACTTCTGCATGGTGCCTCCAGCTGGGAAAGGTGTGTCAAAGAAGAAAAAGTCGACTGTGCATTATCCAAACATTCCATCAGCTATACACCCAATACCCCACGGAGAAGGACTGCCGGTTCCTGATGCACCAGAATCACTCTCACTTGAGTCAGACGAGGAAGAGGATGAAACTTCTGGTCCTGAACCATGAATGTCACAGGACCCACATTTTCTCCCATCCTCCTCCTCTGAACCACACCTCATAACACAAGCTGAACTAAATGACCTTGTGAGGGATTTGGAACTACCAAAGAGTACGGCAGAGCTGTTGGGCTCCAGACTACAGCACTGGAATCTCCTGGCAGGTGATGTTAGGGTTTCCATGTTCCGTGACCATCAAAAGGATCTTGTCCCATTCTTCTTGTAGCCTGCAACAACATCGATGGTGTGATGGCAGCCCTCAACATCGTTCACGATCCAGATGAGTGGAGACTCTTCATTGATTCATCGAAGACGAGTCTTAAAGCTGTTTTGCTGCATAATGGCAATGTTTTGCCATCAATTCCAGTTGGTCATGCAGTCCATATGAAGGAAACCTATGACAACATGAAACAACTTTTGAGGTGCATAAACTATGACCAACATCAGTGGCAGCTTTGTGGTGATTTGAAGGTTGTTGCTCTCTTGCTTGCCCTGCAGACTGGATACACAAAGTACTGCTGTTTTCTCTGCGAATGGGATAGTCGTGCAAGAGATTCCCACTACATCAAGAAAGATTGGCCACTCCGACAGTCATTGGAGCCTGGGAGGAAAAGTGTTCAGCATCCACCACTTGTTGAATCAAGGAAGATTTTGTTACCACCCTTATACATCAAACTGGGTCTGATGAAGAACTTTGTCAAGGCCGTTGACAAAACACAAGCAGCTTTCAAGTACCTCCGTGGAAAATTTCCAAGGTTAAGTGAAGCTAAGATAAAGGAAGGTGTCTTTGTTGGTCCTCAGATTCGTGAACTTCTTCGAGATGATGCATTTGACCATGCACTGCGTGGCAAGGAAAAGACGGCATGGAAAGCCTTCCAGTCAGTGGCAATACATTTTCTCGGAAACAACAAGGCAGACAACTACAGGTTGTTGGTGGAAAACCTCCTCAAGGCATACAAAAGCCTTGGTTGCAACATGTCACTAAAGATACATTTTTTGCACTCTCATCTAGATTTTTTTCCACCGAACTGCGGAGCAGTGAGCGGCGAGCGATTTCACCAGGACATTGCAACAATGGAGAAACGCTATCAGGGCAAATGGAGCCCATCGATGCTTGCAGACTATTGCTGGATAGTGACAAGAGATGCTCCATTTAATGAATACAAGAGACAAGTCAAGAAGCGCCGAGTAGACACTGAATAGGACTAAACTATGTACATAATAGTTTTTTGCCTTTTGTTTCATAATACATTTTATTTATACAACCCTTTTGCTGATTTTTAAAGTGTTACATAAACAGGACAGGTGAAATATTATCATGTAAAGCAACCATAAACACATGAAAAGACCTAGGTTTACAATTTATGATTAAAACTCTACTATCTCCACAATATACATAGACATAAAATGTAAAAACATCAATATCTTAGAAACAGTAGCCAATCTGTTGTTTTAATTGTCATATTTGAATTCAGCACATCAAAATACATAATAAATATCACATTTTATCTCTGAAGCAGACGACTTCTAAAAAATTGTAGACCAGATTCAGACAGAACACTCTGAATTTCTCCACATGAGCAAGCTTTTCTTTTGCTGTTATCAGGCCTGATCCTGTACCACTGGAGTCCATGGGAGTTTAGTAATTGTCTTGCATGGGAGCAGTATAAAGGCTATGTGTAGCATGAGTCTAATATCCTAAACATTGAAGCATTTTAGTAAACAATTAAGAATCAAAGATATCACAACCCATGAAAGATCATGCATATTAAGAACTCAATATATTGATGTAACATCAGGGATGCTGCTTTACAATCAAGGGCAGCCCACTTTCTACAATTAACATAATAGAAGATCTAAAATATTAATCTTTTCATAGCAGTGCAACATTGCTCTTTTGCCCTTTCCAGTACCATGTGAATATTAAGTATCTACAAATAGAAAAATGACAATAGTTTTCATTTGCATAGCGCCTTCCCATCTCAGGATGTTTTATATCAGATTTTCTCTTTGGGGTACGGCAGGTAAATAAATATTACTCCAAATCGAAAACTGTGTTAAGATGGAGTTAAGGTTCAGAGTACATATTGGTAACTTACAGGTAAACAACATTACAGGGATACTGTAATTATCCCAGAATCAAGCATAAGAACACAAGAATGGCCATACTAGATCAGATCAAAGGTCCATCTTGCCCAGTATTCTGCCTTCCGAGAGATGTCCCAGATGGAATGAACATGTAATCATCAAGTGATCCTTTCCCTGTCGCTCATTCCCAGCTTCTGGCAAACAGAGGCTAGGGATACCATTCTTGTCCATACTGGCTAATAGCCATTTATGGGTTTATTCTCCATGAATTTATATAGCTATTTTTGAACCTGTTATAGGCTTGGCCTTCACAATATCAGAATCAAAAACTAAGAAATTCAGAGTTAAGGTTATATTTTAAAACTATACAAACATGTTTAGGTGTGCACATGTGTAATTAAGAAACCCAAAGAATCTTAGTCCTGCCTTGTTCTGAACTATTATGATTGAAGAAACAAGGTGGGTGAGGTATTGGACCAACATCTGTTGATAAGAAAGAAAAGCTTTCAAGGCATTTTAGTGGTTGTAAGTCCAGATTAGATTAAACTATTTTTTAAAAGACACATCCTCTTTCTTCATATTTGTCCCTCTGGCCCTTACTTTGCAATTGACTTATTGTTTTTGGAGGTTGTATTACAGAAACTGTAACTGTGAAAGAGAGATGAAGAGAACTCAGTGCCTAAGTCCCAATATCTCTGCACTTGGCTCCTGCCTTGATGTGCTGTGAGTCTGAGGGAACAGTACCATTGGGAGCCTTGCAATCACTGATTTCCAAGCTAGTATGTAGTCATGATACCTTTAAGGAGCAGAGACAGTTGCACCAAATAATCTAAAAGTGAGAATTTTTGACTTACATCCATTCTCCCTTATACCACTGATTCATTACAACAAATAGAATTGTCACATGCAATTAGCTGTAGAGGATGGTTGATGATTGAGGGAGTTAATTCTGATGCCACAATAGACATATTTAGGATCCACTTTGCTACTGACTTGACCCAGTATCTTATACATTTGTAAAAATTAGATACACCAGTCATTAATAACTCAGCTTAGTTGCAACATAACTTCCTCAACTGTAGCCTATGCACAAAATGTTAATTACATTTAACTATATGGGAAGAGTCTCTATTACTATGATCATTTGGGAGAAAGAGAGGACAGAGACAGATGGTGAATTTCGTAATTGAACCATTTTTAACTGTACTCAGAAAGTAATTAATGGATTTACTTGTAAATTTTCAGAACATTCATTCTGTGCTAAAGGATTATCTAAAGTAACTTTTTTGAGTGTGTGTGTGGGAGAGATATTTTATAACTTTTATGCATAATGAAGAGTCTGGCATCCTGGTTTGCAATATGGAACTCAACTCTAACTACGGAGCAATGACCCATACTTCCATAATTGCTTGGGAGGGGTCCAAATTGGTATCTCATATCTGAACAGACCAACCGTGAGTAAATCAACATGTGGCTTCCTGTCTCAGGCTTATCACTGTGATATGCCCAAACTGGCAACTGTCCAGAAACTTAGAGAGTTTGAATCTGGATCCAAACTTCAAAGCTCAGACATATGTCTGAGCCTGAGCCATTTTACACATGGGAAACTGAGGCACGGGGATTGCCATTTTTTTCAGTCTGTGGAATAAGTCAGTGGGACAATTTCCACAAGCTGTTACAGCAGTGTAAATGTAAAACACTTCACCAGTGTCAATGGGCAACTGCAGATTTATGCTGTTGTTATTAAGAGATAACTGAAATGTTTTCCCCAAATCTCCGTGCTCCAGTTTCAGTGTCAGTTAATGGGGTAGTAATATTTATTTACTTTACAAGATAGTTGTGACAATTTACCGTGTGAATCTCTAAAACTCACAAAACGCACACATAAATGGGGGTTCTGAGAGCTGCTAGGATGGTTATTTGAACAATTGTTCCTTGCAAAACTCTTCTAAATATTGTAAATAAGCACAAGCAGATAGTCTACTTCTCCTGCAGCACAAAGTATAGTATAGTATAGTATATATATATAATCATGGTAGACAGAAAGAGGGGGGAGGAGAACAATAAAAAGTTATTTTGCAGACTCTCAAAATCAGTTAGTGCTGACTCTGATGTGGAGTTGTCAAAAATACTAATAGATGAAACAACTAATGAGTGTTAAGGCTGTGATTCTCTCATAGAGGTAGTGGAAATCATGGATTCTGTGACTTTTGTGACTTCTGCAGCATCCAGTGGGGCTGGCTCTGGGGATTAGTGGTGGTCCTGGGGTGGCTCGGTGGAGCACATGAGCAGCGATCCCAGGAGCTGCCCTGGGGCCAGCTAGAGCAGCCCCAGGGCCAGGTTCTCAGGCAGTCTCCAGAGCCAGCCCCACTGGCTGCTTCTGGAGAAGCCCCAGGCAGCTGGTTCTGGGGAACGTCCGAGCAGCAACCAGTGCAACTGGTTCCAGGGAGTGCTCAGGCATTAATCTAGGGGGTGTCCTGGGGACTGCTGAAGCAGACGCATTCCTGGGGCAGCTGGAACAACAGCCCCAGAGGCTTCTGGAGCCCATCCAGAGAGCAGTCCCTGCGAATCAATGGCCAGCAGGGACAGTCAACCCCCAGAACCGGAGCAGGACACCCCTAGAGCAGTGGGGGCACAGAAGCAGAGATTTAGTCATGGGTATTTTTGGTAAAAGTCATGGACAGGTCACAGGTTGTGAATTTTTATTTATTGCCCGTGATCTGTCCATGACTTTTACCAAAAATACCCATGATTAAATCTTAGCCTTAATCAGTGGACACCTAGTTCTAGTATTAAAATACTTTACCATGATAAATATTGCTATTACAGATGCTCCCTGAGTTATGCAAATCCAATTTATGCAATTTCAAGCTTATGGAAAAAGTTCCATAAGCTAGAAATAGCAGGGTTTTTTTTGTTTGTTTGTTTTTTTGTTTATAATGGCCGTTTCTGACTTACGCAATATCTGAGTTACGCAAAGCATTCCTGAAAGGAATGTTTGCATAACTCGGGGAGCGTCTGTATAGCAAATTCCAATATACCAAAAATATTGCATGAATTTAACTAATAAATGTTATACTTTAAAGTTTGTTGCTGTGTTTCTGACTTTATTTGCCCGCAATTTATCAGGTTTATAGAAATGACTGAATACTCTGCTTTATAAAAATCATCTACAGCACATGAATTCACAATAGTTGCCCTGTTCATCTCTTAAAATGTCATGTAAACATGTATATTATGGACATAATTGCTTATAATGGATTTATGGTAGTCTATTGTGCCATTAAGTAGTTATAAACTCTGTATTAACAAGCAGTGACATTAATTCATTACTGTCATGGCTGTTATTTCTTCATGGATCTATTTTCCTCTCCAGACGTCTACATAATTACCATAGATATTAATGGAAATTCTACAAAGAAGGGATATAACCCCTTCGCCCTTACAGATTCAGTCTAGATCTCTGGTATAAGGCTGTTTACCAATCCATATCTTGTAAATTGAGCGTCTGGGTTTGGATTCACATTCTCCTTATTGTACAAGACAAAGAGCTTGATAGCATCTGCCTCTCTTACTAAGAGCAGGATGAAACTGTAGATCCTAAAAATGCTGGTGTGCATAGTACATACTCCTCTTATGAGTATGTAACACAAGTAATTGAGACAATTAAGGGCTTGCCAATATTTTTTCAAAAAATATATTCATAGGTAATTTTAAACAGACACTTTCAATGCTAGATTGAAAGTGTATCTTTGGAAATATATGATTTATTTTTCTTGGTAGCTGAAGGATAATAAACAAAGTTTGATACGATTTATTTTTCTCAGTAGCTGAAGGATAATAAAGTTTGATACACTGCAGATGTGGAATTATAATAAAAGTGTAAAAACATCAAATGAAAGTAGAAAAAAATGCAGTAAAGTCTGCAAAAACCTTAAAATACAACATATTGCCAATGAGCTGAAATTGGAGTACCTAAACTAGATCATACTGAGTTTGTAACTTATTGAATACTAATTTCTCACTGCAGATGTACTGGTGCTTTTCAGTGCATTGATAGACAGTGTCAGGATTGCCTCCCCACTCTGAACTCTAGGGTACAGATGTGGGGACCCACATAAAAAAAATACCCCCCTAAACTTATTTTAATCGCTTAGGTTAAAACTTCCCCAGGCACTAGCTTCTTTTGTACATGGAGGAACAGTATGCTGCCACCATCAAGCGTTACCCCAGAAATTAGAGGCAGGGCCACTTGAAACCCCCTGTCTTTCCAAAAATCCCCATAAGCCTCTACCTCCCTCCCTCGGAAAGGCTTGAGAAAAACCCCTCACCAATTCTGCTAGGTGAGTCTGATACAAAAGCCCTGTATCTACACAATGGAAAACAAAGCAGTCAGATTCTTAAAAGAAAGATTTTAATTAAAGGAAAAGGAGAGAAAACAAAATATCTCTATAGGAATCATTGAAAAATACTTTACAGTCACAAAAAGAGTCAAAGAAAAAAAACCCACACCACAGAGGAATTCCTCCCCTCTCTGCTGAGTTCAAAGTACAGAAAAAACACAGGATATCTCTCAAAAACCTGAGAAATGCACAAGTGAAAAAACAAATATAAACTACAGCCTTGTCTGGCTACTTTACTTACTATTTGCTGTTTAGAAAGGTTATAGATAGGAGTAGAGAAGAAATGGATCTGGCTCCTTTTGAAATCCCCAAAAGTGAACAAGAGACTCAGACAAATCACACAGACAAAAGCTTCCCTCTCCCTGCTTTGAAAGTAACTTTGGTCCCCATTGATCAGTTGCCCCCAGGTCCTCTTACAGGGAAGTCTTAACCCTTTACAGGGAAGGAGGAATTTTAGGCTACTTCTGGTTATGACAGACAGAATCAAAACAATTTATCCAACTGTATGCACCACTGAACTTTAGTGATTTCGGTAAATGGGAACCCAAATTCAAATCACCTTTGGGATAGGTTTTGCTAAAGTAAAATCAGTTGCCTTTTGCCAAGCTCCATTTCAAAATCATTGCTACAAATTTAAAATTTTACCTAATTGTATTAAAGCTTTCTACATTTGAATCACTCTTCACCACTTCTTTACAAATTCATTTAGCATATACAAGGCAATGAAAAGCCTGTTCACTTAGGGTATGTCTACACTGAACTGTAAGGCTAGGGTTAGTGGAAATGAGATCTCCAGACCCTGGGGGTAGCCCAGAGCTTCAGCATCTATGCTGCATACTGACCCTAGATTTAGAATTTCTGGACCTGGGCCCCAAACCTAGGGCTCCAGTGTCTACACTCCAGTGCTCAGACCTAAGTCAAGCCACCATATCACAGGCTTCCTTGTGCCTTCCCCAGCAGTATCTGCTTTAGCCTTGGTTTGGGATGCAATGTGGGAAAACTTGACTCTCCACCCTGCACTTTACAGGAATTTGTTGCTGTCTGCCAAGTTCCCAACAGATCCTGCTGAGCCATCTTTTGTGTTTGTATGGCATGGCATACTAAAAGGGAAGGCAATACAACATTCTTATTGTAAACACCCCAGCACTTCTCTGTGAGATTGTGCGAGTTTCTAGAAAAAAAAATGCTTGCTTCACTGTTTGCACTTCCTGGTCTCTATTTTGATTTCAAGTGCTGATGATGGGATGACACCATGATGTGCAATTTGCAGTTTGTGGATATATGTTGCTGCCTGCAGCTTACAATAAATTTAGTATTGGGTAATAAACCAGAAATCCTTCCCATCCCTATATTAATAACAAACATGGAGCCAGAAACTTACCAGGCTCAGGAGCTACTTCTGCCTCTTGTGTTTTTGATGCTGGTTCTGTGGTGGGCAGCTACTCTAGGTGGCATCAAAAAGTTTCTTCTAGTAGGGATCAAGAATGTGCTACAGCTGCTCTAGCTGCAAAGACTCCACACAAACTGGTTTGACTACAAGAGTCACTTCGGCAGCTTTCACTGTCACTTGCCAGCTCCACTCTGCTTCTATACTGGATTCATGGAAAGTTGCCATTCCAACTGACCAGACTGCTCAGAAGTTCAGTGCTTGATGCAATACCCAGAACTCATTCAAATTTCTCACAAAAGGGACAGGGTGATGGCAAGGTCCCAGAGGTGTGGTTCTTGGGAAAACCGATAAATGTGCTGCTTGCCAGGAGCTGGGATTCATGATGTGACGGAGAGACTGACGAGACTCATCAAGCCCTCAGATCGCTTCGCCTTCCTGCTTCTCCACGTGGGCACCAATGATACTGAGATGAATGAGGTTTTCTTCCAGCAACTAACAGAAGTTACTAGATCACAGGCTCTGGTTCTCATGGGGGACTTCAATCACCCCAATATCCGCTGGGAGAGCAATACAGCAGTGCACGGACAATCCAGGAAGCTTTTGGAAAATGTAGGGGACAACTTCCTGGTGCAAGTGCTGGAGGAACCAACTAGGGGCAGGGCTCTTCTTGACCTGCTGTTCACAAAGAGGGAAGAAATAGTAGGGGAAGCAAAAGTGGATGGGAACCTGGGAGATAGTGACCATGAGATGGTCAAGTGGACTATAAGGTAGATAGAAAGCTGGCTGGATTCTTGGGCTCAACGGGTAGTGATCAATGACTCCATGTCTAGTTGGCAGCTGGTTTCAAGTGGAGTTCCCCAAGGGTCGGTGCTAGGGCTGGTTATGTTCAATATCTTCATTAATGATCTGGAGGATGATGTGGATTGCACCCTCAGCAAGTTTGTAGATGACACTAAACTGGGAGGAATGGTAAATACTCTGGAGGGTAGGGATAAGATACAGAGGGACCTAGACAAATTAGAGGATTGGGCCAAAATAAATCTCATGAGGTTCAACAAGGACAAGTGCAGAATCCTGCACTTAGGATGGAAGAATCACATGCACTGCTACAGACTAGGGACTGAACGGCTAGGCAGCAGTTCTGCAGAAAAGGACCTGGGATTACAGTGGAAGAGAAGCTGGATATGAGTCAACAGTGTTCCCTTGTTGCCAAGAAAGCTAATGGCATTTTGGGTTATATAAGTAGGGGCATTTCCAGCAGATCAAGGGACATGCTCATTCCCCTCTATTTGGCATTGGTGAGGCCTCATCTGGAGTACTGTGTCCAGTTTTGGGTCCCACACTACAAGGATGTGGAAAAATTGGAAAGAGTCCAGCAGAGGGCAACAAAAATGATTAGGGGGCTGGAGCACATAAGTTATGAGGAAAGGCTGAAGGAACTGGGATTGTTTAGTCTGCAGAAGAGAAGAATGAAGGGGGATTTGATAGCTGCTTTCAGCTACCTGAAAGGGGTTCCAAAGAGGATGGATCTAGACTGTTCTCAGTGGTACCAGATGACAGAACAAGGAGTAATGGTCTCAAGTTGCAGAGGAGGAGATTTAGGTTGGATATTAGGAAAAGCTTTTTCACTAGGAGGGTGGTGAAGCACTGGAATAGGTTACCTAGGGATGTGGTGGAATCTCCTTCCTTAGAGGTTTTTAAGGTCAGACTTGACAAAGCCCGGGCTGGGATGATTTAGCTGGGGTTGGTCCTGCTTTGAGTAGGGGGTTGGACTAGATGACCTCGTGAGGTCCCTTCCAACCCTGATGTTCTATGATTCTATTATTCTCATCCTGGGTTTTCCAGTGGTTATTCCTGAGACAGTTAATTTGTTCTCTGAAGTGGCCCCAGTTCGGTGAATCTGCAACACTGCCAACTTCTTTGCTATTAGCTGGTGTGCGTGGTCATTACTGGAGCCCTTCTAAAGTCAAACTGCTTGCTTCATACCAGAGATATACCAAACTCTGGGCTATGTTCCCATGATCAGCCAGCACTGCACAATTGGCAAAGGACTCCTTCATGTTGGTGGCCATTAGAAATGCAGGAGAAGGCTCACTCTGCATGTAGCTCAGCAGTCAAAACAAAATAGAAGGGTTAAATGCAGAATCTTAGGACCCAAGTCTGGGGGGACCTGGGCCTGAGCTGCATCCACATTGCCATATAACATCAATGAGTTTGATCCTGAGCTCCTGTGAGACTTGCGCTTGAACCTTCCACCCCTTGGGGTCCAGGTCTGAGTTAAGCATAACTGTATAGATGGAAGGTTTAGGCTTGAATCTTAGTCTGAGTCCAGGCTTATGTTTCTGTGTTGACATACCTTTATATGCTTAATACTGACTTTATTACATATGACATGTGTCATAATAGCATAGTTAACTGCACCTCTTCTTCCTCCATAGCCTGAAGAGCATGCCTTAAAGTCTCAGGCCTCCAGAGAAAAGGGACAACTGGAGGCCTGAGACTTCTATTTTGCACTTGGAGCTACAGTTTTCTAGAAGCTCTAAATATAGCTCTTCATGAACGTTTCTTGATTCAAAGCATGGATTTTGTATTTTAACAAAATGGCAAACTGGTAACTGAAGCAAGAGGATGGAAGATAGGACAACAGATCTGAATAATAGTTGGTGACAGCGATTATAGCTAACAATACTAATAATATAGTAGAGATAAACTCCTTTATATAAGCACATATCTCTGGTTATGCAATACTTTTGGATATATCTGATATATACAATTTAAAACCAATTGTCATTTAATATTTGAAACTGAATAGAACACATTTCTTTTAGAGCCCTGCTGGTTCTCATCCTTTGATATCTCTTGCTCTATAATCTGGTCAGCGCAAAAGAATACATTTGACACCATTAGGAAAAGAGTTTTTAAATTAGACCTCAGTGTACAGTTTACCCTCCTGTAGTTTCTACCTTTTTGTTTCCTTATCTTTTCCCTCTTCCTCTAAACTTCAAACAAGTGAATCACTAGAACACTATTTCAGAGGAAGTGCATTTTATTTTATTTTCAAGTAATTCTTTAAACCAGAAGTTGCCAAGCTGCCTGGGAGTCAGATTCTCATTTACCCTAAGTCCCCTTTACATTGCTCTTGTGTTTACACCCACTTAAAACTACTTTATTCTGCCAGAGCAATATAAGGGGATTTAGTGCAAATAAGAATCTGGACCTTTGTTTTTATCTCTACTCATTTTCTACCCAGAACTTCCTCACACAGGTGGCTTTCAAAATATCATCTTTAAGTCCTGCATAATGTGATCCAATTCCACGTGGTCCTTTTGGTACATATTTATACAGACAATAGATAAACTGGTTATCTAGCTTGACAAAATATGCCTTTGTTTTGTGTGGTCTGGCAGCTGCAGCAACAGGCTGAGTAGATGTTGATATATTTCTTTGTTCTGATTGGCATTAGTGGTGAGTTGGTACCTGAGCAGTTGGAAAGAGCTCAGAGAACCTATATTTAACCCTGTGGTAGATGTCAAAATGTCATGGTCAAAGGAACTAATATTGAATACAAAAGTACTAGAGCAGAGTTGGCGGGGGTGCAACAAATCTCTCTTCCTAATTCAATGGCAGGGAGAGCAGGGGCAAAAAGGACAGAGAGACTGTCATTAGGAATACAAATGGCATCCATTGTCTGTGTAATGCCAGCAGCTGCCAGCATCTTATTGCCAAGAAGAAGCAACAGCTTTCGCACCTAACAGCATGTGTGAATATCAAGAACAGCAACAGCTTTACTTCTGCCAGTTTGTTTTAGGGAAACAGGCCTGAGCACTATAAGTTAGTGCCTTTACTATTGCCAGTTGTTTTGGGGTTAACAGGTTAAGTTTAGATGTAGCTCTCTTAAATGATCCAATTGCCACTGATGCCATTGTAGTAGGTGATGGTCAATTATTGAATTGTTTAGTAGTGTTACATATGCTAGCTAATCTCGTTGCACATCCTGCAAATGGATTTAGCCTGTTGTGCTTCACTCACTGGTATTATCAGCTGTCCTCACAATTCTAGCCTTCACTTTTGCTATCATAAATGGACCAATGACATGCCGAGGGTTAGTTTTTTGAGTGCTCATTGTTAACACCCGTAATGTCTCCCTAAGAATATAGTAAGAGCAAATAAGTACTGGGGTGGGAGGACAATGTAAACTTGTCTAGTGCTAGTTCACCAAGGATTGTTTCTGGTAGACCATGGTTTGTCAATCTGTGTAAAATCTCAGTTTTCCACACTGAAACTCCAGTGATAGTCTGGCTGGCATATAGGTAATAGGCACATTTGGTATGGAATGAATATTTCTTTCAGTTACAATATTTCTTCAAGCCAGTAACCTCAGCTGATTACATCTTTAACAATGATTATGAATGTAGGTTTCCAGAATATGCTCTCTCACTGTAGCACAGACTCCTGAGTGATAATTCTCTCCCTGTGTGTCCCTCCACACGTTGGTGCTGAATGAGTGCCATTTTGCATTTTACAGAAAGGCTTACATGTAGTTTTCAACATGCTGGTGCTACCAAATATGTGAAACTGGCTGTTTGTGTTGTGTTCTTCCAGTTTGTATTATGCTCATATTAGCTTTTTTTTATATGAAAAAGAGACATGCAGCCAAGCAAATCAACCCTCCTATGCATTGCTATATTCGAATGAGAATCACATAAATTCAGGCATATTTTTGGAGCCAAATATCAAACCCCTACAAAGACTTCTATTTAGCTAAGAGAGTCATGTGATCCTGTCTAATCTATTTTCAGAGTTCCAGCTGCACTGAGGTCAAGGAGAATGAGGTGAGAGAAGGAAAAAGCAGCAGAAAGAAGAAAGCCATTAACTAATTGGAGGAAAAAAGGTGTCCATCCTATGGTCAGAGAGAAACCCTGATTAAAATCAGTGAAGGAGATTGCTGAAAAGTTATTGGAGAAAGGAGAGAAGGCTGCTTTCTCAAGCCCTTTCTGTGAAAGGAAAGGTTAGAGAAACTGACAAGGCCTAAGGAAGAGATGTTTTTTCTTGAGAAAGGGGAAAGAGAATGGCAGATTTGAGAAAGCTGTTGGGAGTGTCAGAGGAAGAGATGATGTTGACAGTGGTGGCAATGGGGGAGAATTACCAATGATAGAAGAGGGAAGGAGGCTGAGAAGGTAGCTTATGTAATGGACTGGATGATGTCAGGATCAGGGACAAGAGAGGGCTGGGAGAAAAAGAACATATCAATGTGAGGATATGGTGGTGCTGGGGTGTATTGCTATAGCTATAGTACTGTGAGGTGTTAGGGCTCATACAGACTTTGAGGAGCCCCTTGTTTGGATTCTGCTACCAAATAATGGGAAGATTAGTATGAAGTCAATGCCTCACTGCATGTCTGAATCATTCCCAACACAGGCATATACTGTATGTCACCACAAGTGGCAATGTATTCTCCATCTCTCTAAATTAAATCACTAAGCAATACATCAGAAAAGTGAGGCCATTATTTTATGAAGAGCTTCCACAAAAACTCCCCCTGTGATATCCCTTGTGTGCTAGATATACAAGTGCTCAATGGGGAGTGGGGTCAGGACTAGAGAATCTACTCTTTTGTATTCCTGTTTAAAAGGAACCTAATAATGAAAGAAAAGAACAAAGTATCTGGGCAACAAACTTACACTACCCTGTGCTTTGTTGGAAATAATTATACTCTTTTTCCTGAAAAAATATACTGAGGATATAGTTGTATATCACAGGGTTCAAACTGAAATGGCTGATTAATAGGAGTGCTTTCCTTCATGATGCTCGCTGCTGCAAGCCACTGCGTGGGGAGGCAGAAAAATGTGAAAAGCAGTACCTTGCCCTGCCTCCACTCATTTTCTGGCTGGAGTAGTTGGCTAGATACACAGTGTGATGAGAGCAAACGGGCAATAGGGGAGGAAGGATGACTTTCTGAATCACACAGTTTGTTCTCTGGCTTGCTCGTTTGGTGGTACAGTTAAGCTCTGCACTCTACTCTTCTACTGGGCAGAATACAAAGTCACAGTCGAGCCCTAAATAAACAGATCTGCTGGACACAACAGAAGTGAGTGAAGTCACTCAAACAAGTAAAAAGACAATAAGAGGGTGATGTTTTCGTTGCAACACGTTCACAGAGTTTATCATTTCACTGAGACTTTCATGCACTGCCACATCAGTCATGTCATGCCATGCACTTGGCTCAGCACAGGGGAGTGAGGGCCTTGGTGGTTATGTACTCCAGGTTTGCACTTCCCTGTGGCTGCTTCATCCCTCAATGTAAATCAGAGCTGCCTCAGGCCACTCTAAATTTTGGCATCTAGTAATGGTCCACCAGGGGCTGTTGCTGAAGTGTAGTTTGGTCTTCATATAATCCGTAATGGTTCTTACACACCAAGGGAACACCTAGCTGTCCATTGATTACAGCTGCAAAGATCCTCTGTGCTTCTGAAGCAGGGAAAATTTGGCACATTGTGGGCCAAAATGTGGCTTAGTGTGCTCTTGTTCATAAAGTTTTGTATATCGCTACACTGCCATTTTTGTTTGGTGTCAATGTCAGCTCAAAGTTCAAGGCAATGAAGACTTGAGCCCAAAGTGATTTAACATGATTTTACATGCGTTCTAGGAGTCATTTAATCTCATTTAGTACAAAAAAAGCCTAGCAGGAGAAAAATTGCTGAGAAGAGGTAACCTGCAACTTACACATGACAGTCTTCTTCTTAAGTGCACTGCTAGGCTTGTCCATGGGAAGAAGGAAGGGAAAGGAGCACAGATCTGAAGTATGTCCATCTACCTGCTGCAAAAACCACCCACACTTTGCTCAGCTCAGAACCCTTGAGATTAGAAATGAATTTGAGGGTCCAGCCATGGAATGCGAGCCTCCATCATACCTATCCTCTTTTGGAAATGAAAATGCAGTGAAATCTGAATATAACCAGGACAGTGAAAACCCTTATTGTGAGAAATAAATTGAAATATTTCAAGTGCTAGCAGTTTGTGATCACACTTCAGCTCTGTGAGATGTCTTTATAACTATGGCTACCATGCTCAGGCTGCAACTGCTTTGTTTCTCTATATCCTCATCCTCCAGCTAAGGCACCCATGTTATTATTAAATACAGGTGCGCCTGATTCTTACTTACACTAAAGGTCATTTACACAGCCAGAGTAGGTTAAGGATCCTTAGTGTAAATGAAAAGCAGACCTAGGTATGTGATTCTTTTTTCATAGGTGTTATTGTTTTGCTTCTGTTTTTAAATTAAATTTAGCTGATTTCAGTTTTGAATGTTTGAATATCTTCTTTTTTGCTTTAATGATGAATTTTTAATGAAAAAGGCATCTGACAGATTTGAAGATTACAGATTAAATATCAGCTTTCTTTGATTCAGAACATGACATCTGTTTTAATTTGTGGTGGTTTAGCAGGTAGAAGGGACATATCCCATATAATGATGATTTTTTTTCAAATGGAGTAACTAAGTCACAGACCGGTAAAGTGACTTGCCCCATGTGGCAAAGGCAGTTGTCTGGGATGTAGTCTGTACTGTCCTTCGAGCAGGAGAATGGAAAGTGGATGCGAATTAAAGCTGTCAGGCAAACTGCCTACTGGATGGGCTGGAGCATGCACAAAAGGGACTTCTCATGTGAGGAGTAGGTAACAATGTTGTAGTTATGAGAGACTACACTGAGTAGGTTGAAATGTCATGTATGGTCATGAGGTATTCAAAAGGCACTTGTTAACCCATCATATCAATGGTTATCTCTGTGATAGTGTATGTAAATGTTATCTGAACCCTGACTGGTTAATATATGTTCTGTTATTAATGGATATAACCTGTAAGCTCCTGTCCATGAGTTGGAGTTATCTGATGGCTAGGTTGCCCTATTATCACTCTGGCTCTTCATCAGAGCTCCAGTGTTTATAATTGCACATCCAGAATAAAAAAACTATTGTTTAAATAGTTGCCAAAGATTCCAGAGTTGTGTTTCTTGGGCCAGGAAGGTAGGAGGAGTAAACCAAAAAGAGCACTACCGCCTGCGAAGGGAAAAGCTCAGTAGTGCCCAACACCAGTCACCACAATAAGAAAGACAAGACCACAAAGATGTGTTTTAAGAAGGCTGCAACTTTGTTAATTAACACATCTTGGAACCGTCCAGCAATAATACGTCCAGTGCAGGTCACCCTTTCTTTGTCAGCTCCTCATGTCTCTGCTCCATGTGATCCCAACACTGTTTGTGGGACCCACCCTCCCTCGTGTAAGGGTGAAGGGGATCAGGAAGAGGGGATTATCTCCTTGCTGTACCAGACAAGGATTCCCAACTCCTTTCCCTGATTCTTAGAAGATTGGGATGAAGTGGATAAACCACACCCTGGAGAGTGCAGGAACAACTCTAGGTCCAGGAAGCCTTGCCCCAACAGACCTGCTGGACATGTTCCAGTTGGAGGAGAGATTTAAAAGGGCGTCTCTCCTGCACAGCAGGGTGGCAAGTGGAGAGAGGCAGACCTGCACTCGCTGCTGCAAAGAGACTATGCCAGGAAGGCATTCCTGGTGAGATGTCTGGTGCATGGAGCTGACATTCCGTACACTGCTGAGCCTCATGGACCAGGTTGTCAGGGACAACTACCAGCCACCGTGTGCCCCCAAAGGTTCAGGGTAGAGCAGTAAGAACAGGATCATGGGAGAGGTTTTAGTTGGACTACAGGTAATGGACTCCTGTATTATGGTGCTCAAGAGGTCTTTGGGTCAGAACCCCATGAAGTTGGGGGGCCTGGTTCCCCTACCCCAGAAGCACAGGGTGGGGCTGCTGACATGGACTGCAACCATAAGAAGGGGCTGCTACCCTACACTGCAACAGCTAGGCAGAGAAGATCACTCCACTCACAGAGATGTTTTCTTCTAATTCACTTCCAGTTCCAATTTATCAGGGCTTCAGACTCCCTATTGAACAAAGAGCTGAACTGAGCACATGCCACAAGGAGGCACCAACAATTTGCTTAACTGCCTCCTCCTCTCTCCCCTGATGGATTCCCAGATAGTGAACTGTATTTTTTCTACTCTTCCCCAGATAAAGTCTCTCCTCACCGCCAATATTTGAGGCCTTAGGAGACAGGACCAACTCCATTTGACAGAGACACGTTTTATCCATTGGAGCACCATGTAACTAAGGGCCAGATGAGAACCTGGTAGAACTCGGCATATCTCATTGACTTCAGTGGATCTATGCCAATTTACATCAGAGGAAGACCCAGCCTGTAGCTTCTGACTATTCTCAGTTACTGAAACTTTAAAATTAAAGATGGGGGAGGGGCTGGAAGGAGCGGGAAGGGAAAGTAGGAATAACACTTTTCTAAATGCCATTGTTCAAAGGCACAAAAACATAAAGCATTCTTAATATATTCAAAAGAAAACTTGATTGTGCTGAGTCAGTTTTTTACTTTGCAACCAAAGCATTTGAAAGCAATAGAAGAGAGGGAGACTGTTCGTCGTCTTCCTGGAAATAAGACTCACCCAACCATTAAAAAGCTTTTACTGGGAAAAAAGTGTGTATGCGTTAATTCTTCAGCCTCAACTTCAGGACTATAAGACTTTATTTTTTGGAGTGAGAGGCCATTTGCCCTACGAGCCTACTATGATCACAGGAATGCTGCTTCAGTAACTGCTATCAGGAAAATGGCAGTTTTTATTAATGCTGTCTCTTTCTAACAGTTGAACTCAATGCACAGATTCAAAATATAAATAAAAATAATTGTAACAACATTTATTTTCAGAGATGATCTTAAGCTACTAAAATCGAGTATGTATTTTGACTACTTCCCTGCCACCCGCCAGAATGGTGATTGCTTTTGGGGTCTAAGCTTGCATCAAAAAGATTACTGACATGAATACAATTACTTGTTTCTAAAGTTGTAGTGCTTTGATATGGCTACAGGGGAACAAGCTATACTGACATAACTGCATCCAAACTAGGGGTTGAACCAATATAACTATTTTAGCAAAAATCACACCCTTAACCAACAAAATTGTATCAGCACAAAAACTGTATACTCACTAGGCCTAGTTTTGTGCAGCTTTGGGCCTTTGTACATACAGACAAGGGGCTAACCACAACATTTTGAACTAGCTCCATTTGCACATTGTGGGGTTGCTCAGCACCAAGAACTTGTTTTTTTAGTTCTTGCAGTTCATTTTGTGGTTTCATTTTACATTTGGAATTAGAGCCAAAGTCAGACTATTTCAGCAATCTACAATCAACAGCTAACTGTAATTTCCTTGAATACAAATACAACTTTTAAAAGAAATCCAATGTCCATTTACTCTAAATGTTTCTCTGATTGATATTTTGTCCATGACCCTCTGATAGCTTCCCTCCTCCCTCATAACTCAATTGGATGAAGTTGTGTGTTGTTGTAATAATCAATGGTGATATAAAATCAATTTCAGATTGGTCTGGCATTATGAAATTGAGATGGTGGGTCAGATTTTACTAATCTAAGAACTTAACCTTGCACACTAGTAGGCCTTATGAGGTGTTTTTCACCTAACAGCATAATTATACTAGTAATTAGGCAGCAGTGTAAATAGTAGATATACTATGTTTGACTTGATTCATTTCAATTGCCCTCTTGAAGTCTTTTCTGTTAATTTTGACTATTTTGAAAAAGACAGACACATGCCACATATAAATCCTTGGTTTATTATAGCAAAAATACATTCTTTTTATAGATAGATTTGGTAAATAAATGTACTTTGTGAATTATTTTCTTCATTTTTCACGAAAGTGGAACAGGATGTCTTTCACAATGGCCCTCTTCACTGGGCCAGTAAAATGCAAGGCTTCACACATTTTTCTGTTGGTTGTTTAGTGTCAGTCTGGATTTTAGAAGACAAGCATCTCAATACTGGTATAACAGATTCAATAATGATTTGTTAGTATTTCCTCAGAAATTTGTTGATGGATATTGCCATACAAATAGGCTATTTACAACACCACATGGCCATCCCTTCCAAATTTGGTGGGGTAAAATTCTGCACCTATTGAAGTCAATGGCAAAACTATAACTGATTTCAGTGGCACCAGATTTTCACCCAGGGAGCCTAGATAATACAGTGTTGACACCGGTAGGATTCTGCTGATTTGTTGAATGGCAAGATGTTGCTGCTGAATTTGAGTTCCCTTCTCTTTGACAGATTTTTGACCATTTGAGTGGGATTTCTGCTTCTTCTTATCCCTCATTAGTAATAATTAGAGTATCCCAAAGAAATTGTGCAACAAACAATTTACAATAGACCCGTGGCAGTGCTTGAGGGGTGATTACTGTAGGAATCTTATAAAGGCTTCTACAGGGAAAATAAAAGGGAATGATGTGGCTCATAATTTCTGTGCAACAAAGAGATATTTTCTCCCTGATTTGAACAGTCAACTATTGCTCTTCTTTATTCTTATTCTCTATGTTTTAGGCAGTTAATGTTACTTGCACCATCTGGAACAGCCCTAAAAACTGCAACAACAACCATTCTACAGTCAACATGGTTATGCCACAAGAGTAGGACTGGCTAGGTTTTGTTCTGCTTTCCTTCTGATTCATGCATTTTCCATTTTGCCTTGCTTCAGAAGGGAAGTGGGTGTCTACATTTTGATTAATTGCATCTTTGCAGTTACATTATTTAAGCACTACTAAAAAGAATTGCATAACATTCTATATCAACTAATGTTTTGGGATTAAGGAGGGGAATGTGACCTCAGAAAATGATCACTGGAAATATATATCAAATATGCAATAATTTGTAGCATTTTTTCTAGAATACTCTAATTCCAGCTGCTATTTGAAGGATGAAACTGATATGATGCTTCCTTATTTCTAAACCAATTGCTCCCCATCTTCCCTCTAGCCCTAATCATGTCCCTTCAAATTCGCATCTACTCTCTTCACTTTGCTTGTTTCATTGGTGCTCAGAACCCCAGTACCTGCTTAAATTATTATAGACTCACTACAGTTCTTCCAAAAGCAGGTTAATTCCATGGATTGTTTTTTGAGTAGTATTCTTAGCAGGGCCACCAGTCAGTCTAACCATTTATCAAGTGTCTATCACAGTAGTCTCTCTCTATATTGTATGTCTATTAGGAAACATTAACTCTGTCACTAGAGGATAAGCTTGAACATGCAAAAAGCTCTGTAATGTACACAAGGTGCAGCCTGTTGACATTACATCATGTGCCTTGTTATATTACAAACCAATTAAGTAATCTGAGTGAGGTGTATGCACAAATCACATCATTTACAAAACCAAAGCACTTAAAAGTAAATAAATTAATAATTAAGAACATCATGAAACTTACACTGGCAACACAATAAGTACTGTATTCTTATCATGTTAGTTTATCTGATTAGATTGTAAGCTTTTTGGAGCAGAGACCACTTTTTGTTCTATGTTTGTACAATGGTTAGCACAATGATGCCCCAGGTGCAAATGCAGAATAAATAATAATAAAATATAAAATAATATGTATTTTATCACAACATAGTTATCCTAGTTCTGACCTAAAATGAATACAACTCGTTCATCAGTAATTTCAAACTACAAGTATAACATAAAATCCTTTTGAACGGACTGATTTTTGATTAGGTAGTCTTTCCCTACTAGAGCAAAACTGGCAGCAATTCAAGCAGAAGACCCAAAGCTTTCTCCTCTAGAAACTGCTCTGCCTCCACAGATCCTGAAAACTCAGTCCAGAAGAGAACAACCTTACCTGCACAGTAATATGATAACTCTTCACAATAAAAAAAGAGTTGACAATAGAATACAGACACCAAAGAGTTTCTCATTACCATAAACAAGTTAACTGGCTGGGAATTTGTAAATGGCATGTGGAAGGAAAGAAACACTTCTTGCACAGTCACAGCTTGAGATTTCATACATTGTTTGTTGCAATCGGTTAACCCCGGATCCTGACTTTTGCCACCAGCACTCTAGTCATCTTCCTCCATGCTTCATCTCTCATGCCATCTGTATACCAAGGTGACCTGTGAATATGAAGCCAGCTGAAACACGATTTGGGACTTACAATATTGCTAATCATAGACTTGCATTGGACATGCTCCATGAGGCAAATCAATAGAAAGGTCTGTGACATCCCCCACACATGTGACCAGCCTCACTGGCATACCAGAGGGTCTGCTGTGCTCAAGCTGTTTTGGGGACAACTTGCATGAAGGAACTAACTGTTTTATCGATGAACCATGCACAACAAACTCTTCCAAAGATCATATTATGTAAATAATGTATTTTTAAACTTAAGTTACTAAATACCATCCTGGGATTTTAAGGTCTCTCCTTAATTTTTGCTCCATTCTATAATATGCTACAAAATAAAAGCATTTTTTCTAACTAAATGCATTATCTAGAAGGAGAAAAGCTTATTTTTTAAATGAACTTTAGACTTTGCAGAATACAGGAAAAATTGTGTGGAGACCCTGAAATAGTGGCTATTTTCTCCTTCTACTTGTCATAACCTCTTGTAACTTAATAGCTCTATTTTGAGCCTTTTGCTATGTGTATAGATATGATATTTCCAGTTATCAAGATGCAAATAAAAAAGTTCAGCTCTCAGAAGAAAAGTAATTAATTGCATCATTTTTCTCTATTACACTGTCTTTTTCCTCCTCCTTGTTTAATTGACTTCTACTTCAACAAAGTTCCTCAAAACTGCTTACATTTCTCTCTCTCTCTCTCTCTCTCTCTCTCTCTCTTTGTCTCTGTAAAAGAGAACTGAAAAATGATATGATGCTTTATCATGCCCTTTGACAGGGTCACACATATTTTTGATCAATGTAGCATATGGATTTACCTGTTTTTTAATCACAAAGATCACAGTTTATCCATTATCACTATGACTTGTGTTTGTGTGTGATATGTATAGAACAGTTCTGCTAAATTCTGGAGCCACATTATAAAATATATTATTCACCTTCACTCCACCATTCTCATTGATTTATGTTCTCCAAACATTACTTTTCTATCCTCAGAACTCTTTGAACAACCAGTATGTTTTTGTTTGGATTAATAATTGATAGAGAACTGTTATTTCTTCATTTAAAAATGTGGAATTTCTCTTCCAACATTACTTTATCATTTCCTAGTAGAGGCAATATTTGGTCAATGACTGGTTTAACATCCAATAGCCCATGAATTATTTGGGCTAAAAATAGGTACTCGACTCCATAGGAAAGTTGGAAATGTTGTTTGCTGGGGTTTACAGATCCTGCATCTCAGCCCCAATCCCAACCCCCTTCAATTTTGGGACCCTAACAAGATCAAGGCTAATCTCATCTTGCTTATTCTTAGAATGAAAGTCTCCCGTCCTTTTAATTGCAACAAGAGCCTTAAACCATAAACTGACTTTTAGGATGGAAAGTTTGCCATGGTGATTTTTTTCATGATACTCATCTATCCCCTATACAGACACCACCTAATGTTAACCTTTGTGGTGCATGAAAATCACAATAGCATCTTCTTGTATTTTTGGTGTTACCTCAGACTACATTATTTCAGGTTTGGGTGACTGAGCACCATTAGGGATACCACAGTTGGTGCTTAACCACTGAGCTGCTTCTCTGCTGTGAAGCCAGTATGGTCATTGGGCCCAAAAGAGAGAAGGAAGGCAGCAAAGAGTCTGAGGACTAAGCATAGATCTATGGAGCACGGCTCAGTTTCTGTAGTATAATTGCCTCAAAGTGTAAAATACAGTTAATAATACTTATCTTCCTCACAATGCTATTTAGATAATCAATTAGGTAATGATTATATATCACAATATAACTTCTGAGTATTATTATTAGAAAACTCTTAGTGGTTCACCATTCACCTCTGGTGGATCTATGGTTAGAAGCTGATATTGGTTGGTCACTAAAGTTAGACTAGAAATAAGGCACATTTTTAACAGTAAAGTTAATTACACATTGGAATAACTTATCTAGGGGATGTGGTGGATCCTCCGTCACTTGAAGACTTTATATGTTCTAGCTCAGTGGGTAAAGTAATATCTTTTATTGGACCAACTTCTGTTGGTGAGACCAACAAGCTTTTGAGCCACACAGGGTTCTTCCTCAATTCTGAGAAAAGTACTGAGAGTGCCATAGCTAATACAAGATCAGAAAGATAGTTTAGCATAGGTAGTCAGTACATATTCTAAGGAATTGTTCAAGGGCAAGTGGCCCATTAAGACCCCTATAGTCATAGGACAAAAGGGAGTTAGGCTAGTAGGTTACAGATTGTTCAAATAAACCATAAATCTACATTATTGTTATTGCTGGCATTTAGTGCACTACATAACAATTTAAATAAAAATAATTTAGTGCATCATAACAACTGTATGGGTGAAACCAGACAAGCATTATGCTGTTGAATGAACTCTCACGGGAATGATAAAAGACAAAAACACCACATCACCTGTGGGTGAACACTTTCCACCCAGCAAGCACTTTATATTCAGCCTCTCAGTCCTCATCCTCAAAGGAAAGCTGCACAACACTATCAAAATATAAGCCTGAGAACTGAAATGCATGATCTTAATACAGGGATTTATGGTTCATTATAACAATCTGTAACCCAGAAACCCCATCTGTTGTCCTGTAATTGCAGGACTGTTAATGGGCCACATAACCTTGAATGGACCCTTAAATATGTGCTAAAGTATCAGTTCAATTTTGCATTTAGCTATGACACTGTGAGTACCTTTCCCAGACCTGAAAAACAGTTCTGTGTAGCGCTACAGCTTGTCTCTCTCACCAACAGAAGTTGGTCCAATAAAGCATATTACCTCACTTGCCTTGTCCTTCTAATATCCTGGGACCCACAGGGCTACAACAGCACTGCCTGTTCTTGTTCAAACAGAAGTTATGACTGGACCGGGTGGAGAAATTACAGGATGAGATTCTGTGGTCTGTGTTACGTGTGAGGTCAGACTATATAGTCATAAGGCTCCCTTTTGGCCTTAAAAATCTATGAATCAACCAGAACGATTTCTCACCACAGTTCAGAAGTTTCCTTTTTAATTACTTTAATATTTTGTGATTCTCAAGGGGCTCTGCTTTTGCTCGGCTCTTACAGGGTTGCTGACCATGGTGCTGAAAGGTTGGTGCTTTTTCTCGCGTCTTTACCAAATGCTGTTTCAGCGATGTTACTCTCAGCCTTCATCCCCCGAGCGCATCTATTGTGGAAGATTTCGTAGGTGAGATCATTAATTAAAATTAACCCCCCTTCCGTTTGATCACTGTACGAAGCCCATATAATCTGATACATTCCCCCCGCCCCCGAAAAAGACTATAGTAAGCCTGCAGTGACTGCATGCTGTAATAAACCATTGACTTAAAATGTACTTTGTGAGTGTAAGTACAATTGAATTTCAGTCGGATCTGTCAGCCACCCCAGCTCGCAGCCCGCTGCACTAATAAACCTCCCTCTATAAACTTCGAGCTGAAATAAGTCACCGCTAATTTCCTCCCATCATTTCCCAATATTTCCCGCCTAATCAGCTCCTGCGGTCTCTTAATGGGCGGGGTAGGGGCGGCCAGGCGCGCACGCGCTGGGACCTGGCTCGTGAACAAACTCCCCACGCAAACCACCCCGGGGAGCGGGGCGGGTCCAGGCACCTTCCAAAGTTCTCCGGCACCGCGGGGCAGGGGCGCTGCCCGGTTGCTCCGGCTCGGACCCGGTCCTCGCAGAGCCGGGGCGGGCAGGAGAGAGCAGCGCTGCTGTGGAGGAGGCCACTTCACTGCCCCCCCCCTTTCAATTGCCGGGCATTTCCTCAACCCCCCCCCCCCCCAGCAACACACACATAACTCGGGGGAGGGGTGTCTCTCCCATTCGCTCACTGACAGGCAAAGCGACCTCCTGCCTCCCGAGAGGAGGGAGGGACTTTCAAAGGCAGCTCCAGCCTGGGAGGTTTCCCCTCAGACAGCCAGGCTCGGCGGGGCTGCGCGCCCCTCGCTCTGCCCGGCCCGCCCCGCAGGTGAGCAGCGGCAGGAGCCCCGCCGGCGGGCGGCGCGGGGGTCTGGCTGGAGCGGGGCGGGCTCCGGCTGGGGAAGGCAGCGCCCCGCAGACCGCGCCGCCCCTCCCCGAGGGTGGCAGCGGCAGGAGCAGCGGCGGCAGCGCCCGCTTCTCACCCGGTGCCGGGCTGGGGCTCGCAGCCCTCTCTCTGGGAGGGGCCGGGACACGCGGACAAGCCGAGGTGAGGCCCCCCCACAGGGGGGGGGAAGGTGCGACGGACTGAGCCCTCCCGCCGGGGGCACCCGCCCGCCGGGGGCAGGGTGGCGTGGGGGGAGGCTGCTCGGGGGGCGATGGAGCTGAAGCACCTTGAAGGCAGCGCCCGGAAAGGTGAGAGGCGATCGGCGATTGCCTCTGTCCCCCCTGCCCTGCCCGCCCGCGAGAGCCGAGTTAAGGGTCGCGCAGCAGATGGGCAGGCGGGACCGAGGGGCGCCAGCGGGGGTCCGCCTCTCGTCGGAGATGTTCGGCCCGGGGCAGGGCTTGTTGGTTCGCACGGGGGGCTTCCCCCCCCCATTTTCTCTTTTTGCATAATTATTTTTCCGTTCCAGGCCGCCGGGTGCTCAGCCTTGCAGGTTGCCGAGCGCAAATTGCTCGAGACTCCCCCGCTGCCTCGAGGAAGGGAGGAGCGCGCGTGAGTGGAGCCAGGCTCGGAAATGTGGCAGTCTCCTTTGCACGCTGTAGGGTGCTCTCACTCCCTTTACCCTTCGTGCATTGCTCCAAACTGTTACCTTCCCCCGGGGAACTTGCAAAACTTCCCCCTTTGAAGGATAAGTCATTCGGGTGATGGCAAGGCAGCGGGGGTTGCTTTGTGAGGGAGGGGGAAGGAGATTTTGATTTCCAGGATTTTGCTTGAATAGTTACGCCATTGGGTGTCCAAATCTTTGAGACCTGATTGCGGAATTCAATGAGTGCACTGATGGAGAAGCTGTATCGTCTTTGGTGTACAATTGCATTTTGGTGTATGGCTGCATTTCGCATTTTGTTTCCACTGCAGCTGAGTCTGTGTTCCTTTTTAAATTTCCAAACCAAAACTAATGAAAGAATTCATAAAGAGACCGTGCTTAAAAAGTAGGTAGGGATTGTATTTATCCTAGTTTAGATGCAGTTTCATGGGTTTTTTAAAGAAGAAGTGTCAAACTGTGGTATTTCAAGCTATGGATTATAATATACAAAACAGATTATCAAATAAAAGGTATTAGAATTTAGTATGCAAGTTAGAATAACAGATCTAATTTATTAAACCAGGGCTAGCATAAAATATTCAATTGTGTTGATACTAATGGTAAGAAAAAGTTAGATAGTAAAAACAATTCTAATTAGTGTTGAGAAAAGTAATATACTAGTAAAATTTTTGATAGTACTGCTGTAAATGCATATCATACCAGAAACATATATATTCAGGTCTTGCTATTGGCTACAGTTAACACAGCAGCAGACTCTTCATTTTAAATGCTCATGATTTTGGCCAAAATTTTTCTTATTGATCAACTCTTTCAAAATACAAAAAGAGAAAAAACTTTCACATATATAAACATATAGCTGAAGAATACAAGGGCAAGAAAGGACATTTCTACTCAAGATTCCACAGAAGTATATAGTTTATTATTACTTCTTATTGGATACTTTAAAAAATAGTAGGCCTTCAGGATGGCTGCATTAGTTTATTTTTTTTAAAAAAAATATTAGGTCAGATCCTCACTGATTTTTAAAGTCGATAAGCAGCATTGAAATTAATGGAACTATGACAATACTCACCTGTTGAGGATCTGCCATTATTTTAAAAGTTAAAGAATACACTTTACTAAAGGAAATGAGATTATTTTTTACCGAGTGAAGAATGTGATACTGGACAATTACGCCAGATTTGATTTTACAACACACGTGATTGATTAATTAAAAAGTTATTGGTGATTATTTGGTCCTTCATTCCTTTGTTACTATTATTAGTTATATTATAACACATCATTGGGGAATATAATGTTATATAATACTCTTTATACACTGTTACAGAGACAGTGATGAGAAGTTTACAGGTGATTATATTACTAGGGTAGTTGCTGCACAAAGTAAGCTTGGGAAATAAGAATCTTTATGTAAACGCAAATGGAATTTGTTGATTAAAATGATGCATATACACAAATCTTTTATATTTATACTATGTATCTGGCTGCAGATATCTCTTATCTTGTAAGACTATTAGCTCATATGCAATTTAGTTTTGTAACTGTCAAGTGCAAAACAAGATGTTAAACTTATCAGATAAGAAATCTACAATCATATGTATAAATACTATTTTTTCACTCTCAAGGTGACATATGCCCCTGTGCAGAGGACTGGCACATGGCCTATACATCACTTAAGACCTCAAAATAAATGGTTTAATAAATAAAATTAAATGGTGCACAGGCTTTGTGCTGGTTCTTTGCACAGGTGTGAATTTCAGTATTACTGTTGAGAACTGGCATTTACTCAAATATTGTGTAAGTAACTCTTTGGGAGAAAATTTGCTCTATATCATCAGCATAAACCTAGAGTAATTCTATTTAAGTCACTAGAGCTTAACACAGATTAACACAGAACAGAATTTGGCCCCCTAGTACTAAAATATGAACTGAATACATCAAATTCATTGGGAAAACTTAGTCGATAGCAAGTTACATGTATGAATGTTGAGTAAAATTGAATTTGATTGGTTGAAAGTGTGGATTTGTTTGATCATATTGAGCCAAATTCATTAAAATGTTGTGACAAATAATCAGGCAAGGTCAGATTTACTTGGTGAGCTTTCTGAGGTTCAAGTCTCAGATGGCGTATTGCTCCTTCCTCATTGACCCCTTAGTGATGCTAAAACAAATACAGCTTTCAAATGTGAGAGGTCCTCAGATTCTTCCATGACTGATAATGGAAATTTTCTAACATAACTGAAAAATTGGAAGGCTAGGTTTTTGTTCAGAGAGTATTTTGAACTGGTATTTTTCTTTCTCAGTGAACTGAGCAGTGGAGAAAGGCTTTGTCTGATGTCAGTTCCCTTAGAAGATTCAGATTGTTCTGTGAAGTAACTTATCTGAATGATCTTAGGGAATTGACATTAGAATAAACCTTTATCCATGGTTCAACTCACTGAAGAAGCTGAAGAAAACTGTCATCTCTAGGGCTTTCCTTTAAAACTCTGAAGGTTGAATGTCTGTTACAGTGGGAGCTGAAAATGACAAGGAGAGTGTAACGGTCTCTTGTGAAATCGTGTTATGGGAGGCCGGAGACTGTGTGTACACCTGGGAAACAACAGGACCCTACACACTTAATTACATGCTTTTCTGAGTGTGATCAGAGTTTGTAGTGAGACTCTTTGATCTTCTGAAAGAGCTGTTTATGAATTTAATACAATACCCTAGGCTTACACTTGTGTTTTAAAAAACAACCCCCCTAAAAGAAAACCAAACCAAAACAGAAATTTGTTTTGATGCTTTATAACATCATAATTCTGCTGGGCTCAGTTCCCCTTCACTGGAATTTAAATACCTCCAATGGGTTCTGCTTGGCTCCTCTTATTTGGTAGGGCTCAAATTCCTTGCTGGACTCCTTGGTCTTGGCTTCTTCTTGACTGGGGTAGGGTGGGAGAAAATGTGTAGATCCTTCCTCCCCTTTCATACATGCTTTGAGCAATGAAATGGTTGACTTTGTTGATCACCGTTGGGCATCTGAGTTAACTCTCTGAGATGAATGGGGAAATTTACAACTTGCAGAGCTATTCTTTCAGGATTCCTGGAAATTCAGGCAGACATTATTGAGTCAATTCCATTTAACTCACTTTTTTCAAGGTTTTCTCTTCACCATAATAACTACAGGCTAATTTAAAAAAATGGAAGTGGAGACTATGGAGAGCATGAAGACACCATGGGAAAAATTCCAGGATGCCGTACGGCCACTTTCCAGTCTCATGCAAAACCTGCTCAAAATTATGGGGTCAGTTGTGTTAATTGTCCAAGTAAGAGGAACAGTATTTTACCAACAGTTCTAAAATATTAGTAATCTTTCCTATAAGTAAAGACAAAAAAGCAACTGAAGTCATTATCCTAAAAGTACATCTAAGACTATATGTTTTTGAATATATGAGATGGTCCAGCAGTACTTTAGCAATGAAAGAATATGGGCCCAGATTTTTAAAGCTATTTAGGCATTGCTGTTCTCAGCATCACACCTAGCTGATTTAGGAGCCTAAATCTCATTTTCAAAATGGATCTAGGCACTTAGGTGTTTAAAGTCCATTAACACTCATTAGAAAGTTAGTTTCCCTTAAAGTGCCTTAAATCCTTTTGTAAATGAGATTTAGGCTCCTAACCCAGTTAGATGCTGTGACCGTGAGTGCAGCGATGCCTATATAGCTCTAAAAATCTGGATCTTTAATACACCCTAAAAAATGTGGGTCTGCACTTTTGAATACCTCACTTGCAATCTGCCCACTCATCCATCTACTCTGAGACAACTTCTAACATATCAAACCATTGAGACACTTCAGGCAGCTACTGCTTTTTATCTTTTAAAAGAAAGAATCAAAACCCAACCTAATAAAACCCAAACAAACAGCCATAGAAATCTTTGCTTTCCTCATCCTCTTCTAAAAATGTGACCAGGGCCTAGATTAGGCAATATGTAGTTATGGACCAATCATAGGTTGAAGATTTCATGCTTACAGCTCATAATAGTCAGAAATGGGTACTTTATACCTCCAAAATGTCAAGAATCATCTCTGAATTGGATGTTTTTAGCCCTGCTAGGTCATAAGAGATCTCCCTTTTACATCATGATATTGTAATGCAGAAAAGCATTATTTAAAACAATTTTTAGAAGTTTCTCAAATTTATTAGCTATAGTGTTTCTTACCCCCAGCAGGCCCAAATAGCTGAATTCTGGGGAGTCATTCCATATTGACGGAAGGGTATGAAGATAGTTTCAATAAATATTGAAACACACTAAACTATTTCTGTAACACTTTTCTATTAAATATTCAGAAAACATAGTGAAGTGGTCTAAAGTTTTTAGTGGTATGTGTTCAGGATGACCTATCTAGTTTACCTGTGTCTTTGTGATTCAGAGGCTATTCCAACGTCATGCCAATACAAAATATTTCCCAGATATTCAGAGTACTCTTACCTGGAGTTTCAGTTCAGGCCTATATCTAGTTTCAATGTATCAAAATTCCTTCTGAATAAATAAATATGATGTGCAAGAATGTAGAACCTAGAATTATGATCTGACCGGTCAACCACACATCTCATTTGGAACCAGAAGTATGCAATCAGGCAGCAGGAAAAATTTAAACAAACAAACAAACAAACAAACAAGTGAATATAGTACCATGTTAAATGTAAGCTACTAAAAAAAAAAAAAAAGGAAAGTTTTTAAAAAATTGACGAAGTAGGGCAATGTTCTGTGCTTTTAATTTAAATTCAGATGGCTAAAACAGCATTTTTCTTCTGCAAAGTAAAGTTTCGAAGCTGTGTTAAGTCATTGTTCAGTTATAAATTTTTGAAAGAACAACTATAATGTTTTATTCAGAGTTACGAACAACCTCCATTCCCAGGGTGCTTATAACTCTGAGGTCCAAATCATTTTGCTTACAATGGTAATAAATGGGGACAGACTAAAATAAAAATAGGTCTGTTCTCTTGAAAGTTACTAAATAATATTAAAATAATATTTCTCTATAAGACGCCCCCCATCCTCCAACATACTATAAAAACTCCATGGCCCACTTCTGCCACGAAAACTGATTTTCTGCATATAAAAGCCTGGACCAGTGTTGGGGCTAGCAAGCAGGGCAACTGCCCAGACCCCATGCCACATGGGGCCCTGCAAAGCTAACTTCAGACCTGGGTGGCGAGGCATAGGGTGTCGGGCTTTAGCCCCATGAAGTGGGGCTTCAGCTTTCTGCTCTGGGCCCCAGCAAATCTAAAGCTGGCCCTGCTTGGTAGTCCCCCCCTGAAATCTGCTCATGACCCCCCAGGAGGCCCTAGGCCCCTGGTGAGAACCTCTGGTGTACAGCATATTTGTCTCTCTACAAAGATGATAAAGGAAACTAAATGAATAATTTAAGTCACTTTTTGTGCATGCGCACACACTCTCTATCTCTCATATTAAAAAACAAGCAAACCCAGTTCTGTCTTTTGTGTCTCTTGCTTTAGGCCCTTGGTCTTGCAATCTGATCCATGTGGGCCAATCTGAACTGATCATATGGCAAGACTGGGGCCTTAGTTATTAATTTATTAATGATTTGGCAATTAAATACTGTGGCAGTCTTAGACTTATGCATCCATGCAAGTTGAAGCCACTAAATGCCCCTGCACTACATGAGCACATCTGACTTGATCCACAAGTTGGATTACCATTTCTGATTGTTTCTCTGTGCCTCAGTCTAACTTCAGAGTCTGTCGGCTGCGATAAATGACTGATTGCTGTAACTGCCTTCTCACATTACAAAGTTGTGGTTTGGCTTCATGAATGTATAGCAGATCACAAGAAGCTGCAAATCTCACAACCTAGATCCAATAGGATTAAACATTATTATTATTATTTATTACTATGTCAGGCTAGAGTACCATAAACCAGTAGATCTCAAACAGGTTATACAAATTAATTAATTAATTCATATCAGTAGTCATTATGCCCATTTTACAAATGGGGAAACTAGGGCACAGAGAGTGATATGATTCAGGTTATACTGTAAATCAGTGTCAGAGCCAAAAATAGAATCTCAGCATTCCTAGTTCCCATGCTCAACTTCATAGATTGCATTATTACTCTTATCTGGTTATAATGGGAACAATAACTCTCTGCAGGATTTTAAAGATACAATTTACATAGAGCATATCTCATGGTTATGTTTTGTAGCAAATATATTTCAAAATTAGATTAATTACTCTTCTCAAGCAAATTTAGCAATAAAAACATTCTTATTTGTTGCCCTCTTTTTCTAAAACAATACTTTTTTCTGTGTTGTAAATTGGAGGAACGTGCCATCTTAAGGATACTTTTTCGGTTATCAAAACCATTGATTATTTGGTGTGAAATGCCCTGTTCTGATTAATTTACTGCAAATTAATTTTTGCTGCCCTATATCTCTCTCTCTCATTTTTCTTTAAATTATATTAGAAAATAAAGTGATGTGTTTTAGTGGTTGTTGTGAAGAGAGCATTGTCCTTCTTAAGCTCCCTCATCTGTCAGAAAGAAACCATTAAGAAAAATGTAAATTAACCTTGTCTGATCGCATCAGTGAGACTGACCTTTAAATCCATAATTTTTTATCAGGAAAATACCTAATTAGTTCTTGCAATTGGTCAGATTTCAGAAGGAAGTAAAAATCTATATATCTGCAGATAGATTATATTGCTTGTTCTTTATTATTTAAATGGCACAGTTGCATATGCTATATATTTTTTTTCTGGATTTGTATGCATGAATGATAGAAAGTGTATTTGTTCCTCAAAAAAGATGTCTGCACATTTTAAAAAAAATCATGCAGTTTGTACAATACTACCTATTTAGAATACAGTAAGTCTGATTCTCAATTATACTAAGGCCCTTAATATAGCTCTGGCAACATAAAGAGGACTTAAAGTGGGTGGAAACAGCTTCTTGACAATGCAGAGAGACTCCCCAGCCCGTATAGTACTGGTGAAAGAGCTCTGAACCAACCCTACTTCCAATCACCAGTGGTTCATAGATCCCGAGGCTGGAAGGGACCCATTATGAATATCTATAATGATATTCTATATCTATAATGAATATCTATAATGATATCCCATTATATCCTGTATAACTCAGGCCATAGAATTTCCCCCAAATAGTTCCCAAGCATATCCAGTCTTGGTTTTGAAATTGCCACTAATGGAGAATCCAGCACACCCTTGGGCAAATTGGTCCAATGGTTAATTACCCTAATGGTTTAAAAAGTATGTCTTTTTTCAGAATGAATTTGTCTATTTTCCATTTTCAGCCATTGGATGGGGTTATACTTTTCTCTGCTACATTGAAGAGCCCAGTATCCGATGTCTGTTCCCCATACTGGTACTTTTAAACTGTGATGAAGTCACCCCTTAACCTTCTCTTTGTTAAGCTCAATAGCTTGAGCTCCTTGAGTCTATCACTAGGTCTTCTAGTCCTTTAATTATTGGTTACTCTTCTCTTGACTCTTTCAGTTTTTCAGCATCCTTTTGGAACTGTCAACAACAGAACAGGACACAGTATTTCAAAGTAATTCAGTAGTTGCAAGAGTTGTACTTGTAAATACAGAGGTGAAATTACTTTTCTATTTCTACTCGAGATTGTCCTGTTTATGCATCCCAGGATCTTGTCAGTTCTTTTGACCACAGTGTCGCATTGGTAGCTCATGTTCAGTTGATTATCCACCATGGCCTCCAAATCTTTTTCAGAGACACTGCTTCCAAGGATACAATTTCCCAATCTTGCTTGTATGACTTACATTCTTTGTTCCTCGATGTATACATTTTACGTTTAGTCATTTTAAAATGCATCTTGTTTGCAGGCCGCAATCAGATTACTCTGATGGGCCGCAGGTTTCCCACCACTGATCTAGATTGCTCTGAATCAGTGACTTGTGCTCTTCAATATTTACCACTCCAATTTTTGTGTTCTCTGTAGACTTTATCAGTGATGATTTTGTTTTCTTCCAGGTTATTGATAAAGGTGTTTAATAATGTAAGGCCAAGAACTGATCCCTGCAGGGGTATTCTAGTTTTTAATTAAAATGTCATGTGGTATCAAGTCAGATACCTTACCAAGTATAAATATATTATGTCAATGCTATTAACTTTGTCAACCAACTTTGTAATATCATCAAAATATCATATTAGTTTGACAGGATCTATTTTCCATAAACCCATGTTGATTTGCATTAATTAATTACCCTCCTTTAGCTCTTAGTTAATTAAGTCCTCTGTTAGCCACTTCATTATCTTGTCCAGGATTGATATTAGGCTGACAGGCATATAAATATCTGGGTCATCCCATTTACTCTTTTTAAAAATTGGCATATTAGCTTTCTAAGGTTGTTCTAACTTGTGCTCTTTTTCTTTGTGGACTCAAGAAGTGGAGGACAGCTACACTATAGGGGACTCTATCCTAAGAAGCAATAACTCTGAAAAATAAGAGGGGTCATGGTGAATAATCAACTGAATATAAGCTCCCCGTGCAACCATGCTGCCAAAAGACCTAATGCTCTTTTGGATCCTTGAATGCATAAACAGAGGAATCCCAAGAAGGAGTACAGAAGTTATTGTACTTCATATTTTCAACCAGTACATTTTTTGCAATCATTGAAATAACTTTCCAGTTCTGTAGCCCACAATTCAAGTAGAATGTTGATAAATTGGAGACAGGAGCTATGAGAATGATTAAAGGATTAGAAATCATGCCTTATAGTGATAGACTCAAGGAGCTCAATCTATTGAGCTAAACTAAGAGAAGGTTAAGGGGTGACCTAATTACAGTGTATAAGTACCTACACAGGGAGCAAATAATTATTAATGTGCTCTTCAGAGTAACAGAGAAAGATATAACACGATCAAATGGCTGGATTTTGAAGCTAGAAAAATAAAATAAAGCAAGTTATTTAGGTGGTTAAGTTTAATTATTAATTAAATAAGTGTGTCTTGTTAGTGCCAAGTTTTGATGAATTCTTGTTTTCATGGTCCATCACTGCCTAGAGGTATACAACAACTTCCAACTCATCACAGCATACAACTCTTCACATCAGAGCATACATCTCTTATGTAATCTACAAGTTTGACTGAAGAATTCCTGGCTATATCTGGTCACAATGATGCCAAGCAGAAGAATGGTAACAAATACATTGTCTGCATTGCATAATACACATGAGGCACTGCAAAGTGATCTTAGCAAATGGACAGAAACTGTTCCTACAAGGAGACAAGAGTGTGATTGGTGGGACAAAGGAGGTGAAGAGAACCTCTCCAAATAGTAGTTGGGAATGAAGGGCGAGCATAAGAGACGGTTGTGCTATAAATATTACATACTGTGCTAACATCTAGAATAATCATATATTTGTATTGAAATAATAGTATTGTCACAGCATGGAAAGGGTCAGGTATTCTCAGTTACTCTGAACAAAGTTGAAAGGGAGACTACATCTGACAAATGTGGGGATTATTTTGTGATGAAGACATTTCTGCATAAGTCACTGGATACCATGTTAAACTGGACACCTAATTCATTTAGCATAGGCATTTTTACATTTCATAAGGCTAGTATTAAAATATTTTGAAGCACATGTATTTGTGCATCATTCCTTCCTTGTATCACATTTTTAGGCTAAATCAATTTTATACTGCTATAGACAAACTACATGTTTTGAAAAAATCCAGGTGCCAAATTCTGTACTGACATAGGCAATGTCTAAAAGTACTTTCAAGACTTTGTCTAACCTTCAAATATTTAATCAAGAGTTTGCAGAGTGATAGTTTTTAACATATGAATGTAATTCAGCACAACTTTCTCTGTATGATGGCCTCCTATGTCAGATATGTTACCATGGCACTCCTATTAATCATCATAAAGATAATACATGAAAAATACAAAATAAGTATCCAAACTCTCTGATAACTGTGATTGATTTACAGCAAATGGAACCATTATTATCACTTGTCAACTTCAACAATTTCAGTGCTCACATTTTCTCCTTGTAGGCACTATTTACTTGTTCAGAGTGACCAGCAGTTTGTGAAAAATGTATTATTCTACTCATTCCTCATTCTTCATATTGTATTGACAGCAGTCAGTTGTCTAAGATTTCTTAATGCATTGTAACTTTCTCTTGCTGTATGTGATATCAAACTAAACCAAAACAAATGGTTTTACACACCAGGAATCGATTATATTGATTTTGAACTGTTAATGCAAAAGTAGATTGTGTGAATGATTGCACTTAGGAAACTCAAGCTTACTGGTCACACTTTAATTTCTCCTTGCTTTTGTTTTTTCTCCTGTCAGTAACAGGCTTAGGCCAAAAAAATAAGAGTAGTGCAAAACTTGCAGAATTAAAGCTGCAAGCAAATAAAACACCGGTTGTTTCAGGCCTTGCTACAAAACTGAAGCACTGGGCAGGTTTATAAATACTTTCAATAAACTCGGAACAAGTTTTTAATGATAGGAATAAACCTTATAGTTTTCTGTAAGAAACTTTTAATTCAAAACTTGGCTATTGTGAGATTTATTTTAAATCTGAAATTTAGAACTATAAACCTACATTTCTAAACAGAAAAGTTTTGCAAGAAAATGGTTGAAAAAATCGGAGTTTTGCATAGTTGATTATTACAAATGTAATAATACATGGTGGTGTAGTTTGTGGTATATTAGTCATATTTTTTTTTAAAGGAAAGATGGAGTTCTATACATTTGCTTTTGAAAATTGACCATGTTTTATTTTCATTCTCTCCCCAACTTTGTGTAGGCAACTCTTGCTATTTTATCATGAGTCTTGAGATAGTTGGTATTTTTCTTAAACCCCCAGCACTTGGACTCATGGGATACATGAGGATCTCAGCTGTCAAAAGTCAGTTTCTGGCCATCATGGTTGTCGGAGAAAAGTTTGAAACCATGAATGTTCAAAATCTTCAAAGTTGGATGTCTAATTTTAGGCTCCCAAATATGTATGTGGGATATCTTTAATATAAGTGGGTTTCTTCATTTCATATTAATTTTTATTTTAACTAAGTGTTGTGGGTGCCCAGTGTGTCTGAAACGTGTCCTTTTTGGTTTTAAATCTCTGAAGAAATAATAAAAATATTTAGATTCCTATCCTAAAATAGGTTGGCCTTTGTGCAGATATCACTGGTACAGTAGCTATTGTATAGCTATAGGTTATTTTTGTTTCATATATCAATCTATTATTTCATTTACATCTGTAAACAAGCTTATGTTAAAGAGCAATTGTAATCACAAAAATAAGGAAGTCTGGTAATTTTGCATTTTTATGTCGCATTTAAATTGGAGAGTATAGAAAAATCAGTGACTACTTGAATTCTGCAAGGTTCTTAGAACAGACTTTAACCCCCAGTAAATTACTGAATTAATCATTGAACATATTGTTGACTAATCAATAATTACTAAGTGATGTTCTTAATCACTGTTAAATGTGTTTTTGAAAGTTTGTAATTACTATATAATTTTATGGATGACCTAATTAACTCTGAGAGAACCATTGCAAACTACAGAGGGCTAGACTGTAGTTTCTCCATAAGCTTTTCCCTAAGCATCATGTTTCAGAGAGTTCCCTCTAGGAAAGTAATCTATGAATGCTGACAGCCAAGTGCAACTGCACTAGATGCCATCCTGTTAATCCACTCCATACCCACCTATGTGAACATTGGAGTAGTGGTTCCATGAAGGCTACTCTCCCTCTTATGCTGTGATCCACTATGGTATTCCTAGTGCAGAGTAGTAAGGGGATACTAGATTCTCCCTTACAGTTTTGTAGGTGTACAAAACTGTGGTTACAACTGTGCCCAAAGTGACTAATGTGGCTTTCTAAAAGGCTTTAGTTACATACAAGGACCAATTCAATTTAAGTCCCATATGCTAACTGGGAAATTTAGAATGACATATGGAAATTCACTACTGAAAATGTCATTTGTTTGTGTTAAGGATCTGCCTTAAGTCCATAATAACAACCACCATCACTACCAAAATTAAGGTGATTGGATGCTCTGGTTTGGAACCCTGCCGTAGTGTCAATAAAAGCACAATGCAGTGAAAGAGGGATGGTCAAGCCAAACTTGCCTTGCTTTTGTGGGTTTAAATCTGAAGAACCTTAGCATTACTGTTGGTACATATGATAAATAAGGTCCTGACATTGTAATGAGCTCTGCATGGGTAAATCCCTGTCTCCTCAGAGAGCTCACTGGAGGATCAGGACTTCAAATTGCATTATCTTTCATCTGGTCATGAAGTAAAAGGAGTGAAGCAAAAATACAAATAAAAAAATCAGTGAGATAAATCTCTTGTGACAGGCAAAGTCAAAATCAACACCAAAGTAATATTTTTAATTCAGATAATTATTTTTAAAGACTTGGGTATGGATTCTGATCTTGGTTACCCTGAGGTAAACAGGAAATCAGTTAAATGGACTTATAAGAGTGCAAAAAAGATAAGAATCTGGCCCAATGTCTGTATTTTCATCTTCCTTTCTTCCTTCATTTTAGAGTTTATATTGTGTGCTAGCAAAAGTCTTAGTCTAACACTGACATTCCCTCAGGCATCAATGTTTTCTGATTATAACCTTCACAATGTTTTGAAGATCTGATTTTGATTTTTTTTTTAAAAAAAACAGTACATTATTTATGGATGACTTGGGTAATGCTGCACAGCCTTGATATGTGACAGAAAATCCTGTTTGTGAATAGCATTTAGAGGAGGATCCACTTGGATGGCAAATTGTGGTGGCTGCCACTTCGTGATAACTACTGGCCAGTAGAACAGATTGTTGGGAGTTTTAAAGGACAAAGGGTACAAGGCAAAATCTGTTCTGAATCTGTGACTTAGATATTCTTTCTCAGCAGTTTAGTGTGTTAAATGTAATAGTGTGTTGAATATTGACTTTTTTTCTTCCTATGGTACAATTACCGTGCTTTTATTGTAGTTCAATAATATGCATTTCCTGTACTATGCATAGATGCAAATTTTAAATATGAAGGTGTGACAGAGTGCTAGCAGAAAAACTGCTTAGCTAACCCTCTGTCATTCCAGTTACAAGTAAGAAAGGTAAATTGGAGCTGGGTAGACTACCTGGCCCTGATCAGTGAAGTGGGAACAGATGCTGTCTCTTCAGGCTGGGGCTGGATAAAAGCCCCAGGGGAAGGAAGCTAGGGAAGGAGCTAGGAAGAGGGGAAGTTGCTCTAAGGGCCAGCCAGCCGCAGCCGCTGCAGCTTACCTGTCTCTCCTCTTGGGAGAGGAGCAGAAAGGAACTGTATGTACTGTGCTGTAAAGGTAGTGGGAGCACCCCTTATAAAATAAAGCACCAGGTGAGCACTGCAAACAAGGATTCTGAGTGACTTTCTGGGTCAACTGGGGGCAGGAGTTAGGAGGGCCCTGTAGGGACCTCCTTTACAGAAGGGCTTAAAAGAGGCTGCTCAGGAGGAAGTTAGCTTAATGTTTTCTGAACCAGGATACATGTAACTCCCACAATACAGTATACAGAATCTGTGTCATCAAACACAGATGGGGATTTTGCTTGTGTGATTTGCAATTTCTAGTCATGAGAATTAATAGCACTACTTGGTGCAGCAAGCTGTAGGAACCTCAGATTTCATGAGGGATAGCAATCCAGGAACTGTTTGGGGTCCTACAGGAAGGTCTACAGATGATGTTCAGGTTCTTGGAGTGACCAGATAGCAATCAATCTTTGTTGATAATCTGTTTATATTTAGTTATCTTGCATTATAAATATCATTTGAATTTTTTCTTTTCAACCACTTATTAATCAGGATGCACAGGAAAATGTAAGCCCAACACAAGCCATGACTTAGCCATCCTCCCTGTTGTTATCCACTTTCCTTCTCCAACATACCAGATACATACACCCTCGCTTTAACAAACCTCTTGGCATCAAAGCCTTTTGTTATAGCAAAAGGACAATCAAAAACAACAAACTTCTGCAGTAAGTTAATTAAGTTTCCTTGGATAAAGGCTTTTAATTATTATAATTTTAATAATAAAAATAAGGCTAGAAGTTGGTCATGGAGGTCACTGCTTCCATGACTTTTTTTGGTGACCTCTGTAACTTCAGCCCCAGATAGTAGAGTTGTCAGCCCCTGGTACTGGTGGGGATGGGGCTCTCGGCCACCAGCCCCCTGCACTGGTGGGGCTGTGATTTTGGCTTGAGCCCTGGGTGGCAAGAGGTGGGGTGGGAGTTCACTCCTTAGTTTCTGCCTGAGGGCTCAATCTGTAATGCTGGGTAAAAACTATGCATGCATGTGCAGCATTTTTTTTTTTACAGTGCTGTATTATAGTTGGGATCTAGGGACTCAGTTCATTATAGCAAAAAGTTGATAATAATGAAGGGCATTATAGTGAGGATGTATTGTATTTAACTGGATCTAGTATGGGGTTACAGAGCTCCCACTGCATAATCAATAACTCAGGGTAGATCTTCTTTAGCCTAACCCTTAGAACTTGGCTCACTTATGAATCCTCTTGTCACCACTACCAAGAAGGGAATAAAGGATACCTGGGGGACTTTGTTTGTGAAGACTTCAGCTCTCCTCTTTTCCTTACAGGCGAAAGGTCTCCCCGCCATGTCAGGGAGCTATCCCTTTTAGTCTTTATCTGGACACGGGTCATAAGTTACCATGAACTAAACATTCCTACACTACCTCCTAAAATTAGAATTCCAGGTCTCACTCCTTTTAATCCAAGATGGCTCCTACAATACTTCAAGGAAAGCAAAAATCCCTCCTGACGCTGCTAATGTGGCTCAGTGGGGAGGGAGAAATCCTTCTTGATACTGAGAACAGGTTATTGGTCAGACCCACAGGACCCTGGAAATGCAGCTCTATGTATCATGAACTAGATCAGAGTTTCTCAATGACCAGTCTGTGGATGGGCACCACTCTCTGAGATCTCCCTGACACAGTTTAGGAAGGCAGCAAGCTGGTCCCTTGTATCAAATGGCTGAGAAACACTGAACTAGATGACCTGTTAGTGTCTCTTCCAGTCCTACCTCAAACATAGGGAAGGAGGGCAGGACAGCAATCTTGGATAGCCCTAGCTCCCTATATAATAAATGTTGAGAGATTCCTTAAAATGGGATGTACCAAAAGCAAGTGTGCTAGGTGGGAAGTTGCCCAAGCTAGACAGTGGGAGATGCCTTTGAGATGACTGTATCTGAGCTATGCTCCCTCTCATAGTTTGGCATCAAGGTCTGAGCTGGAGGCAGGTGCCTATCTTTGTTTTCAAGCCATAGCTGGGAACCCATCCCCTAGAGTCAAATGGCTTATATGCCTATACTGTTCCTTATAAGAATGGCTTGGTCAGCTGTATAACACCACACAAAACAGCTGGGGGTGGGTAAAGGTGCTCCTCCTCTTATAACCTTTAGCCCAGGGATGAAGGAATTCACCTGTGATGTTACAGATCCCAGTTTAATTCTATTATCTGCCTGATAAGGAGAATAGATTTGAACAGGGTTCCTCCATCGCTCAGGTAAGTGCCCTAAACCCTGGACTGTAGAGACACACACACTTTTACTGCCCAATTAATATTTAATTATTTAACACAAAGTGAAATGGCTTCAACAAGAGTGTTGGAAAGAGCTTCCTATTAGAGTATCACATAGCCCAATGGTTAGGGAACTTATCAGAGAAGTGGGAGACCCCCTGTTCAAGTCCCTTCTTCTCATGAGTTAGAGGGGGGATTGACTCAGGTCTTCCATATCTTGGGTGATTATGTGAAACACCAGGCTAAAGACAAAGGAGAGCAACTCTTGGCTATTTTGTGTGGTTAGACATGCTCAGAGCATGCCTACAAGATCAGGCCCCATAAACAAAATAGGCAGGGGAATGCTTATCTCCACTTGGTTTGAGGATTGTGCTTGGGCTGAGGCATGAGATAGGCATATGAGGCAGCAGTGCACATGTCCAGAGGCAGAAACAAAGGTACTGGGGAACTTTTACAGCTGAAATTTTGGTGACCAGGAGTTTAGGCACCTAGAGGGTTCAGTAGGGATTTAGGTCTGGAGGGCCTTTTGGGCCCATTTCTTTTGTGCTTTTATGAGAAGGCAATTATGGTATGAAATCACTCTTAGTTCTCCATATTCAGTATAATTAGATTTAAATGATAGAGAAAAGTAGAATGGGGAATTCAAAAGAATCTACAATAAATGTTACAGCAAACTATAAAAGACACCCAAATATGCAGCATACTCACATATCTACTTTATTGGCCATGTACCTAGGGTAAATCTGTAAAGTGATCACTCAGACCAAATGAAAGCAAAATATATTTCAAAACAAAAACATAGCAGCAGCAGAAAGAGTATCTAAATGTTGGGTTCAATTGCCCACCAATCAAAGTAACTCCAGACTGCAGGGGCCAAATTCAGTCTTACATAGGCACTTCAGCTCCCTTAAACTTTAATGAGTTGTGCCAATAACACCAGTCATCAATATGAAGAAAAGAAGGACCTAAAGGTTTTATTTAACATAGCTACTTCAGTAGAGCTCCTGCTTGAAGTGAATCCCAAATTTGTTGCACTCTTTGACTGGTTGCATCTCTGACTTAAATTATCTATAGCTAAACTAACTGTCTGACTGGCAGAAAGTGCCTGAAAGACTCAGGCTTTCTTACATGTATATGTACTGTTGCTCCCGATCAACTAACCCACAGAAAAAGAAGTGGTATTTTCTTCTCAGGTATCATATCGCTAATTTTGTAAGTTAGAAAAAAATAAACAAAATTAGGCATTTTTTCTTTTCATGGGAAAACCTATTAGCCTTTCTTCCCAGATGAAGTTGTACTAATGCCACATGGTATTGCTCACTTATCCACTTTACCTTTTACTTTGGGAATTTTAAAAGAAAGTTTCCTTTCTGCTTCAGGGAAGACAAAATTCTGTAGAAGTTCAGGAAAACACAGGCAGTTAACTATCTCTTATGCCTGTATTGCAGTTCTTCTTTCCCACCCCAATATGTAAAAGAGAAACCTTAAAAAATAAAATGGAATGTTCCCACAGTGTTAGAAAGGGTCTTGGTTTTTAGTGATTTCTTAATCAAAAAAAGATTACAAGAAACCCAGTTTTCTGCAGTGCTATCTCTTGAGAGCTCTTCATCAGCCAACTAAAATGGAAGAACAGAATATTTCAGAAAGACTGACCTGTTGCACTCACTAAAAAGTCACTGTTTTTATTAAATTAACATAGTTGCTCTGGACTGCTGGCTGTGCTAAATTTCTGTAATTGTTAATCAGTCAGAAGTAATGTGTCAGGAATAATCAGCCAGTAGATAGGTAATACATAGAGTAATAGCACAGTAAATAGGCTTCATTGTCTACTGTATCAGTGCAATTGTATATAATTATAAAAATGTTTGAATAATGTAAAAGACTTTCTGCACGTGTTGTGAAAAGCATAGTTTAGGATTAAAAAGACGTAAACATTTTTGGGTTTCGAGTCAGATTCTCCATTGAGAGATTATGATCATAAATACAATTTCTGTAACTTGATTGTGGTAACATATTTTTTTAAACTCTGAAAAATGGTACCCTTCTATATAACAGATGTGCTCATTGTCAGTTTCAGTCATATCTGCTGACTTTAGACATGCCTACTTCAGTTAGTTGTCATGTCCTCTTTTCCCTACACCTCCAAATCCAATATACTGTACTTGAAGAGTTCATTTTTTGAATGTGTGAACATATGTAATAGTCTTTTATGGTCCTTGATGCTTGACATTTGATGTTATTTTTACATAGCTACAAATATACTAGTGATCCAAATGTACCCAGTCCTCTTACAGAATTCTGGTGCAGTAGGTCTGTTCCCTTTAAATAGAGGTTTAGGCCAAGGGAAGCTCTATTTTGAATTAAACCCTTGGCTTTAGTTTGCTGCCTTTGCCATGTAAGAACCTTTTGAAGGACGTGCAGCGAACTTGAGACCCTCCCTGCCTACAATCTAAATTTCCTTTCTGGTCTGTCTCTCAATTCTACAAACTTTGGTTTTATAATTTTATATGTCAATAAAGAGAGTGCTGTTTGAATTCTAACCAAACAGCTCAAACACATTATGAATGAGTAGAATAGAAAACGATGTAACCAGAAATGATGTCATAGACATAGTTTTATGAAATAGCAGATTATTTATTTAAATTAATGTTAGTGTCTCTATGTTATAAATATTGTGTCATACATGGATATTAATGAAGACGTAGTAGGCATTTGGAACTAGAGTGAAAGCCAGTATTCATGACAGCACAGCAAATCAGTAAACCATGTTACCATTACTGGGCAGTAGGGAGCATGGAGGAATAGTCTATATGGAAGGACAGTATATCAAATCTCACCCCAGGACTTTCACTGTACTGTAGCAGTGTCCTCCTGCCTAGAACATGCTTGTGTGCTGTAAATTTGCATCTTGGCTTGCTATGCAATAACTTGCCATGCAGATCAGCCTTCTTTGCATGCTGCTCTAGTTATCCCACAGCTCCCTGATGCTTTTATACCTGCCCCTAGCCTAAACTGCATTTTCATTGGTTGAACACAGCAGGAAGAAAATGCAGTTTAGGTCACACATCAAAATCTGTATCAGGTTTTGACTTGTTCGATTCTTTTTCCTATTGTGTACTACAGAGACGTGGACATGTTAGCTTCCCTCTTATTTTTTTCTCTTACAAACTAAAACTTCTCACCCTTCCAGTCTGCTTACACCACCTCATTAATGTCCACATGTGAAACATATGTTTTAAAAAACCATTTATCATATTTAATAAAATGCAGACATAATTCCTATGCAGTTTCTAGAAGTAATTTTAATGATTTTATGGTTTTGATATTTATAGTAAAACTGGCATGGATTCAGATAACATGAAAATTTGGCATTTATGAAATGCCAGCTTTTTGTAGATAAAGGAAAATTGAAAATTATCTTTAATTCTATTAATTAAAATCCCAAAGTAGGTAAATAACTAATTAAACACCATCTGTTTGCTTACACTGCACTAATAAAAATGAATCTACTCTCCTGTCTCTAAAACCAATTCTTTGCCAATTTTTTTTAACAGAACATTACTTCTGTGAATTTGTGGTAATAAAAAGTACCTTGAGTATTATCAGAAAGGCTCAATGAGGTAGGGGTTGCCATTCCAGGCTCTTAAACCCGGTGGGAGCCAAAGTAAAATATTTATTTATTTGTCTGGTCACTTGGTTCCATTTTGTACAAGGCCATGAGGTCATAGGCATAGTTTTCTGAAACTCCTGAAGAGAGAGAGGTTTGGTTTTTTTTGTTAGAGATGAATATTTATGAAAGCTAATTGATATATTCATCCTAGTTTGACTTATTCCTGAAAAGGCTGATTGCTCTCCCTTCCCCCATTTCCCCTGTCTTTCCAAAGAACTGTAATTATTACATTTGTGTAATCTCTCTTTTCATAGTGTCCAATAATGCAATGGCTGGAGGACAAGAGAGCATCAGAGTAGTTGGTTGGACATGTTGGATATTAATGGTAATTCTGATGGTATGGAGTCACCAGGCAAGTGGACAAGGGCAAGGTAAGTTCAAATGTTTTCTGATAATCAGCTGTTTATTGATGACTGAAACAAAGTGGAGGTGAGGGCAGGATATCTGATTACTTGAGAAGTTTGCAATTGTTTAGTACGGTGTATATTTTAACTATTGTTAACTAGAGCTGATTGGAAAATGGGGGTGCTTGGGAAAGGGGGAGTTTCTATGTAAAACTTTGACTTTTTGCTGAAAAATCAAAATTCAAACATTTTGAATTGGAAAAGCTGTTCACAGTGCCTCAAGCTCCCATTTTCCTCTATATCTCAGGCTCCCTGGCTGAATATCCCATAGTATACCGCAGACTCATCTCTTGGTAAGAGGAGGTGGTATATCATGGGAGTTACATGGTCGTGGTGCATAACTGGAGACAAAATATGACTGGGGAGTTTGGCCCATAGTGGAGAATGGGAATTTAAGGCAACTAAATTACAAGTCTTCTCCTAGGCACCACAGCAGCATATCGAAAGCAAGTTATTTTGTGTGTTGGTTCTTTTTTTGACCAAAAAAAATATTCCATTGAAAACAGGCACTTTTAGTGATAACTTCTCTTTATTCAGGAAAAAAAGAAGAAAAGAAAATAATTTCTAGAAAATTTTGATCAGTCAAGTTGCTAATTGTTCAACTCTTTTTGTGAAAGTGTCTGGCTTACAATTTTTCAAACATTATGCCTGCATTTAAGTCTTTAGTCATGTATGATACTGGGAAACACTTCAGATTGTTTCAGCTCTCAAGTTACTGGATGTGATGTAAACTGTTGTTTGAAGAAAAGTGAAAACTGTACTCTTCTTCTTTACAGATTAAAAAGCACACGTTGCATTTTCAGTGTGAAACCTGAATATGAAGTCAAATATGTTAAGTTTACTGTGGCTTTATTGTTTTTTGTAAATGATGCTGTAAGCAATATAAAATGTAATATTCAAAGTATCTGAAGAGCACCAGCCTTACTTTCAGATAACTCTGCCATTTTGCATTTATGTTTGGTTTGTTTATTTTCTTGAAAGTTTCTCCATTTCTGCCTTGAAGGATAATCTTTGTTAATATTGAGATAGGAAAGAATAACAGATGACTGAAAAAAGGAAGGGAGAAAAAAGCTTGTATTTTTCGTGTGTGAAACAGTGAATATTTTCACACCCTGGGAGTAAGTGATAATTTATGAGGCATTGAAGTGAAGGGAAAAAGTGAATGGAAATTCCTTTTGTGAGATATGCTAAGCTTACTTTGGTAAATTAGTATTACAGAGGAGCTGCAAGGTTATCATGTCCTCAATTTACTCAGCTAAGAGGGGAAAAAAGTGTAGTTTTTCAACCTAAGGTTTCTGTGTACTATTGTGATTAATAACAGTAAACAATGCTGTTGACTAAAATGTATACCTGTAATGTCTGCTCTGATAATTGTGGGGCAGTGGTTTGGAGGTGACATTAGTTTTGGTTTTTGGCTGCTGGAATGGTCATTTGTATTTAATGTATTGTTTGATACCAGTTGTGAATTTGAAAATCTAGGTTTGGAATCTGAGTATAAATAAAACTTGTGTTGCATTTTCCCTAGTGGTGCCCTGATCCTGCTGATACTTACATAACTGTGCAAAGAAGTTGAGCACCTGTGGAACTGTCTGAAAGATTGGGACCCAAGGGCCTAATCCAAAATCCGTAGTAGTAGGTGGAAATCTGTCACTTATTGTCATAGGCTTTGGATCAGATCCAATATAAACAAATACAACAGATCTCTAGGTGCGATTTCGTATACTGAAATTTTTTCACTCATGCAAACTGTTTCTATACAGAGGTGGTTTTAGCTGGTTGAAGTAAACTTGTGAAAACAAAGTTTTAATGAAGTCACTGTTACTCTCACTTTGGTTGCAGCTTGTGACTTGGAAAATACATCTATTTTGAAAATTATGCTAATTATGTATTGTATGCAATAATGACCTGCAACAAGTATGGTAAAATATTTTTATCCTATGCAATGACTTAACATCTGTGTGATGAACATTTTGATACTATTGATGAAGGAAAAGTACAAAAAATAATGTCTAAACATGTATTTTTAATATTTGTTTGACAATTTATAAATAAACATTATTTAGTTTCCTATAACTTTTCTGTCTTTCTTGACAGAAAAAAAGGCCATATGTTTTGCAAATGACATAAAACAATATAGTCAAATACCTTAATCCATTATTTTCACAAATTCTTTTGGAAATCTTATTAAGATTTGCAAGGTTGTTATGTGGTTCATAGATAACCAGAAGTAGGGTCAGATATGCATAATATAATCAAGTTGAATGTATTTCAGTTTTGGCAGAATTGATGAGCTCTGTGATGACTGAGGTATACCATATGCCTTTAGTTTAGATACTTTCTAGTATGCGTTAACACTTGCCACTGCTAACAATGGCTACATGAAATTTAAAGTGACTAAGAAGTTTGTTTTTAATTCACTAGCAATGTAGAGATACATTAAAACCTAGGAGCAATAATCTTTAGAGTAAATATCCAACAGACTTTTATGGATGATTCAAACACTGTGCCTGAATGGAAATTTTGTAACTGATTGAGTTACAGTAACTACACCCTGCAATCCCATAAAGTTTTCACTTAAAAATAATTTGAAGAAATTTAATATTCTTGGAATAAAGAATGAAGACTTTATGGAGTCTAATTATAGATGGATATTATTGACAGGACTCATTATCATACTTCGTTTATCCTCATTAATCATGGCCAAAAAGTAATTTAATCAGATACACCAAATAGTAATATTGAAATAAACTCTAGAGGTAACTATTTATTCACCTTTTTCTTATAGTAGTCTATATGTGCTCCAAATTCTTTTAAGAAACATACCTCTTTAATGCACTAGTACTGAATATAGATGCTAATTCAGTCCGCAGATATATGGACCTAATTTCCATTGACTTCGGGTGGTAACATGCACGTGCCAGAAAGATAAATTTTATCCCTCTGCCCTTCCATAATGAGGTAGGGGTATGTGTGTGTGTGTGGGTGTGAGAGAGAGAAACTCCCGCCTCCCTAGTAAAGCAAAGTCTTATTAGGTGAAAGATGTGAACAGATATTTATTGAGAAGATTTGAGTTTCACTTTGAAAACTGCTATTCATCCTACTTACTGACATGATTTTAGTATATTTTCATGAGCAAAATATTTATGACTAGAGAAATATGGCAAAGAGCAAACCATGTACCTTTAGTCCAGATTAACTGATTTAGAATAAATGAATCAACAATATACAAAGCATAAAAGACAAGTCTCCACAGGAAAGCACAGCATCTCACTTCTTTCTCTCAAAATGGCAATTGCCCCTTCAAACAGACTTCTAGAAAACATTTGTATAGCTTTAAGCTCAGTATAATAATGAACTCATTATAGTAAACTATAATTTACACTAAACCCTTTATGTTCATATGATCCGATTAGATAATGTATAAAGTTTAACTAGGAATATAACACTTGAAAATATTTTGAGACAATAAACTGAATACATTTTTTTAAAATAAAGTAATAGCTTGTCTACAACACCATATAACAATGCACACTACTGTAAATTGTAAAGTGCACCAATGTGTTACACACTATTATATAGACTTTGCTGGCTCGCAGTAAGTTCAGTGGTGGGTATTAAAGTAGGATAGTCTTTCAGATGACATTTAGTTGCATATCTAAAAGCTTTTATGTTATGGATCAACTTTATTATTTTTAAAAAGTGGCACTGTAAGGTTCCATATTCACTGTTACACTAACTTCCATGTTAAATTTACTCAATGTCCTTTCATCTGGATGCTATTTTTAACTGGCAGCATTCATATTTAATCTGGGTTATGACAGTCAAGCTGGGTTCACCACCATTTTTTAAAAAAAGTTCTGCAGGCACAAACAAAACACAACCATACTCCTGCCCCCCACAGAAAATCCTTCAAACCAGACAAGCACAAAACTCTTACCTAACTAATTTGTTTCTCTAGAGCCCTGTTGTTCGGTATTTTCTTAAGCAAATTTCACACTGACACCAACAGAGCCAGACTTTGGGCCTTGTAAAGTCTGTGAGCACTCTTGACTGGAGGGAACCTAGAAATAAAAGGAGAATCTCTGATTCTATTTAATAAATTTGAGTAAAAACTTTATTTGTCATTTCAGCTTTATGTACTATGCCTAGACATAAAGAGAACTGGACAAAAAAGGACACCACAATTAAATACAACTCTCTCACTATTCCAGATTTAGGCACATCATAGAGAAAGGTTAAGACATGTGGCTGCATATACATAAGTTACAGCTTCTGAATTACTAAACTCTTGCTCCCAGAACAATCCACTCATGCTAGAAAAAAATCCAACCTATCTTTCAAATACTAACACCAAACTCAAACAAAAGCATCTCATTTTCAAACTGCTATCCTTTTTAGTCTCATTTCCACATACCGGCCCAAATTAAACTCTGGAATAACTCCACTGAAGTCAATGGAATTATACAAGAGATTGATTTAACCACACTGTCAGCAGCTTGTCTATCAATTGTTAGAATTTTGCTCATGAGAAAATATGTGCACCAACTTTAACAAAAATATGGAAGAAAGCTCCATATATTATCTTAGAATTCGTAGGAATCAAAAGAGCATAAGCAATGTAAACCTTGTAATTAACATTGGACTAACCTTGTGAAGTGGGGAATGTAAGTTTCCTTGGGCAACAGAAAAGATGAATTCACGCTTTAGACCGTAGCAGTGTGCAGTGCAATATAAAGTGGTCTTGTTTCAACAGAAATGAACCTCTTTCCAGCTACTGTTTAGAACATTAACTGTTTCTATTTCTCTGAGAGAGCAGGATGCCTGGCTATTGGCCTTACTAGTGCTTGTTAGTTTGGGAAGGTAGTTAAGGGACCTATTTTAAATGTTTAAGATTTTAAAAAGTGATTAGTGATGCTGGGCATCTCAATTTTTGGTTCCCTATCTTGAAATGTCTTAAAGGGAGCTTATCTTTTTTTTTTCCTTCCAGAGTGATGGGCATCTTACTTCTGAAAACCAGGCCCCTTAAAGTGACTGAAGTTGGGCACCCCAAAATTAAGGCATCTAAAGTCATGAATTAATTTAAAAAAATAAAATGAGGGCACTGGTACATAACTTGCACTAGTTTTTATTTATTTTAATTGCTCTGTTATATAACATTATAAAACACATCTACTAGTTCAGCAAAGAGTTTCTAATCTTGGCAGCTAAAAGACATGGAACCATAAGGTCATGTTATGCTAACTTAATCTTGCTCTTCTATTCCCAAAACTCCTCCTTAAACAGTTAAAACTAAAAGAAAACTGAAAGATGTCACACTAAGTTCTTCTAGAAGTCATAAGGCACTGTTTTCTAGGTCTAGTGGTTCTCAAGTTAGTGACTGGTAAAATCCTACTGGAAACGAAATGGTAACAAATGCTATATGTTTGTCAGAATGATGTAATCTCAGTACTAACCCTTGTGGATTGCAAGATATTAAACTTGAAAATAGTTACTGATTCCTCAGCCCAACACAGTCTTTTCAGCACTTTTCCAGAAGTGAATATGGCAGACTCCGAGGACCAGGGTGCCTTTGCAAATCTCTAGTTCCCCAAATACATACCGTTTGGACATCAGCCTGTGAAACCCTAATTCAGCCTCTTTGTGCCTAGGCTTTATGATACAGTCTTTAATCACATGATCACTTATTGTTGTTTTTCCACAGGACCTCTGCATCATTCAGTGCACAGATTGGCTTCACAAGGAGACCAAATTAAGGTTGCATCAGCAATTGTCAATTTGGTTTTTGAGTGCTTGACATTGCAAATTAAATAATGTTCTTTCAACATAATTTTTGTATACAATATAGATACATTGTACAGGTAGATATTTTTATTTAAAAGTATATACAGCGGCCATACACTTTCAGTCTGAATGTAATGTCTTAAATTTATATGAAGGGAAGTGACAAGATACAAACAAACAGAAGTAAATTTGTATGAATTTTTGCTATAATATGCTGCATCAACTGTACCTTACAAAATGACAACTGCTCCTGCAAACAGCAGACTCCTGTAAAATTAAAGCTGCAATATAGAAAAAGCAAAATGATTTACATAGCTGCAAAGATGATAAACTGATGAGAGGTATGCTAGATATTATAAATTTTAGGGCAGGCTTAGTACAATTAATCAGATATGAATGAAACTAGAGAGAACAGTGAGGGACTTATTCAATGACCTTGAAAGTCAAAGCCACGTTGGGTTGTTTGCAAGTGTTTAGACCTTTGAGGGCAATAAAGTTTATTTTTCTCACTTCAAGAGCCAGATTCTACTTATCCTTTACACAGTTTGCAATGTGAGGAGACTAGTAAAGAGCCTGTCCCTTTTGCATGGACCATTCGAAAACCAGACAGTTGTAGTCAGAGACTGCTCCATAATTTCTTCCACAGTGGTGCATGTCTCCTCAAGCTGATGTGGGCTAGGCAGAGCTATGGCTCCACACCTCCCATGCACTGACCAGTGATAATGGTTGGCCATGTGGAGGGGAAGAGTGTGCTGTTTCCCTTTTAATGGGGTAAAGCAGTTTGTGCATTCTCCTCCGTACTAGAAGCTCCAGGAAACCTTCTGAGATTACAAAGGGCTGTTTAAGGGAACTGAGGAGCCCAATCTGCTAGTTTTGAAAATCTCGATCTTTGCCTTAATTAAATACAAGAGTTCTCAAAAATGTTACAGCAGCTGATGAATATATTCAAGTATTTGAATGTAATCCATGTGGATATAAATGACTACACATACTAGTCTGAAAAAAATGTTCTGAAATTGATGTGAATTTCAGATATTTTTAACAGGTTTTAGGAAAAAGCATAAGTCTCTATGTATGAGGACAGTAGGACATTGGAAGCAGTTATTAGTTTCTCAGCAGTTGTGTGCCAGCTTCTGTTGCTATAGCAACAGTTTTTGATGACCACCTAGTAGCAAGAAAATAACTGGTCAGTCATTTACCTAGTGCACAGGATCTTTAAAATATGAGGAACGTTCAATGAACTGAAACACTTTCTGATTTACGTTATCATTTTTTGTTAGACACTACTAGTTGCTTTTGTTAACAAGCAAAGACTACATTGGTATAATAAAATTACTTAAGGAACAGTCCTTACACAGTTCATGTAACTGCAACTATAAAACTTGGGTAAAATATAATAATTAGTAAAAGGCTACCAGAAATACCAAATGTGTAGCCTTGGAGGAAACAGTAATTGAGGAGGAAAAATTAAATGTGCCCAAATGGGGGGGAATAGTTAGAAAAGACTAACATATGTGAATGTCAATAAATTTTAATGTTGTGGTCCTGAATACAATCTTTAAATGAATGAGTAATGCAGTTTTATTGGGATCCTGTCCAGCAAAAGATTGGCTCAGGTACAAAACTATATTATATAACTATCAGAATGTAATAGAGATTTCATTATTAAGGCTTTCATCTTTAAAGAAATAAAAATCGTAATGGAGAACTTTCAATAAGGCAAGTTAAAGAGCAGGAATCAGAACTATTAGGTAACTTCCCAAGTATTTGTCATATTTGCTAAGAATATGTGCCTGTTATAGTTGTTTTATGAAATATAATAAAAATGCAATTCCTAAAATTAACATAAATTGCAGTATGGCTCTTTCCAATGTCCATATGCCTGACATGCTATATGTTGGGGGGTATCTTATACTGTGTACTAGGCTTTCCCACAGCTGCTTTTGTTTTTGATTTGGATTATGTAGAGAACTCATTTATGAGTTCACTCTGCCCACCAAAGAAGATTATAATTTAGAAGAGATTGTTAAATCTTAATTCTAGGTTTCAAGAAGCCAGACTGGAAGTCCCATGAAGGCATGTTTGCTACCAGCTCGTTTCACTTTGAAAAAAACACCTTTGGTTAATTAAGATGTTATTTAGTAGAGCTCATTTGAAATTTGGACACTTTTCACTGAAACAGCTAATGTTTACAAAAAGTGGGAAATAATTCATCAAATGTTCACAATTTCTCCTCTGGTTTTAAACTAACTCCCTTATTTAGTTTTGCCAGTTGTTTCAGTTGCGATACATAGAATAGTGAGTGTTCTACAACTAAGATTTCTATATGAAATGATTGATTACAGTTGCTACTTGGTGTAAAGCACATCTCAGCATTTGGGTATAATACTGCCTTTAGTTAGTCGAATGATTTAGTATTTAGATTATAAAGCATGGGAGGAGAAAGTGTGGTATACAGATTAGACATGGCTTGATGAAGGTCACACAATTGGTAAATGACTGAGCTGGGAAGAAAAGCCAGGTTCCTGGACTCCCAGTCCAGCACCACATCTTGTAGACCATTTTGCTTCTCAAAAGGGGATCTGGGTTTCATCAATAATGTGGTGTCATTGCTGACCATTCTTGTACAAGGCTTTAGTGATATAGTATCAGCACATAAATCTGTGGTTTGTTTTCCGAAGCAATAGAACATAATCTTGTACTTACCCTTTGCCTCTTTTACATTATGCAGTCTTATTAATGAATGACAATGGTATTTTGCAAAAAGAATAATTTCTCAGTTGTTTAACCATAAGCACTTAAAGTTAGCAAGCCCTTCAGTGTATTTGCTAAAGATTAATAACAAATACTGCCTTTTTAAGAGACATTTGTCATCAAATGAGGTTGTTTGATTAAACATTTATATTAAAGGATACAGAGGAAGCCTCCTTTATCCATAACATCATTTTATCCATGAGATACAGTCAGAGAGACTCTTCTATCTCAGGAGAGGGTAATATGGGAAATCCACATTTTAATTGCATTAGAAATACCTCTGTTTATCTGCAGTAAAATTAATGTAATTAATTAGTGTATGTAACAGAACCAAAACAAAAGTTACACTCATTTCGTCAACATATGGGGATTTGTATTTCATACTGTGTGGAGTAGGGAGAATGCTGCAATTGCGAGGGGCTGCTTTTTATTTTGAGTTTTGGAGTGGCAAGACCTTACACAGAGCTCCAAAGCACCCTCTCCTGCTCTGTCCTCACTGCTGTTTGCTCCCCTAGGTAGACCTCACTTACTATTTTAAATGCTCAGCAACCTGCAAAACATATCCCTATCTCAGATGCAACAATATTTCTCAGTAACTTGCTTCTCCTTTACCACTTTCTTCAGAGGTTGCTGAGTGGCTACTCTGCATCCTTGAGGTGTGGGAAAGACCTTCTGCTTCCATTATCTTGCCAAAAATCTTGTGGAGAGCAGAAAGCCATTTGCTCACAAAGTGGGCAACAAAGGTGTAGGAAACACTACCAGTTGACTAAAACTGGAATCTAAAAGATCATCATGTTACAGTTCTTTATGCAAAGAGCAACCATATCTTCTCAATGTGAATCATAGGTGTGCACAGCACATTTCATTAGGGTGTGCATCCAGGGAATATTTTTTTTAAAGGCAAACATTTTTGAATACTCAATCATAAAGGACATTATTCATCAAACTAACTAACTAAGGAAACTAAAACTTAATTTTTATAAAATTAGCAAACTTAGGGCAGTGATTTGGGGTGCAGGAGGGGCACAGGGTACAGCAGGGGGCTGGAGTGCAAGAGGGATGTGGGGTGCAGCAGGGGGCTCAGGAGGGAGTTGGGGTGCAGGAGGGGCTCAGGGTATAGGTTCCATCTCAGCACTGCTTACCTGGAGCAGCTCAGGGCTGGCAGTGGGGCCAGGGCAGGCTGCCTGCCTGCCCTGGCCTTGGCTCGGCCCCACGCTGCTCTGCTCTGGGAAGCAGCCAGCACCCCGGCCCTGCTGGCCTTTGGGGAGGGGGAGCAGAGGGCTCCGCGCACCTGTGGTTCCCTCCCATGAAGCTCCTATTTGCCGTGGCTCCCCATTCCCAGCCAATGGGAGCTTTAGGGGAAGTATCTACTGGCAAAAACAACACACGGAGCTCTCTGCTCCCCCTCCCCCGGGGCCACAGAGATTTGCTGCCAGCCGCTTCCTGGAGCTGAGAAGGCAGCAGCACCACAGCAGTGGCAAATCCACGGGCGGGAAGCAGAGTCTTAATGGGCCAGATCCGGCCCACAGGCTATAGTTTGCCCACCTCTGCTTTAGGGTGTGCCTGGGCACACCCCATATGCATGCCTATGGTCTGAATGATTGATTTTAGGTGAAGGGGAACCAACAAAATAAGAGATAACAAAAGTAAGGTTTCCATGGTACTTTACACACCATGTATCCCTTCAACAGGTTGAAGCAACTGTATGTCACAAAACCATATCTAGTCCTGAAGACAAATGGCTTTTACAAATATGCCTTTATTTGCTGTGTGCTGCTCCTGTATGCCAGTTACATAGCTAAATATATCACCTGAGAACCACTTAGAATCAGTTCTGAAGCATCCAGCTCTGTGTGTGTGGGATTCATGCTACTCATGACGCTAACCTATACTGGCCAGTGGATCAAATCTTGTAGCGGCTTCAGGCTCCCTACCACTCTGGGGGCAGATTCACAATTCTATTTAGTAAAGAACTTTTGCTTCCAGTTCCATAACTGAATGAGACTTGTGCATCTTCTATAATGGCAGGTATAGGCCCTCTGGGGACAAAATCATTCCAATCTCCTGTAATTGCCATCCTTCCAAAGGCAGGAAAGCAACCAGTGGCTGTTTACAAGTATAATTGCTTCCTTCTGTGTGGTTATTATCAGCAAAGGGAAGGCAGTTAAGTTTGCCCAAAAACCAGGCAGGGAAGGCAATGGTTCATTGCATTCCCCTAATAAAAGGGTTGATTGTAAGAATGAGTTTGGGTAAGTATTAGGAAAAATTGTCAAATTTCAGAATTTCAAAGTTGGTTCCCTTTTGCAGGATTCAAACCAGACCATTTTTGTTTTGTTTTGTTTTTTCGTTAAACTATTTTGTTCAACATTCTTATTGAACCTGACTAGAAAGATGATGAGGTAATGACCTAAATCTAACATTTTGGTAAATAAAAAAATTCAGTGATAGTTTTGTTTTGATGAAAATTTTTAGAAAAATATATCATGGAATATGAAATACTGTGTTACATATTAATGTCCACACTTAAAAAAATGACCAACTGAAAAACACTAAGTATGTTCCAAGGTCTGGAAAATGCCTTGTGGAGGGAGACTAAAGCTCAATCTATTTAGTTTAACAAAGAGAAGGTTATGAGGTCATCTCTGTGTGTGAATATTTACACCTATTTAAAGTGTTGTGTATTTACTCTTGTGCATGACAGTGTGTAGGTATCCAGTAGGGGCTAATTTTTCAGATTTTGCACAGACATTTAATATATGAGTTTTGAAAACTTTACCTTATTTAGTGGCCATGACCTAAGAATAATCACTATAAGGTAGACAAAGACAGTAAATAAAACTACCCCATACTCATTGCCTTTTTGGTCTACATGAAAAATTTGCTGAATTTTAGTTCACAGTGGACATATGTCCACATCACAAAAACTACTGCCATGTTTCGTACTGACTGGAACCCTGGGTGTCCATCTCAGTAGGTAGGTTTAGGATTGAAATGATGAAAGAGTGGCATTATTCTCTCGTTGATAGAGGGACTCACTACAAGGGGTGAGGTACATTGGGACAGTGTGGTGAGGCTTACTGTATATCTTCCTGTGATGTAGTTATCTAGTCTGTGGCTAGAAAGAGGTCTTTGGTGTCTAGGCCTGTAAACTTAGAGCTTTTACAAAAAGTAAATTACATGTAAAAGAGAGAGGAAAAGAGCCTTTACCCAATACAGTAGACTCAATTATCCAGCATGATAGGGAAAAAATTAATCCTGGTTAATAAAATCACAGATAATCACCATCCATAGGAAATATGGGGACGGGGGTTGGTTCACCAGCCATCCTGCGCTGGGGCGGGGCGTTGGTTCACTGGCTGCCCTGCGCCCTGGTGGGCGTGTGTGTGTGTTTGTGTGTGTGTGTGTGTGCTTGGGTCAGCAACAAAGCCAGAGCCGGCCCTGTGAGTTACGTGCGTTTGTTTGTTTTTTGACATCCTGGTTAATCCACATCCTGGTTAACCCAATCCTGGATAATCGAGAGTCTACTGTATGATTTTTATTTTTTTTGAAAACTACAGTGTTATTAGACATCATTCAAAGTAAATCTCTCTTTTTTCCCCTCCCACTTTAAAAAACATTATGGCTTTCTCTGGTTCCAACACAATGTATGAGTCTCAGATGTGTTCTTCGCAGTCACTGTGGTATTACTCAGGAAAGTTTCATACAAATAAGAAAAATTGGCACTAAAGAGAATGATACATCGTAGTCAGTATAAAACATTTTAATCTTGGAGACTGTACAAGTTCTAAGTGTACTAATGTAAATTTATTGAAATACAGCTTGGCATTTTATTTATATTCCATTTTAAATGAATGAAGTTCAGGAGTTGGCACTTATAAATTAAAAAAACAAAACCAAAAACCTTACCATACCGTACTTATCTTGGCAAGTTGAATGGACTATTTAAAAGGATACTTTTGCATCAAGTGCATATAGTGTAGTTTAAACAAATTTGCTTGATGCATTCCTTAGTATTTTTAAATTCTTTAAATTTTATTTTCCTTCTCTGTCTTACATATGTTTTTTTGTATTTTCTTCATCTTGGTAAATTATGAAAACCAATAAAGTCAGTTTCAGTTTGTTTATAGTCACTTTCAACTAGATGTGCAAATTAATTTATAGAGATTAATAGGTTTTTAATGAAGTTGTTCATCTTAGAAAGTGAGAGAAGAGACATATTTTCCCTTATCCTAACAGAGTTATGATTTCCTGAAAACTTTAGGAAGATGGGAACTCACAAGAGTGTACGAACTTTCAGCCTACATGGCTCCTAAATATAAAGATCTGTGGAGACCCAACCAATCACAGTTACATATTAAACTCCCTCACAGGTTGGTCTCAGGAGAGAGAGAAAGGAAATCAATGCAGAATTTGAGTATTTTTAAACATTTAGCATAAGTCATTTGTCTCATCTTGGGCTCCCTTTGTTCCTGGATGGAGGGAAGGCATTTGATCAGGTGGAATTAGAATATTAGTTTTATATATTGTGACAAAGCTCTGTCCTTATCTTCGTGGATCCTGCATTTCCTGGCGGATTTTTACTAGCCTCAGCGGCTCACTGTGACCCTCCTCGGAGCCCTTCTCTCTCTGGAGACAAGGTCACAGCCTATTGAGCCATTTTCATCACAAACCAGTGAGGAGAAGCTATCCTTCCTGGCACAGTCTCTATTGTCTCCCAATCTCAGAGACTAATTAGGGGAGGCAGAAAGGGGGGAGCCCAGGCCCGCCCTCTGCTCTGGGCTCCAGCCCAGGGACCCTAATAGTATCAGCTAAGATGGCTGACCTTTTATCCACAAAACACAATACAATTCCCTGGGCTACTTCCCCACAGCAGTCACCGCTTCTTCAAACTCCACTTCACCTTTACTTCAGGGCCTCCTTCCTTCTGTACGATATGTTGTCCAACACTCAGTCTTACCAACAGCATAACTTCCTTCCACAGCTCCTGACACTCACAACCCACCTGACTGACTGGGAGGTCTTTATCTGGATTCAGCCAGTCCCTGATTGGCTTCAGGTGCCCCAATTAGGCTAGCTGTTTCTACTCCTTTCTAGAAGGTTCTTAATTGGCCCCAGGTGTCTTGATTGGCCTGGAGCAGCCTTTGTTTGGCTATCCAGGGAACAAGGACCTGCACATCCTGAGGCTGATATACTTGCCTTCCAGCACTCTCCTATATCCTTCTGGTGTGACTCCGTCACAATATGAAAACTGTGTAATGCTGGCCCACTATCAATTAAATGGGTAAGACTGCAATTGGTCCTGAATAAAGCATCAATCTTCCTTATTAGAATGTCAAAGGTTACCAAACAGGTTTGATCATTGTCACTATGATTTTCTGTAGTGGCATTGGAGCTCCTGCAGGATCAATTGGAAAAAAAATGTAAATTTTTGGAGTAAGGACAGAGGAGTGAAGCAAAAGAGATTTGCTATTGGAGTTGCACTCTTTGCCTGTTAACTAGTATGGATGAATTTGCGACTCAGCCCAAATACTTTTTATACCCATTTATACTTTGAAAGTAAAATGGAAAAAGTAATCTTTGTCCTAACACTTCCGCAATATCCGTTTATGTAAATGACATGAAGTTATTGGATGTTTTGTTAAACAAAGGATTAGATATTGTGGAAAATTTATCCAGCGATATAACCAGTGAAAGCCTACCTTTGTGCGATTATGCAAATACATTTTCTCATTGTGAGGTCAAACCCCAAAAGAATAAAAAGAATAACTCTGAAGCTTATTAATTTAACATGTCTATTAAACCTTGAATAATTTAATACTAAATATTGTAAGGACGCTTGAGTAAGAACATATAAAGTGATCAGTGTTTTACAAAAATACTCAGTTTCTTCAATCTGTAGCAATGTGAAAATAAAAAAGCTGTAGGAAATATTTGTTTTATAGGGAGAATGAGAATGAGCTGGAAAAATCTCTGCTATCTCTATACTCTTGCAAAATTGTTTTAACTTGAGAAACAATTAACTTGAAATTATATGAAATCTTACATATATTCCTGCTCATCTAAAGCACCTTAAACCTACTTCTGTATCTTTTTTCACTATTTGAAGACTTGCATCCTCTTCTCATCTAATCTCTATATGTGATATTACTTGGACTATCTTATCCCAGTTGTGTATTTCAGCCTCTCAGATATGTGAATACAAGCAAATCATGTATTTTGAAAGACAATAGTCAAATATATTGGCCTATCCAACAAAATGCTGCAAATCTAAAGTGAAATTATGCCCATTTAAAATCTTACCCTTGTTCAAATGTGGTGTACTGGACAATAATGTTTGCTGGAGGTGTCATCAGGGTGGAAATTTGGCACCTCTTATTTAGGAGCATTCTAAAGTGATAAAAGCTACATGACTTTTTTCCAGTCAATGCGATTAAAGTGTTCATATATGCATTTGTTGGTTTTGGTTATGCAAAGAGATTGTCTAGCTTAAGGATAAGCTCTTGTGTCCCACTCTTCCAAGATCAGTTTGTTGTGTGATGGAGTCAGACCAGAAGGATATAAGAGACTGCTGGAAGGCAGGTATATTAGTCTCAGGATGTGCAGGTCCCTGTTCCCTGCATAGCCAAACAAAGGCTATTCCAGGCCAATCAAGACACCTGGGGCCAATTAAGAACCTTCTAGAAAGGAGTAGAAACAGCTAGCCTGATTGGGACACCTGAAGCCAATCAGGGACTGGCTGAAACCAGATAAAAACCTCCCAGTTAGTCAGGTGGGCTGTGGGTGTCAGGAGCTGTGGAAGGAAGTTGTGCTGTTGGTGAGACTGAGTGGTGGACAACATATCATACGCAAGGAAGGAGGCCCTGAGGTAAGGGTGAGGTGGAGTTTGAAGAAGCGGTGACTGCTGTGGGGAAGTAGCCCAGGGAATTGTATTGTGTTTTGTGGATAAAAGGTCAGCCATCTTAGCTGATACTATTAGGGTTCCTGAGCTGGAGCCCGGAGTAGAGGGTGGGCCTGGGCTCCCTCCTTTTCCATCTTCCATACTGGCCTGTGATGAAGGTAACTCACTGGGCGGTGACTCTTGCCAATTATACTGAGAAAGGGAGGTCACTCTGGGGCCTAAATGAGTTTCTGAGGCCTCTAAATCTGCCAGGAAGCACAGGACCCACAAGTACAAACTTGGAGCTTTGTCACAGTTGACATGGGAGATGCATCATGCCTCATATGAGCATCTTATTCATGAAAAAATTGAAGAAATTCATTTGAAATAGGTAAGAATTTCTCTTATCTAAACTCTCAAGGATATTTAGCAAAGATGCAGATTGAAATGTTTGGTGGTGGTGGCCATCTTTGTTTCACTTCTTCTGTCTGCTTAAAAGTTTGAGACATCCAATATTACACCAAAATCAATATAACATGACATGAGTGACCACTAGAGCTGATCGGGGTTTTTTTCAAACTTGGTTAAAAATCATGAAATTATTTTTGATCAGCTCTAATGACAATCACATACAAAATCGCAAAAAGTCTAGTTAAAACAAAAAGAACAACCCATTGCACAAACAAATTTGAATAACTGACAAATCTGGGAGAAAGGGAAAGGGAGGAAGAGACTTTTCATGGGGACAGCACACGTACAGAAAGAAAGGGTCTAAAGTTATCATTATCTGCCATTGGTAGTTCACCCATTTCTGCTCTGGACAAAATGAAGCCGAAATCAAGCCAGTGTGTATGTTGCCATGCAGTAGAGCAATGTCAGGTCACATTATCTTACATTATCTTGGTTTGGTAGTCCATAAAAGAGAGTTTTTTGTATGGAGTTCTACTTTTGAGGTCATTGCAGAAGTCTTTCTCGAAAGCTGGCAGAACTTTTATTTTTCCATGTGTCTCAAAACTATCCATTGAAGGGCAGGCCAGGTAATCATGCTGATTTAAGATGGAGTTATGTTGTTTGGATTAGCCTATTAAAGGCAGTTTCATCAAAGTTGCTCATTAACACACTTCTCAGGGAACATGATCTTCAAAGAATAGTCTTAAATATGTTAATAAGAGTTCAACATTGCAATTTCAGTACAGCCATTCATTCACAAATTAAAAATTGACAGTAAATACACAAGTAACTACATGACAATTTACTTTGGCAGTTCCTCTCTGGTTCAGATTTTTTAAAAAGCCATACTTTTTCATCTTGTTAAATGATTCTGCAGAGCTGCATGACAGCCAGTAAAGGTCATAAAGCTAAAAAGTCATGCATAGAGTTTATCTTATCTTATCTTAAGATGTATTAGGAAATTCAGTTTATTTCTAGCCTACTTAAATAAACTACTGTTAAAGAAAAAAGTTGTCAGTTTTCTCAAGAAAACACTTTCACTTGTAAAAACAACAGCTGGTGTCTAAATCTTTTTGCTAGAGTTCAAGCAAATAGCATTAGTGGCCCAAATAACAAAATAAAAATTTCAGTAGCAGAATACAGTTAACTTCAAAATGTATAAATGTTGTTTTTTTAATGTTGGTTACTTATAGTGAATTAAGAATCAGAGGGGTAGCCGTGTTAGTCTGGAATTGCAGAAGTGACAAAGAGTCCTGTGGCACCTTAAAGACTAACTAAAATTTTAGAGCATAAGCTTTCATGGGTTAATACCCACTTCGTCGGATGCATGCAGTGCTGTTATAAATGCAATGCTGTTATAAAGCCACTGCATGCATCCGACGAAGTGGGTATTAACCCACGAAAGCTTATGCTCTAAAATTTTAGTTAGTCTTTAAGGTGCCACAGGACTCTTTGTCACTTCTGCAATTCCAGACTAACATGGCTACCCCTCTGATTCTTAGCACCTAAGTGCGCACACTACCAACTGCATCTGTTCAAGAAGTTCTCAGTTGACATGACCAAGCTGCCTACTTGCTGGGCCCCTGTGGTTTTGCAAGAACTGCTGGGGTGAGGTGTTTCATGGCACTGTGCTAAGGGATTGAGATGCCCCCTGCAAATGCCAGGCACTGTTGTGCTTAGACGCTCTGAGTCTGGTGCAGTTGCCTCTCAAATCCACTTTGTGACAGCAGTTGCTCGAGGAAGAGCCGGGTGGATATTTTGCCTTCATGCATATGTCTCTAATATGGTATGTTTCCATCCGCCAGATGGTCCTGGTCTTGCACACAGCTTGGGGGACGGCGAGGGGAGCTGTGGAACAGAGGGACTTTATCTTTGAAACTCAAAAGAGCAGCGCTGCGTGTGTTGATTGCAGACTCCCCACTAACGGGATGTCTGTGCCCTCTTCAAGTCGGTGGGATTTCTTTCGTCCCAAAGCTCTGCCAGCCCTCCCTGCATGCTTCGTAGATTAATTGGCATTGCTCTAAATGCTGAAATACAAAAGCCCATTGCAGTCAATGGGCGTCTTTCCAGTGAGGAGTATTATCACTATTAATGTTTAGCATGGCTAAACCTACCATTGTGCTAGGTGCGGTACAAACACAAAGTAGCAGACAGTGCCAGCCCTGAAGAGCTTACAGTCTAACTCGACCAGACAGACCCAGCGTGAAGATGGGGTAGAACACATGGGCAGAGTGACCAATGGGATGGCAGCAAATGCCATGCCAGTTCTGGGAGTTTTGGAGGGTGGGTTTAGTTAGGAGGAGACCAGCTGAATCTGGAAACGGGCAGGGAGAGGGGACACTGAAGGGAAGGGATGGAGAGAGCCACTGGGGTATGGGTGGGGTGAAGCTGAGGAGAGGGAGGGGGCAGGAGAGAGTTGGAGCAACCAGCCAATCAGCACAGGGCAGAGGAAGTCCAGTTCACCGTGTCGACATTTCTCCAGCTGTCTGAAAGTCCCGGCTTGGTCTGCTTCTGCAGTCTGCTCCCACCGCCTGGCCTGTTCCTCTTGCCGGGTCCATACGGCAAGGAGGGGGTTGGAGGCACCAGCTGGACCCTGGTAGACCTGGAGTGCATGTGTGGGTCTTCTCTACACAGTGCCAGTGCAGGCAGATGGTGAGTGGAGGGGTAACCCCAGTGGGGCCCCAAATTATCCCCCGCCCCAGGGCTGCCGTTCCTGCTTTGGCTGCTTCTGCAGCTGCCACTCCCAGCTGAAGTCTCTGTCTGGCTCATCCCTGCAGGATGCCTGATGCTCACCCTGAATTAATTCCCTGTATCTACTTATTATTAGGAGTATTTACCCTAGGGGAGCACCCAAAACCCCCAGTCCCGATTGTGGGCCTGTTGCGATGGGCACCATCCACGTGCACGAGAAGACACCCTGGTCCCTGACTCAGGAGCTGACACAGTGAAGGGGCCAGATCCTTAGCTAGTGTCGCATGGCGTAAGGCCGTTGACTCCAGTGGAGCTCCCTGTGTACGTGTGCCAACTGTGCACACGTGGTGCCAGACAGCGATGGATGCCAATCCTCAATGAAACCCAATCGTTACAAAGAGTAATAAGGAAGGGACGTCACTCCACGATGCCTCCCTTCTGGCCCACCCCGTCGCTATGCCCCCCGACCTCGCCTCCCCCACTCTCTTTGCAGGCAGGTCAGACCAATGTTGGGATTTGACCGCAGGAGCAATCAGCAGGTGCCAGATCAGCCGGTTCGCCCATTCAGCGGACGATGCTCCGCTCACAATCTTTTGTCATGACAGGGGCTCACAGCTGTAGCAATTCTCATCATGCAGAGAAACCACCCGACCCTCCCTCCCCCAAAAGTTGCGGGCGGGATCGGGGTGGGGGGAATAAAATTATCGGCTACTGCGGTAAATGAGGCTGGGTTTGTTTCCTTTTCACTGCTTGCAGTGGGTTCCTATGCATGAGCCGAGGAACAGGTTTGCTGCTCAGCATCGAGATCACAGGCAGAGAGGGGCGCTGTTTGCATATGGGTCTTTTGTTGCTCCACTGGCATTTTGGAGTCTGGAATTCTCCAGGACTCCACCTTGAGGAAGCAACCTACCTGCTGTAGTTTGGAGCCTGCTGTATATATAAAAAAAACCTCAGAGCAGAGGATTTCTCAAATACACAGCTCAAAAACTCTCCTGTCTCTTTAAATATGCCACTAACCCCCGCTACTTTTTTCCCCTCCCCCACAAACCTTTTTAATTTATTGCTCACCTAAACCTGGGAAACTAGTGAAATCCTCCCGCCTGGAGAGGTAGCTGGGCCAGCAGCACTAGGACTCTGTCTGCTTTGCAAATGGCTGTCCTTGCTGATACCGGTTACTACCTGGGCTGGGAAATTATTTTCTAATGAAGGGAAATCAAGCTGTAGGGAATTAATAGATGTTATTGTGCCGATTCTCTTCTGCACCTCCCCGGGCTGCACTAAAGGAATATCATAGCATGCAGATACCATGGGTATGGTGATCATTAGCCGGAGTGGTGGGAAGTGCTTTATGTCACTGAAATTCTTCCAGGAGCCCCCACAGAGAAGAAGAAAACTTCTTAAGAGCGCAGTGGCATTTAAGGGATTGCTGCCTGCTCTGAGCAGATGTTCCAAGGATTAGACATCGCTGCTTGCAAGACAGCTTCAAATTAAAAAAACAAAACAAAACCCAGCTCTGCTATTTATGGGGTGGAAATCGGAGATGAACATACAATGGCTGGTAGCTAAAACTGCAGCCACACACCAAGTTTAACTCGAAGTGGGGAGCAGCCGGAGGCTGGGTTTGGAAAGAAGGATAAAGAAGCATCTCAGAATGTTCATGCTAGTTTCCCCGAGCTCATGGAAGCTCCCCCGGGATGCTCTTCAGTCCCCTGCTGGCCCTGGCGGGGAGGAAGAGCCCCTGCGTCTCTTTGATGGAGTCGTGGAGGACAGAAGGGCTCCTGGTTTCTCTTTTTGGGGCTGATAGCGGAGGCTAAACTTACACAGTCTCCCTCCCCGCCCAGCCCGGCCAGGGCAGCCAGGCTTGAGTTGCAGGTCCCCTAGCACCCGGTAACGAGACTCTTCTGAGCAGTCGTCCAGTCCCCTCTGGGTTTGATGCTGCTGCTCTCACCACTGTAGTGTGTGAGCAGCTCCGAGGCCCACCAAGCTCACTTCCAGTCATACCTGAGCCTAAATCTCCAGAGGAAAAGCTGCTGCATTAATCTTCCTTCCCCACAGAGCCCCTGGCTGGGTGGGAGGCTCATGCAGGTCACCAGGCTGCAGCATGTTCCCTAGAGGTGTCAGAGCCGCAGAAAGGAGCGGGGCTTTCCGACTGCTCTGATCTTTTGCCCATCTATTGAAATGAACCTTCTCATTTACTCAGGCTTGACTAAGACCCCTTCCTGCTCCACTCCAAGCTCTGACTGTTCCTACCTCCTCACTCTCCCTGCTACTCCCTCTTTTTCTGATCACTGCGGGGAGACCAGCCAACCATCCATCCAGCTGGTAAACTCCCATTCTTCTCAGTGGGACCTTTCTCACCTCCAGAATGCAAAGCTTTCACCTTCAGTGGCTGCTCAT
>ML677351.1:5874549-5886216 GCA_007922305.1 Dermatemys mawii
CATAAGCTTTCATGGGTTAATACCCACTTCGTCGGATGCATGCAGTGCTGTTATAAATGCAATGCTGTTATAAAGCCACTGCATGCATCCGACGAAGTGGGTATTAACCCACGAAAGCTTATGCTCTAAAATTTTAGTTAGTCTTTAAGGTGCCACAGGACTCTTTGTCACTTATAGTGAATTGAGGCTTTATCTTCCTCCTGACTTGTAGAATTTTTAAGCTTGTGATATGCTGTTAATTAATTCTGTATATGCTGTTTGCAGTGCATTGCCTATTCCCTTCAAAATAAAAGTTTAGCATAAATCAGTATTGATACTAATTTATTCAAAAATAAATGGAGGGAACTGTTGATAACAGTACTGTACTTTAGAAGGTTAAAGCTACAATTGTGTATATGCACACATGTCAACATCTTTTCCTGACATTATCTTTCCTCTTTGCTCTACTTAATATGATGTTTTTAAATGAGTATCCCATTGAAACCAATGAAATATTGGGCTTTATCTAGTGCTTCTACTAGCGGATGAGATGCATGTCCAAGAGAAGGTGCCCAATAGTTACAATCCTAGAACCTTAAAATCCAGTCTCTTGACCTTCCAACTGATTTCCACTAACTAATATGGAGTCCCTACTGAACTGTACTCCAATTTGACCACCCTAGGTTGGTACCCTTTAAATTAAAATGCCTTATATACTGCAAGAAAAAATGTTTAAAGTTTTACCTTAAATTCTATGGATTAAAGCATCTAGAATACAGAGCTGAATTTTTTTAATAAAACAAAGTCCTACTTTCACATGGTTATACTGTCACATACACAACACAGTTTTTATCAGAGGTAATTAAATTAACAATATTTGTAAAGGTTAGTGGCTTCATTTTTTTCAAAGGAGGTGAGCATCTGCAATTTTGAATTAAATTTTTACATATTTTGTTCATTAACTTATGCACTCATGACAAGCATGAATGCACATAACCCTGTGCTTAATTTTAACATATGATTAAGTCCATCCTTATTTGCAAAGCAATTAAATATGTGCTTAAGATCTATTCAAGGCATAAGATTTAAACATTTTCTTAAAATAAGTGTGCTTAAGTGCTTTGCTGAATTGCAATCTTATGTGAGTGCAATTTTGCTGGACATCCTGTATACTGTATATGCGCAAAGTATTGTAATTAAATAAACCTATTAGTGTCTATTTATTTTCTGTGTAAACAGATGTGGATGTTGCTGTTTGTTTAAAAAAATGTTATTTTGAAGTATAAATATTTCTTGCTGCCTGATTATTAAACACAGTTCTGTACATGTGCTGACAAGTATTGTGTATGTTGCTGCATTCCTACCTTGCAGGAATGAACAATGCCATTAATTCAGCTGTTAGACTTGCCTAGTTCTTCCATTTCTGAAAAGCTAAATTTATGGCCTGTGTTTTCCAGCTGAAGATACATGGGCCTTAAAGTATACATGTGATAATGAGCATCACACATGTGGAAACCATCTGATTGAACAATGGGATGATCTAGCTTTATGTGAGCATGTTATTAGGGTGGCCAATTTTCAGAGATGTATTGTTTAATTTTAAATTTAGAAAACAATTGTTCCTTTATCAGGTATATTCTTTTTTCAGATATGTAATCAATTTGTTTTGAAAAGATTGACCACAATCTTCCCATTGCCCCATCCTCGGAACCTGAGACATGTCCTCCAGATGCACTTTGCGTGAAAAGTAGGAGCTTGAAACTGGTCATCTCATAAATATCATTCTTCTTCCTAAAAATCTATTATGCATTTCCTTTCCTGCCCCCAAAAGCTTACACTCTTAATAGAGAATACAGAAGGAAAAAACCCAGAGGTATGCATTATTAAACTGGCCCAGGACCATTTTATATGGTCATCCCTCAGTTGTGAGTGGACCCAGTTGGTGGGTCCCACAAGATTCCAAGCCAACTGGGTATGTATATGCTCTTATCACTGTTTCTAGTTCTAGTTTCCTAGAGCAGGCTCCTGGGCTCAGACCTCTCATCCTTGGGGTGGGGTGAGGTGCTGCTGCCTGACTGATTTGAACCAGTGTCTTAGACTGCCTAAGGCCCCTCCACTGTGGACACTAATAGGCTTTTAGTTTTACTGTTTCAGGAACAGAGTAGCAGGAAACCAAGGTTCTGGGTTCTTTTTCCAGTGCCTTGTGCCTCCAAAGGCATAGCAAAGGAATTTCTTATAGCACTTGAGAGTTTCAGATTGTTAAAAATATCAAATCTTGAAACACCTCCTTTCCCAATTTGGTCTCACCCCTTTTGTGAGTTTAAGGTTTGTCTGCATTTCAGGATGGACAGAGTCCCTCCTGCCCTCTCTTTCAAGTCCTCCTTATGTGGCAGTGATTGCTCCCCCCTGCATAGAGCAGAACCCCACATTTACATGGGGCATCCATCTCTCTGCCATGTGCTCAAATTAATGTAACCCCCATATGGTGGGGCGGCTGCCTCACCTCCAAGAAAGAGTGGACTAGAGCAGGCCAGTGAGGCTGTGCAGGCTGGCAGCCAATCAGGGACGGCCCACGGGGAGCCAATCAGGGCTCGGCTAGGCACTCTAAGAAGGCTGCCCTGAGAGAGAAGCAGTCAGTCTGTCCCAGACCTTCAGAGGGGAAGGGCTGTCTCCTGCTCAGGAGACCAGCACCCTGGACAGAGCAGTGCTGGGCAGGCTCGGGAGAGCAGAGCAGAGCTTCAGCCTCACTCCTGCCAGACTGCTGGCCCTGAGCAGAAGGGCCTAGAGGGGAAATGGCTCAGGGACAGGAAGGCAAGGGGAGAGAAGGAGGGCAGAGAGGCTGCCATCAGAGGGTCCCTGGGTTGGGACCCAAAGTAGAGGGCGGGCCTGGGTCTCCCCTTTTCCCCCTTGTGCTGCACCGGGCTGTGGGGCAGTGTCCAAGTCAGGCTGTAACCTGCCCCCCTGACACAAGAGGGTCTGGACTTGGGGGTTCTGGCAGGCCACTGAGGCCAGTGTAAGGACTGCAGTTAGCCCCCTCACAGAAGGGGGCTAGAGGGCAGTGACCCGAAAAGGACACTGGTGAGCCAGGAGAGGAGCAACGTGGGTCCAGACGCCAGCAGAGGGCAAGTGACGTATGGGATAGCACCAGCAGAGGGTGCTCCAGGACTGTGTGAGCTAATTCCCAGACTGAACTGCAGGTGGTGCTGCGATGGTGAGTTGTACCCCGTAATAGCCCATTTGGAGTTTTCTGGCCCTGGGAGCTACAGACTAAGCCTCTAGCAGTTGTACAATTACAATAGCTACCTGAGCACTCTGACACCATTTCTCAGCCTGCTTGGAATCTGGGGTGAAGACAGACTGGTGTAGAAACTCTTGCTGAGGCAAATAGGGAGGGTTCTGCATGATCTGGGCTGCAGTTTGATGGGCCAATGATGAACTAGGGCCGCTCAGAGAAGGGTGGCCTGACTCAAAGACCAGGAGACAATTTTTGAGCTTTGAGTTTGGGAGCTGAAAGAAAAGCAGAACAGCTCAGGAAATCTTTTCAGTACTGTGGGAAAGTTGCATGGATCAGGCAGTTCCAGCCGTGTGGAAACCAGCATTTGAAGTGGCAGAGATCTGACCCAGTGCTGGCTACTGAAGGCCAGACAAGATTCCAGACCAGGACAGGGATGCTTGAACAATTTGTATAGTGGCAGAGCCACTGAACCAAACTGTAAACCTGGTATAAGTTGGAAACCACTTTCACTAGTTCCAGCACCTATGGACAGAGAGTGTGAGAGTTTGGTAGGAACTAAGAGAGTTCCCTTCCTCGTCAAGCAATGAAGACGCAGTAAAGGGACCTCTTCTATTTAATGCCTGGCAACGATAGAACTCATCTCAGTATACCATTTGCCTGAGAAGGTACCAGGAAGAGAGCTGGGGCTTGGGACGAATTGTGAGTGTTGGAAGATGGGGAATTATTTATTATTTTAATACTTCTTAGTTAACCCTAATCCTTTCCTTCCACAGATCCTATTTCCATATTCCCAGAAAAGCCCCCCTTTGTTATACCGTTAACTTTGGATATCTCATTTGTTTGCTGGAGTTTGTGTTGATGTACTTTGTTGTGTCCTGGGTTTAAAGTCTCTGCATTTTGTAGTAGTATTCATTTTTTCAAGAGACAGCGCCCTATGTGTCTTAAACCCAGTGTTGAGTCACCTTGTGTGGAGGCACAAGACACTGGAAAAAGAATCCAGGACCCAATCCATGCAAGGAGAGGGGAGAAGCCCCTCCAAGCAAGCACTGAAGAGGGGGCTTGAGCCACGCTGTGGGGAGAAGGCCACACTGAGAAGCTTGAGATTCATCTGTCTCATTTGCCCTCTTCCTGTGGGCCCCTGCATAGAGAGACTATTCTTCCTTAGAGTGGACCAGTAATTGAGATAAAGTTGTTAGCCATCAAGACTGCAATCTAGAGCCATCAGTAATATTCCTTCACCCAAACGAGGAGCAGTTGTTGGAGTTCCCTCAAACAAGCCCAACCCTGTGATCAACACATTATCTGTATCAAATTATTCATTCTATTTTATAACTACGTCACCTCTTAAGTCTTTTATTTTGGATTTTGATATTCCCAAGCCAATTGTTCATGTGCCCTTCTTTGATGCTGCTATAGTTTAAAAAAAGTTTGTCTAAATTCCATTCCTGTTGTTTCTACCATTTTCTATTTTGTTTAATTTCTGTGTTGTCAGTCCATTTCCATCTCAGGGTCATTTCAGACTGTAATCAGAATCAACCTGCACTCTTCCATCCGACACTGAGCAGTTCAGTACAATTAGCAGTTCTGACGATGACTGGCACTTCTGAAATCAGCCTGAATTTGTGTGTGAATGCTCCTTATGCCCCATTGCTGCTGCTATTCCATGATATGCCATTCCCAGAGGACAGCACGTTGGTATATTCCTGCTTGTGTTTTCTGGGGAAGAAGGGAGGTGCCAGTGACCAGAAAGACTATTGGATTGAATGAAGTGTACAGTTGTCTCCCTTTCTGTGCTACATATGATAGTACAATCTGTGTTCAGCACATTGAGAGTGAAATGGACCTCTTTATCCTTCATCACATCAAGAAAAAAATCTTTAAAAACTGAGTTAATATTTAATTCCTAATGTATGATTTGCATTTAGAAGAAAATAGCTGCTTCATATTTGGAGTTGGCGAACTCACTATCTCAATTTATATACTGAAGTTAGGTAAAGACTCAACTGAAAGTGTTTTGGCAGTTGGCCAACTGAGTATTACTGTCACATTTGATTCTTTATTAGGCACCATAAATGGATATTGGAGGTCAGAGAAAACAAGATCTGGCCTAAATACAAGATTAATTTTTATAAGTTAAATGGGTTTACACCACATTTTGACTTGTTTACCTTCAATTAGGTGCTGTATAATGCAACTTAATTTGTGATCATCTCTACCAAAATTAGAAGCTATGTACTAACAATGAAAATATTAGTAATTTTATCAGTAATTTGTGTTCATTATTACAGTATTCTCTAATTCAGAAGTTTCTGATTGAAATGATTGCCATCCAGTTGATTTAACTCTGCTTTTACTCATGTTCAACTCCGCTTTGCTGTAATTTGCCAGTCAATCACATAAACTGCACTTTCAAAGCCCTTGCAGAATGACTTGCTGATTTCTTTTTTCTTCCTTTCTATTATTTAAGACACCCAGAAGGATTTCCTGTCTTCTAGAATTCTTCCTAAATCTGTAATTTGTCTGTAATATCTGATCTGGAGGAGAACTCTTCTGAAAATAGAATCCAGATGTCTTAACTCCCAATCTTCTATTGCAAACACAAGATCAAGCTCTTTTATAACCATTCTGCCCTAATAGTTTCCATGATCATATGAAACACATACTGTGGCAGAAATCTGAGGGAGCGTATGTATGGAGCGAAAAGAGAGAAATAATCATTGGTTTGGTTTACTTGTTGCTTTATACTCAAGCTCTGATGGGCTGGAGATAGGGGAAAGCATCAAATCTTCTATCATGAAATAGTGCATTTGAGTCAAAGCTGAAAAGGATTTTACCAAAATTAGAAAATAATGTAGAATGTACTACGTGACAATTTAATCATGGATTTTATTATTGTTTTTAGACAGAGGCTTTTTAAATCAACTCTTCTCACTGCTAGCCATATCCATCTTTTAAAGCTGGATTGATTATGCTTTTGATAGGAAAACCAAATTTCTTCCTTTTGTTCATCTCTTTGTCTGGAGAATGCATCCACATTAAGTTCACCCACTGTAGAGCTACAGTATAAATTTAACATAAAGAGGTTTTACTTAATCATTAATCAATTTTGAAAGGACCGCAAAAATATTTTGGCTGTTTTACTTATGTTAATGACATATGGTTTTAGATTTTGTTTGGATATCTGAGAGATGCTCTCTTCAGTTATCTAGCCTATAAATGGCAGATTTTTCTTTCAAGTAAACCTGATTTCCTAGTCGCTATAGCAAATAACACTCTTGTGGGACTTGGCATGTTGTCACCAACAGAAGAAATTAACACACATGACAAATTCTTGCTTGCCAGGTATAACATTTTTAAAGGTAATACTTATTGATTGATATTAGGGAAGTCTTTTTCATTTGCCAAATTTTTTTCAGAAAAAGACTCAATGAAATGCCCATCTAATGACATATTTGTAGTAAATTGCATCAAAGGTGTGATTGGTAGCATAAAAAAATGGTGTAGAGATTAAAATTAGAAGAAATTTTATAGAGGCATTTATGACTTCTATATTAGAAAAAAAAGAGTTCATTGTTAATATTACAATGAAAGCTAAAGAGATTAAAATTTTAATGTCTCATCTGATTAATATTTTCTGTTTTGTGCAAAGTACACATACAAATGTACCATATACAGTATATTTAAAGTGTCTGTGTTTATGTAATGTATAGATGCAAGACATGATGGAACAGTATAAATATTTTATCAATGTGAGTATGGGAAGAGTGTATTACTCATTGACTAGTGAAGCCACAAGTGATTTATGCATAAACTGCCTGGTATTTGAGCTTTATTAACTTAATTTTCCAGAGTTGTTTGTTAGCAATTTTTGATATTATGTAGAGTTGTGTAGAGAGTTTTGGGGCTTTTTCTTTATATATACTGTAATGAGTGATCTCTTTATTATGTTCCATAGTGCATTTTAGCATAGTACTGTTTCAAACAGCAGTACATTAAAGCACAGTAGGGAACCTTTAGTGCACACTAGCAGGGTACTCACACACCAATTAAAACACATCACATTAGTGTGCTTTAGAAATCATGCACTGTAGACCATATTACTGCTCCATGTAGAAAAGCCCATAGATACTAGTAGCCTTTTTCTGGTGTTTATTGGAAAAACATCAATTTTAATTTGTTTATATTAGGGCTGTTGGTTAAAACCTAAAATCAGAAGCCCCAGTTATGCAGCTAAAGGACTTGGTTGTGTCTTGTTGGTATTGCACTACAAGAAGCTCTAAAAGACATAATATCTAGGATCCCTAAGGCATGTCAAGCCTGCAAGGCTGCTGCTCAGTTGCTTAATTTACTGGAATTGCATACATGGAAAGTGAAAAAGAAAAATCAAAATTAGGTTCAAACTAATTCCTTCAGTTAAAATTACAAAAATGTAATAGTATTTTGCATCTCTAACTCGTATCAGTAACTAGTACAGTAGACTCTTGATTATCCAGGATGATAGGGAAAAATTTAAACCTGGTTAATAAAATCCTGGATAATCACCATCCATAGGAAATATGAGGAGTGGGGGTTGGTTCACCAGCCACCCTGCTCCGAGGAGAGGGGGTGTTGATTCACTGGCTGCCCTGTGCCCTGGTGGGGCTTTTTTGTGTGTGTGCTTGGGGCGGCAACAAAGCCAGAGCCAACCTAACAAGTTACGCGTATATTTTTTGACATCCTGGTTAACCCAATCCTGGATAATCGAGAGTCTACTGTATGCAACATCTGTTATAGATATTCACTGTTAAAGGTAACTTTGTACTGTATATTAAAAGTTTCAGGTAAAAGGCCACAAAAAGGTATGCTGATAGAAATGATAACTATAGTGTGTGTGCCATGTACTGTATATTACAGAAAATAGGTTGGTCCAATTGAAATGAAGCCCAGAATTTTAACTGTAGAATTCTCCGAACGAAAACTTCTCAATAGGCACATTAATCTTGCAAGTTAAAGAAATGTTATAAAGCATATTTGCTCCACCACTTTTCATGAATAATTCAGAAATCAGAATTGCAATTTTCAGACTTTTCTAGAACACACTTAGCCATTTATTCACCTTTCATCCCTTTCAAAAATCCAATCAGGTTAAGAGCATTTTAATGCACCTCTAATACGTACATTACCCAGAAATCTGGATTAAAGGAGAAAAGAGGTTCTTGTGACCATCATAAGTGATGTTCAAGGGTTACTATGGGAATGATAGAATTAGTTTCATTTAGCGTGCACTTTGATTGAAATACTTTTCCATTTAAAAACAGAAGCTCCACAGAGCACCTGAGAGGTAAGAAAGGTTACACGCAGTACATTTCTAAACCTCTACAGAGACAGTTAAGTCAAACTGAATCATTTTGCCATTAGTATTCATGAAGAGACTGGTTCAACCTCTTTGTGCGAAATCTTGGATTTACAATAACTTTACCAATGAGCAAGTCTGGGTGATTCTGCAGTGTCTGTTCATATGCATTGTGATTGCTGCTGATTTTATGTGTAAGGTGCTCAGATGCTACAGTGATGGGCAACAGCATAGAAGCCAAAAGTAGATTGATGAAGGTGACTTTGCAGGTCTTGGTTCACAGTGAACTCACCCATGCTAGTTCATATGAGCCCTCTTGCCCCCCAGTGCCCCAAATGAACATGTGTTTTCTACAGTCATTGTATGGACTCCCTATTCACCATTAATGATTTAGGGGTTGAAGGAGGATATGTTGATATTGCCCATGTGATAAATCTTGTAGGGACACTACCTGCCCCTACAGTTGAGTGAAGGATCTGCAGAAAGCAGAGAAGGGAGATTTTACCGTTTTTGCTCCCTGTGGAGGGATGTGTCTGGTGGAAGCCTGCAAAGATACAAAAAAAGGAGTGAGTAGCCAGCTGATGGTCCAAAACAACCTGGAGAAGAAAAAAAGAGTTGACTGAGTCCACTAATTTAGTGTGTTTAGATATTAAGTTGGAGATGAACTTGCAAAGCTAAATGAAAATAGTTATCCCCAAAAGTCTGACTCCACTAACTGGCCTCTGGCATTCATTTTCATTTTCCTGTTTCTTTTCTCTGTGAAATGTTGTGATTGCTGGCTAGATAAAGAAATCCCAGGATGCACTCTTCTCTAACTTTACTGTTACTAGAAGTTTCATCTGACCTATGAAAGAGCAAAATAAATTCAAAAAATCATAATAAAAATGGGCCTCCTGTTCTATCAGTTCAGTGGCAGGTCCCTCTTACATGCTGTTTTTTTCCACAATTTATTCTATAACATTCATGAGAGAATACTAGTAAAAAAAGTGTAAAACAAACCACAAAAGCTGAGATGTATTTCACAAAATCTTCTTTTCTATGTTGAAATCTGTACACATTGGCTTATTTTTAAGCTTCTAACATTATTTGCTATCACTTTAACTATATAGAAATAGAACTAGTTGAAGAATGGATCTAAGCTCTCTCAAAAATATTCTCTTGTTGAATCTTTTTGAATTGTTCAGACCAGCTCTAACAGTCATTTTTAAGACATTGTTGAACCACTTACTTTTGACTGCAAATTGGATTATTAATGATGAATTTCTTCTTTTAAAACATGGTCAGATTTTTTCACTCACTCTTATTGTTCAGTGAAGAAAGTTTAAAGTTGAGGAATATTTATAGTAATACCTAATTATTTCAATAAATTGTCTCATTGTTTCCTAAACACCAGAACTGAGTGTACAAAATACTGTAATAACTCATGGCCATTTGGACTTCTTTTTAATTTCAGCTGGAGATAACAAACTATTCTATCACTTCCCTAGAGCGAATTTACTTTAGAGCCTGTGAGTCCTGGGTTCTGTGGGAGCCCCTCTAGTGACTGCAGTGGGCTTTGGATCATACCAAGTACGTTTAAGCTTGCTTAAGTCATTTTAGGCCTACTGGGTTTGATGGAGAAATTAAGGTGAGGTTTATTGCCTATATTTTACAGGGGGTCAAACTAGATTTTTCATACTGCGCCCTTCTGGTCCTAAAGTATATGCATCTGATTTTTAAAAAGAAAATATATGATTTGTTGCTATGGTGTAAATTTGAGATAGCCAAATTTATTTGAGTGAAATACAGAAAGACTTATTCAGATTATGTCTGAGTGCTAATAAAACCTTCACACCACAGCAGAGTGTCAGTATTCTATACATGCCCTATGTTTTACAGGAAAAACTTTTGTAAAAATGTTTTACAAGGTTCAGAAAAAAAATGATTGGGATTATTTCATACCTTCTGCCTATACAGTCTAGGTTCCTTTTAATAGTATAGGTCCAAGATCCTATCCCTTGAAGGGAGAGAGAAATTATAACATACTCCCCCTCCCCATCTCTCTGTCTCATTATGCTTAGGTCTAAAGATCCATTGCAATGCGTACTTCAGTCTTCTTTGCAGTTTAGGGGTGGAACCAAACCTGTCAGCCCCTTGAAAGCAATTGCTACTGTTTGTAGTTCCTTCTTGATTTTTCTGTCTCACCAGCAGGTCAGCCAGGTCCTTCTGCTGCTGAGTTTTGATGAAGGACATTCCCAACTTTAATTAAAATTTCTAACAATTCATCTTAACGTTGTCTAATTCCCAGCCATGTCACAGGGCTGCATTTGCCCTTTGTGGAAATTGATCACTCAGCTATCCTTTCTGTTCTAAGGCATTTTTAATTGCAGCTGCCCCTGCAGCCTTTAGGGGGAGAGCTAGGCAGAGAAAGCCAGAGGCAAAAGCAGAGGTCTGAGTCACTTCACTACTACTTTATCTTTCACTTTACTACTGTGTCTCTCATTGGGGAACTTAGATAGCTTTGGGAGCAGGTCCCTCACAGACCAGTCTGGGTAGGGTTACCTCTGCCACCCTTTACGAGGCAGGAAAATGAGCCTGGCAGGTTTAGAAGAGTTGGCTTTAAGGAAAGCAGCATTCTCCCCCATTTCATGAGTGGAATGATACCAGATGTTTCTGCCAAAGTGCGAGGGGGCTGGATCAGATGACCTCTCAAGTCCCACGTTTCTAAGATTCCGTAGATACCATCTACGTCCCTTGAGCCTGCACCAGCAGCCACGCTCCTCATCTGCCTTTCCCTGGTCTAAGATTAGTGGGCCCAGAACACAACAGATACTGCCAGTGCCAGAGAGTGCAGTAAGGGCCTTCAGGCCCAGCTCTGCCCTGCCTGCTGCTACCTCTCTAACAGACCTCCTAAGGGCAGAGGTGAAAGTAAGCCAGTACGCACTGGTACGGCATACCGGCAAGAGCCAGTTCGCTGTACCGGGACCGGCTTCCACAGGAGACAATTTAAAGGGCCTGGGGCTCCCAGCAGCAGCTGGAGCCCCAGGCCCTTTAAACTGCAGAGTCCCACTGCCGGAGCCGTGGGGTAGCGGCAGCAGGGCTTCGGCGGAGACTCGCCACCGCTCCCCAGGGCTACAGCTGC
>ML677351.1:5891216-6118924 GCA_007922305.1 Dermatemys mawii
CCGCTCCCCAGGGCTCAGGCCGCGGGGCTCCGGTGGGGATTTAACGGGCTTAGGGGTGCAGCGGTGGTGCAGTCCCCAGCCCTTTAAATCCCCGCCAGAGCCCTGCAGCTGGAGCCCTGGGGAGTGGCAGCGTGTCTCCAGTGGAAATTTAAAGGGCCTCAGGGCTCCAGCCCTGCTATCGCCCTAGACCCCTTTAAATCCCTGCCAGAGACCGGCCGAGGGGGGGCAGGACGGGGGGCTCAGGGGGGATTTAAAGGGCTTGGGGCGGTAGCAGCTGCTGCAGTCCCAAGCCCTTTAAATCCCCACTGGAGCCCTGCTGCCGGAGCCCTGGGGAGCTGCGGTGGGTCTCTGGGGGGACTTAAAGGGCTCCGGGGTGGTAGCAGGGCTGGAGCCCTGGGATCCTTTAAATACCCGCCAGAGGCCATCGCCACTCTTCCAGGACTCCGGTAGCAGGCTCCAGTGGGGATTTAAAGGGCTCGGGACTGTGGCAGATGCTACCTCCCGGAGCCCTTTAAATCCCTCCTGAGCCCTGCTACCATAGCCCTGGGGAGCAGCAGTGAGTCTCCGCCAAAGCCCTGCTTCCGCTACCCCAGGGCTCTGGCTGCGGCTCTGGCGGGGATTTAAAGTGCCAGGCTGATAGCAGGCAGCTGGAGCTCTGAGGCCCTTTAAATCACCGCCTGAGCTCTGCTGCCAGAGCCCTGGGGTAGTGACAGTGGAGCTCCGGAGGTGATTTAAAGGGCCCCGGAACTCCATGGGCGCAAACCCAGGGCTCCAGTAGCAGCGCTTTGCAGGGATTTAAAGGGCCCTAGGCTCCTGGCTGCTGCTACCTCCTCGGGACCTTTAAAGCTCTGCCAGAGTCCAGGAGCCTTGGGGTAGCATAGGCAGCCGGGAGCCCCCAGGACTCCTCAGTAATTTAAAGGGCCTGGGGCTACCCTGCAGTGGCAGCTGGAGCCCTGGGCCCTTTAAATCTTGATTTAAAGGGTCGGAGGCTAAGCCCCTGCCTCTTCTGGTTGAGGCTCCGCCCCTGACCAGGACTTCCGGCATACCGGAAAGTCCTTTAACTTACTTTCACCCCTGCCTAAGGGTCCCCTACTCACCTACTCCTATCCCAGCTGGGGTCTCCAGTGGAAACAGAGTCATGTGACAGTGGCTCCCATGTAGCAGTGAGGGAAAGAGACTCTGAGTCTAACCTTGAACTCTGAAGCACTACAAATTCTGGAGCCCAGGTTCCTTTAATGCTATAGGCCCAAGAGTCCTGAACTCTGTAGCTCCACAAGGGGTTTATGTGGGAAAGCGCTGACAAATAAGCCCAGCTTGTTAGTAACATGGATAGGGCCCTACCAAATTCACAGTCCATTTTGGTCAGTTTCACAGTCATAGGATTTTAAAAATCACAAATTTCATTATTTCAGCTGTTTTAATCTAAAATTTCATGGTGTTATAACTATAGGGGTCCCGACTCAAAAATGAGTTGTGGGGAGGTCCCAAGGTGCTCAAAGGAGGGCTTGTGGTACTGCTACCCTTATTTCCACACTGCCGGTGGTGGTGGCACTGCCTTCAGCTCTGGGCAGCTGGAGGGTGGAGGCTGCTGTCCAGGAGCCCAGCTCTGAAGGCAGAGCTGTCACCAGCTCCAGTGTACAAGTAAGAATTACATGGTATGGTATTGTCACCCTTACTTCTTCACTGCAGAGCTGGGCCTTCGGTCAGCAGCTGCCACTCTCCAGTTGTCCAGTTCTGAAGGCAGCAGCGCAGAAGTAAAGGTGGTAAGGTATGGTATTACTTCTGCACTGCTGGTGGCAGGGTGCTACATTCAGACCTGGGTGCCCGGCAAACATCTCTCACTGTCGGGCAGCCCAGCTCTGAAAGCAGCAAGGAAGTAATGGTACCAGCCCCCTAAAATAACATTGTGGCTTCCCTGCAACTCCCTTTTGGGTCAGGACCCCCAGTTTGAGAAATGCTGGTCTCCCCCAGGAAATCTGTATAGTATAGGGTAAAAGAATACAAAAGACCAGTTTTCATGGGGGAGGAGGGAGAGATCATATTTTATTGTCCATGACGTGTTTTTCATGGCCATTTGGTTGGACCCTAGATGTGGAGATTGGGCTGATTAATCTAGAATGGAACCATCCACTGTCTTATCTCACAAAGGAGCGCTATTTAAACGAACAAAAATATTAATTCTTCATTCAGCAGCAGACAGACTGCAAATGATACTTTGATGAAGTGATGATCTCTTTCACAGATCCTAGAAAGTCTGCAAATAGAACATATTCTACTGTCTGGTACAAAGTCCAGAGTTTAACCACGCTGTAGTGGTACCAGGATTTTAATCAAAATTAAAATATGTGTGTAGGAGCTACCTTTGTGTCTAAATTGTTTTTTTTTTTCCCCACACTGCATTTTTGACAAAGGAATTAGTCTAGTGTACTTTTGCTGATTTATTAAAAATAAGCAAACATCTATGAAATAAACAAAGTTTAAGTGAAGTACTTCACCAACTAATTTGCTTCCAGTTTCCCACTACTAATGAAATATCACACAATGAAATGATCAAATCAGGGTTACAACTGACATTCAATCAGTAAATCAATGGTTCAATTTATCTGGCTTGCCAATTAGCACAATGAGTAATTAAATTAATTTATAAGGTTAGTAAGATACTTCACAGGAAAGGCTTTCTTTCTTACCTTTCTTTTTAATCTAATCAACTGGGCAAAGAGTCTGCTACAGAAGCTGACTCTTGCCATTATTTTAAACCAGGGTTGGGCAACTATGGCCTGTGGGCCATATCCAGCCCAAGAGACCATCTTGCCTGACCCCTGAGCTCCCAGCCAGGGAGGCTTCTCCCAGCCAGGGAGGCTTCTCCCAGCCCCTCCACTGTTGTCCCCCCTCTCCCAGAGCTATGCCTCCTCACGGGCAGCACTCTGGGGGGTGGGGCTGCGCACTCCTGTGGGAAGGCGAAGCAATGTGTCTGGCTCCAGCTGAGCCACCAGGCACACTGCTCTGAGCAGCATGGTAAGGCGGCCGGCACTGGAGGCGGGGAGGTTGGATAAGGGGCAGGGAGTCCTGGGGGGCAGTTAGGGAACAGGGAGCAGTGTGGGGTGGGGGTGTTGGATGGGGTGGAAGTTCTGGGGGGGCAATCAGGGGATGAGGAGTGGGGGAGGTTGGATAAGGGGCCGGGAGTCCCGCGGGGCAGTCAGGGAGCGGGAGTGTGGCTGGGACAGGGAGCAGAGGGGTTAGGTGAGTCCTAGGGGGGCAGTTAGGATGGGAGGGTCTCAGGAGGGGGCTGTCAGGGGACAAGGGCAGGGTTGGATGAGTTGATGGCTCAAAGGGGGGCAGTTGGGGAGGGAGAGGGTCGGATGGGGGAGGGGCCAGGTTGCTTGGGGAGGCACAGCCTTCCCTATCTGGCCCTCCATACAATTTCGCAAACCTGATGTGGCCCCCAAAAAGTTTGCCCACTCCTGTTCTGAACTCTTAAAATGATTTCTTTATAGCTTCCCATTTTGATGTTCCATTTTCTCTTTCTCTGAACATACAACCTATGATACTCCATGTACTTAACTTATTCCCTTCCCACACTAATATAGGATATGTATCTTTCTGATACTTTTACACAGATATAGAAGTGATTTTTAAATCAGGCATTTAGCAGCTTTGTAATAACATACTTCTAACACAAAGTACCATATTTCCTAAAAAAATGTTTGGGGATTTTTAGTGTCTTCCTGGGAAATGGTTAGTGCCACACACTGTCTCTACTCTCTTTTCTGGAGTATTGGAGAATTCAGATGTGTCTGAATTCTGTACAAAAACACTCTCATGTCATTTTTGTCTTGGAGTCTCTGATTCACCTAGTTGATCTTAGTTGAGAAATAGTTCTGATGTTGCAAAAACGAGCTTGTTTTGCACGTAGGGAGGTAGTCTTTTCTCTCTCTCTCTCTCTCTTATTCTCAGTCGCAGGTTCAAACTTGGCTTATCTGAGAGTCGTGGTCTTTCACTTTCCTGGATGGCTGGTTCAGAATAGAGGAGCAGAATATAACTCCAGCTGGTGGTGATGCAAAAGAGTTTCCAGCTTTACTTCCACATGGTTAGTCTTTTGTAGGGTTTGGTGTCTTCTTGCTCCATCTCCGGGACCCTGCTTATCCAATTAGAAATAGTGGCATGTTGGTAATAGCTCATTGTGGACCAGTAATTTGATATCTCAATCTCAGTAGAAGAAGAGTGTTTAATATTTAATGGTGTTTAATATTTTTATTAATAATTTGGATGTAAGAATGGAGAGCATACTGATCAAATTTGCAAGTGACAATTTGAGGGGAGATTGCCAACAATTTGGAGGCTAGAGCTAAAATTTACTGGGATCTTGATAAACTGGAGAACTGAACTATAGACAACAAAATGAAATTCAACAAAGACAAATGTAAAGTGCTGCACTGATGAGAAGGGTCTAGGAGTTATGATCAGTCACAACCTCAACATGAGTCAGCAATGCAGTTGCAAAAAAAGAAAATGCAATATTAGGTTGCATTAACAGAGGCATAGCGTGCAAGTTATGGGAGCTGATAGTACTTCTCTACTTGGCACTGGTTAGATCTGAGTTGAAGTATTATGTCCAAATTTGGTCACTGCTATGTGGAAAGGATGAAGAGAAACTGGAAAGGATTCAGAGGCACTTTTCTGGTGGACCTCTCCCATCAGCCTCTGCACCAGGATTCCTTTCCAATAAGATCCCTCTTCAACTACCATCACCACAGATGTGTCCCACACATGATGGGGTGCACACATTGGTCACCTCGCCACCCGGGGTCTCTGGGCCACTTCAGAAACCAAGATTCATATAAATTTACTAGAACTCTGAGCTGTATGCAATGCCTGCCTCTATTTCCTTCCCATCATCCCATACCACTGAATGTGAATAATGACCAACAACATTGCGTGCATGTTTTATGTCAGCAGACCGAGGAGCCTGATCCCACTCCCTTTGCACAGAGGTGGTAAAACTTTGTAACTGGTGCCTTCCACACAATATCTGTATCTCCGCATCATACCTGCCAGGTTCTCAGAATACCACCACAGACAAAATCAGCCGATCATTCCCCATATACACGAGTGGGAACTCAATGATGCTGTTTTTTACAACATTTTCTGCACTTGGGGTTATCCCCAACTGGATCTATTTGCCACAGCAACAAACAAAAAATGCCTGACATTCTGCTCCAGAGCAGGCCCGGGGAACATTCACAGGGCGGTGCCTTTATGCTCCCTTGGACCAAAACCCTAATATAGGCATTCCCACCAATACCTCTGTTGCATCGAGTAATTCAGAAGATACAAACAGACAGAGCCAACATCATTCTTATAGTCCTAGAATGGCCCAGACAACCCTGGTCCCCTTCCTCCTCTGCATGTCGGTCAAGCCACCTATTCTCCTTTCCCCATTCAGCAGCCTCCATTCACAGTGCAGGGGACAACTATTTCACCCCAATGTAGAATGTCTCCACCTGAGGGCTCGGCTGCTCAATGGTTCTCTAATGCAGAGTTAACATGTTCGGACCCAGTACACACTGTCTTGTTACACAGAAGAACATACAATACACTCACTACCTACCTGCATAAATAGAAACATTTCACATCTTGGTGCACTGACAAGCAGACCTCTCCAGTTTCTGCTTCACTTCCACTGATATTTGGTTACCTTTTACACCTTAAAACATCTGGCCTATCTATGAGCTCACTCAAGGTCCACCTCATGGCAATCACCGCCTTTCACCATAAGATTGATAACATAACGGTCTTTGCCCATCCAATCACCAAAAGGTTCCTGAAAGGTATCCAGACACTATACCCACATGGGAAACTGACTGCTACACTTTGGGATTTACATCTAGTCCTCAAATCCCTACTGGATAAATCTTTTGAACCAATAGCTACCTGCTCTCTTCTCCATCTATCCATAAAGACTGCCTTCCTCATAGCAATCACATCGCCAGATGAGTAGGTGAGATGGGGGTGCTTATGGGGAACCCTCCATATACCACGTTCTTCCACGATAAGGGCACACTACTCACACATCCGAAGTTTTTACCTAAGATACACTCTTCCTTTCACCTCATTGAACGTATTCACCTCCCAAAACCTCATTTGGACTCCTTTTAAACACAATGCACACTCTTGATGTTCGCAGAGCATTATCCTTTTACTTGGATAGAACAAAGCCCTTCAGAAAAAAACCCCAGACTTCTTGTCTCTACGACTCAGCGCTCACAGGGAAATGCTATCTCTACCCAGAGACTTTCCAAATGGATTGCTGACTGAATATGACTTTGTTACCAAATCAGGAAAATACAACCTCCTATGTCAATTAGAACACACTCTACCTGAGCTGTCTCCACCTCCACTGCCTGTCTTGTAATGTCCCACTCTCTGACATATGCAAGGCAGCTTTGAACCTGGGCATTGAACCTTACTTTCGCTAACCACTATGCTCTCATTCACACTGCAGCATCTGACACCAGATTGGGTAGAGCTGTCTTGTCAACAGCCGCCTTGCCTCATCCAAAGTCCCAACCATTCTAAGGGATGCTGCTTTTCAGTCACCTGAAGTGGAGCACCCACAGGGACATCTCTCGAAGAAGAGGAGGTTGCTCACCTTGTGTAGTAACTGACGTTCTTCGAGAAGAGTGTCCCTGTGGGTGCTCCACTACCCGCCCTCCTCCCCTCTACTTTGGAATTCATAACGCACTCCGTTGTAGAGAAGGAACTGAGGAGCCTGGGCTGTTCAATCACTTACAGCTCGAGAGGCAAGCACAGTGCTTGTGCAGCCTGTAGGAGCACTGCTGTAGCTGATCAAAGGCGCTGGTACGTACCTTAACCTGATGTGGAGCACCCAGAGGGACACTCATCTTGAAGAACGTCAGTTACTGCACAAGGTGAGTAACTCCTCTTCCAATTCCACAAGGTCATGGAGTATGTTCTAGAAGCTGCATTCTGTTTCTTACTGTATTAGCCCCCATGAGCTGCAGCAGGAGGTGCCATTACATTTCCTAACCATTAAAGCATACCTCCTGATAGCCACTATTTCTAATCAGTCAAGTGTTAGAAGTCAGAATCTTTCTTTTCAGATCCTCTGTTGTACTCTTTAATTCAGACCGGTCATAATATTCCTTCCCAAAATAAATGCAAGAAATCTTATTCCTTCTGTTAAGCATCCAGGTCCAATCCTGTGGAGAACTGACAATCTCAAGGCAGAAAAATCAAGTCTCTTGCATTGAGGTCTGTTAGGAGGCTATCATGGGCATCAATAAATAAATCCATAACATTATGCATATTAGGCAGCAAATCTCTAGCCAATGCTGTTTCTTTTTGGCAAAAGTTTTCTCCACACATTGGGAAGATGGTAGACATACATACTTTGCCTCTATTTGAAGGATGATCCTGCCTCCCAGGTTAAAAGTAGAGTGCTGTGGAAATCCCCTTGTAATGGATCTGTGGACCTCAGCATGATGAAGAATAAGAAAATATATCCATGCTTGTCTGAATATTTCCTTTGGATGGGAAGGTTCACAGATTCTCAGCTCAACTGGATTGTTCAGATTATAAATGGAAATGGACATTCCAGGGGCTCTTGTAGTCTCCTTAATCAATGGGTGCTCTATGCTAAACTGCCGATGGGTCATTGTCCACCCATAGCAGCACCCTGCACCCCAGCATCACTATGTGTGGTATAGTATGTGCATACAGAGCACTCATGCTGCAGTACCAAATTCTAGGGTAGCTGCAACATGGACAACCACAAATCAATACTTCTGTATGTGCTATTTAAAGAGAATTCAACATTGAGCAAGGATAATTAAAAATAATATATGTTTCCAGACCATGTTATATATATGTTGTCTGATACTAATGGATGTTCAGGCCCTTAAAATATTCTATTCAAATATGTAAATAATCTTGAAGTGCAGGAATCGGGTATTATCCCTTCAAACCACAAAATCTTATTGCAAATGTTTCTGTAAGATTCAAGCATTCAATCTATTAGAGACAAGCAGAAAATCATACACTTCTTTCAAGCTTTTTTGTTAATATGAAAACATTCCCAAATTAAAAAAAAGCTCTTTTTATTTCATCTTCGTGTACTGTTTGTGACCTTTATTCATTTGACTGACTGTTTTGTAACTTCAATGTCAGTTTCCCATATTTGTATTCTTTTGTCTGTCTGTGTTGACAAAGCACCAAAATAATTTCAGTGTCTGTTTTTGTCATTTTAATGAAATTGGACTTGTTTGTTTGTTTGTTTAAGGTACATAGAAAGATGGAAACTTTTAGTGAAAACTGAGAATTTTTTTAAAAGACTCAAGACCTATAAGACATTTTTTTATGCCACATAGCAGTTGCAGATATTTTAAAATGTGCTGTCGCCTATGAGCAAGACTGCAAACAGAAAGTGAAGTAATTGTATACTATTGTGAGTTGGTTTGCCTTTTTTTTTGATGTGTCTTTTTCATCTTACAGCTTCACTGCTTACATCATTTGTTGCTCTTGGTATTTTGTTAAGAGATTTTATTTTGTGTGTATTTTATATTTATAGATCAAAGAGAAAATGGGTTTATCCTGTTTGATAAATAGTTCACTCAAGCATACTTTATCTCTCCTGAGTTAGGTAACAGATTCTGGATAGCATTTGATTTGAATATTGTTCTAATTCAGATCTTTGTTTTTAGATACCAAACCCTTTTTTCTTACTGCTTTCTGTGTTTGCATATTTATCAAAATGGAACAAAATGTATGCTTGATATCCTCTGGTTGTATTACTCAGGTTTTTCTTTACAGTTCTATTTTAGTTCCCAGAAAGCTCCCAACTATTATCTCCAGTTATATATTTTGTTTAAAAAAGAAATCTTTTAAATAAAATTAACAATGGATAAACCCAAGACAAAGAAAATGTGTGTAGAGACAGATCAGTGGAAGAAAGGGAAAGAGGGACTTGATAGTCTGCTCTTTGTAATATATATTTCATATAATAAAATTTCATATCTTCTCTAAGTTTTTGGTATAGATTCCAATGAGTTTTTAGAGCATCTAGATGAAGTAATCCCTTTTGAATTTCAGATGGCATCTTAGCTGGTAACAGAAGGTGCAAGGGATTAATATCTCACTGCAAAACAACAGTTTGAGCAGGTGGCACTTGATGCTATTACACATGTAGGTCATTTGGGAGAGCACTTAGTCACTGAACTGAATATTAATTAGGACAGCTTTCATAGCCAATTTTTTTTTAATGAAACATTTCTTAGAAAAAAAATCAAAACCCAAGAGATTTTTCTTAATTGAAGAAGAGTAGTTGCAGTTTATTAGAAAGAAAACTTGCTACATTCACACTAATTTTTAGGGATAGATTATTTGTGGGATCAGTTCTGGCCTAACCTTAAAATGTGATCCTTCTCTGAAGCCAGCCCTTGACTTAAGACTGAAAAAGTATAGATAAACCGATTCCCGCCCATACTTCCTCTTTCCAACAAATCAGCTACCTTTCTGAAGTAGTTCTCTGGCCTTCACAATCTCTCTGCTGGAATCTGTGCCAGCAGGCTGCTTGCTGTCTTCCAATCTCATGTTCCAGAGCTTCTCTGTGGATAAGAAAAAGGTATGCTTATGTCTGGAGTCTGTGGCCTAGAAAGGCTTGGAAAAAATATTTAATTACAGCAGTCAGCCAGAGTCTAAGACTGTTTGGTCAGCACCAGTTGCCTTAAACATATCTCTACTTTTCCCCCCTGCATTGACTTTCTATTGAGTAGGATCCAATTCAAGGTCTCTGTCGTGCCTATTTAAAGGCTTTCCTAGAAATGGCTCAAGTTACCTAAGAAAGGTCTCTGCGACACTAATCTTATAAGATATAGTTATATTTCATTGGAAGACTGAAACTGTGTCCCAAAAATGGGAGGCTTGTGAGTGCAAGAAATAGAATTTCCATAGAAGTTGGATCTAGAACTAACTGCTAAAGGAGATTAGTGACTACCAACATCAGTATGTTGGGTTCTAAATACAAAACTCATCTCTGTGACTTATCTTTCCAATAATGGTTTCTATACGTATAGATACATGCTAATCTAGAAACTTCAAAGAATTTACTCTTCTATCTGGGTAAATGTTTGAGAGGCTCTGGTACTATGGTAATGAGAGATTATTTATGGCCATTCATACCAGTCCCACAAAAACGTATTAAATCCTTCCAAATTCTGAAACCTAGCAATGCAGCCCACAACCCTTCTCCCATTGAGACTGTTAACCCTGTCTTTTTGAGTCTTCCATTAGATTGTTTGAATACGGCACAATATTTCAACTTTTCTTCTCTTTTCCAACAATGCAATTGATTTTTATAATGAAATCTAAATTAAACCTTACTTGAAACCTCTTTCAAGGAAGTCCAATGTTTAATTATAAAAATTAAATTCACTTAAACCAAAAGATTTATTAATTCTGAATTTGCATATGGGTACTCTTGAGTAGCCGTTGAATCCTTTTGATGCCTTGTTTAGCTACCGATGATGACATATTGTAGCTATACAGCAATTTTGACCTCTTTCCAATTGGGAATCAGTCCAAAACTTTCTATTACATTATCACTACTACTGTATGAGTAAGTGTGCAAATATATAATGCAATGGACCACAGTAAATCTCAGATGCAGCTGTGCTCAAGCTTTTCAGAGGCTGAATATAGTAGCTAATTAAAAGCTATTGATGAAATTGAGGACTTGCAAAATCACATAAATGTAGAGCTCAAAGGGACTGTAGCCTTTTATTTATTTAGAATAGATTTGGTGATGATATTTTATACACCATGACATTAGCTCTGGCTGCTTATGTTTTGAGCTCAACAAAGTGAAAGTCACCTCTGCTGTTTCTCTCAGATTTAGAGACTCTAGAAACACACACACAGAAAAAATTTTAGTTAGTCTTTAAGGTGCCACAGGACTCTTTGTCACTTCTGCAATTCCAGACTAACACGGCTACCCCTCTGATTCTTGACAACATGCAAGGCACTGCATTTAGCCGTATGGAGTGGAAATCCATCAACCTCATGAAGAAACTTGCACAAATACAGACAGATATCATCTTTCTCTCCAAATGCAAACGGATGGACATCATACCAAATGGACTGAAGGTGAAAAATCCATTGCTTTCTACATACTGCACAGACTACAGTGAGAGATTATGCCAGACACTATCTAAGAAACTGAGGAACCACCTGATCAGCATCCTGTACAGCAAACAGGAAAACATCAAAAAAGAGCTTTCCAACCTGGAGACCTTGATAAACAACCAACCCTCCACACAAACAGACTTTACTAAAATAAGACAGGAGATCTATATTATACACTTCACCTCTCTACAAAAGAAAAAGGACTGCAAGCTATCTAAAATCCTGCCTGCCACATGGGGCCACAGCAGTTGTATCCCTAACTCACCCAGCAGTATCGTCAATCTATCCAGCTTCATACTCAGCCCGGCAGAAGAGTCTGTCCTATCTCGAGGACTCTCATTCTGCCCCAACACCCCCACAAACATGATACAATTCTGCGGTGATCTGGAAGCCTACTTTCGCCGTCTCCGACTCAAAGAATACTTTCAAGACAACATAGAACAGCGCACTGATACACAGATACCATCCCACCAGCAGCACAAGAAGAAGAACTCCACATGGACTCCCCCTGAGGGTCGAAATGACAGTCTGGACTTATACATAGAATGCTTCCGCCGATGTGCACAGGCAGAAATTGTGGAAAAACAACATCGCCTGCCTCACAACCTAAGTCGAGCAGAACGCAATGCTATCCACAGCCTCAGAAACAACCCTGACATCATAATCAAAGAGGCTGATAAAGGAGGTGCTGTTGTCATCATGGACAGGTCTGACTACCAAAAGGAGGCTACCAGACAACTCTCCAACACCAATTTCTACAGGCCACTTCCCTCAGATCCCACTGAAGAATATACTAAAAAACTGCACCGTCTACTCAGGACACTCCCTACACTAACACAGGAACAAATTAACATACCCTTAGAACCCCGACCAGGGCTATTCTATCTTTTACCCAAGATCCATAAACCTGGAAATCCTGGACGCCCCATCTCGGGTATTGGCACTCTCACTGAAGGACTATCTGGATATGTGGACACTGTACTCAGACCCTATGCCACCAGCACTCCCAGCTATCTCCGTGACACCACCGACTTCCTGAGAAAACTACAATGCATTGGTGACCTTCCAGAAAACACCATCCTAGCCACCATGGATGTAGAGGCTCTCTACACAAACATCCCACACAAAGATGGAATACAAGCTGTCAGGAATAGTATCCCTGATGATGCCACAGCACAAGTGGTTGCTGAGCTCTGTGACTTTATCCTCACACACAATTATTTCAAATTTGGTGACAATATATACCTCCAGACCAGTGGCACCGCTATGGGCACCCGCATGGCCCCACAGTATGCCAACATCTTTATGGCTGACCTGGAACAACGCTTCCTCAAATCTCGTTCACTCACGCCCCTCCTCTATCTACGCTACATTGATGACATCTTCATCATCTGGACCCATGGGAAAGAAACTCTGAAAGAATTCCACCATGATTTCAACACCTTCCACCCCACCATCCACCTCAGCCTGGACCAGTCTACATGGGAGGTCCACTTCCTGGACACCACGGTGCAAATTAATGACGGCCACATCAACACCACCCTATACCGAAAACCTACCGACAGCTATGCCTACCTTCATGCCACCAGCTTCCACCCCGGGCACACCACACGATCCATTGTCTACAGCCAAGCACTGAGGTACAATCGTATTTGCTCCAACCCCTCAGACAGAGACCAACACCTACAGGATCTCCACCAAGCTTTCTCAAAACTACAATACCCGCACAAGGAAATAAGGACACAGATCAACAGAGCCAGACGTGTACCCAGAAGCCTGCTGCTGCAAGACAAACCCAAGAAAGAAAACAACAGAACACCACTGGCCATCACCTACAGTCCTCAGTTAAAGCCTCTCCAATGCATCATCAGTGATCTACAACCCATCCTGGACAACAATCCCTCACTTTCACAGGCCTTGGGAGGCAGGCCAGTCCTGGCCTACAGACAATCTGCCAACCTCAAGCATATTGTCACCAGCAACAGCACACCACGCCATAATAACTCTAACTCAGGAACCAATCCATGCAATAAACCTCGATGCCAACTCTGCTCACACATCTACACCAGCAACACCATCACAGGACCAAACCAGATCAGCCACACCATCACTGGTTCATTCACCTGCACATCTACCAATGTAATATACGCCATTATGTGCCAGCAATCTCCCTCTGCTATGTACATCGGCCAAACTGGACAGTCCCTATGAAAAAGGATAAATGGACACAAATCAGATATCAGGAATGGCAATATTCAAAAACTTGTAGGAGAGCACTTCAACCTCACCGGACACACCATAGAAGATTTAAAAGTCAGCATTTTGCAGCAAAAAAACTTCAAGTCCAGACTGCAAAGAGAGACTGCAGAGCTGCAATTCATTTGCAAATTTGACACAATCAGTTTGGGACTGAATAGAGATTTTGAATGGCTAGCTAACTACAAAAGCAGCTTCTCTTCTCTCGCTATTCACACCTCCAGTTCAGCTGCTAGAGGAACACCTCACCCTCCCTGATTAGAGATAACAAGCTGGTTCAGCCTGATTGGACTAACCTTGTTATCTCCCACCTGGTTCTTGCCTACCTATTTATACCTGCCCCTGGATACTTCCACTGCATGCATCCGACGAAGTGGGTATTAGCCCACGAAAGCTTATGCTCTAAAAAATTTTAGTTAGTCTTTAAGATGCCACAGGACTCTTTGTCACTTCTAGAAACACACAAACGCCAAGAATAATGACCATACATGCAACCACTAAGTCAAAGTCTAGTCTGTACTACAAATTTTATTAGAATAACAATTAAGGTTAGGATTACCAAAGCATATATGAATCCCATGAATACACAAGCACAAGTTATGGTATTTCTCACTGACTGATCATCAGTAGGGAGATAGTTCCTGCTGGGGTTGCCATTTCTATTCAGTCAGGGAAACATCTTTTATATTGTAATTCTGACTACACATAACACCCTCTTTTTCTTATCTATACTTCCATATCCCATCAATATTGGGGTGCCCCATTTTTCATAGGTTGTTCACAGTTCCTCTTGTTTGTATTAGCATTTATGCACAACATTTACCCTGCGGTCAGGGCAAGCACTTTAAAGATATTACAGTAAGATATCTTGTGGTATTGAACAATACATTGCATATAGAGATATTGATAATCTATATCTGCATTTCTCAAACCGGGGTCCTAACAGGTCCATGGGCCCTGCTGATCAACTTCTCCCCCTTTCTCCCAGCACCTCCTTCATAGTAAAAGTCCGGTGGCACAGAGGGGCTAAGACAGGCTTCCTAGCTGTCTTGGCTCTTCATCGCTCCCGGAAATGTCCGGAACATTCCTGCGGTTTCTGGGGGATGAGGGGGTCTCTGTGTGTTGCCCCGACCCTGAGTGTTGACTCTGCAACTCCTATTGACTGGGAAGTGTGGCCAATGGGAGCTGCAGGGGCAGTGCATGGAGGCACCCTGGTCCTTGCCTAGGACCAGCTGCTACAGGGATAGGCCAGACACTTTCAGGAGCTGCCCGAGTTAAGTGCCACCTGGCCTGAGCTTGCATCCCTCCCCAGCCCAGAGCCTGCACCCAAACTTCCTCCCAGAGCCTGCAGCACCTCACCCCATTCCACACCCAAACTCCCTCCTAGGGCCTGCACCCCAACCATCTGCTCCAGCCTGGTGAAAGTGAGTGAGGGTGTGGGAGGGCAAGCAATGGAGGGAGGAGGTGGAATGAGTGGGGACAGGGCCTCCGAGAAGGGTCAGGGGCATGGCCTCAGGAAGGGGGTGGAGCAAGGGCTGAGGGAGTAGGCTTGTGGGGGGTCTTGAAATTTTTGAAATAAAAATGAGAGTTCTCAGGTTGCTAAAATTCGAGAACTGCAGATCTATATGGATCCTAATAAAAATCTTTATTAACTGTTACACACCCATACTTTTATTAGCCAACCCTCAGTAGTAATTTTAAAATAGATTTTACGATTATGAAGCATTCCCACTGCATTTAAGTTTGCTAATGGTGGTGTTCCGAAATCACTCAAAATCAAGAAGGCTGACCGAGGTCTGCTTCATTCTATGTCTAAGGTGTAACTGATCAACATTGCATAACATGGGTCTCTGCATAACATAATCAGTTTCAACTGGCTCTTGTCAGATAGAGTAAAAGTACAATTCCCCATATGTTCCTTCACAAGCCAAACAACAATAACTACGTAATACAGAATTACAAATACTTATATTCAACCTACTAACAATGTCCAATTTGTCTCTGAGGTACACTGTCTCTTGGATGAGTGGGTTTCTCAGGGACATCAGCAGGATTGCTCTCAGGAGGTAGCAAGTCCACTTGTTCTGGTTGTTTCATGACCTGGCTATTGCTTGTCTGAGACTCTCTTAAGCAAAATAGCAGAAGGGAGGGAGATAAAGAAGGTGTCACCTATTCCTTCGTAAGTGGACAATCTAATACAATTAAGGGCAACCCCTTGTGACACCACTGCTATGGCCACTGTTTCCCATAATAGATATGCATTTTCATGACATGTGGTAGCTCCCAGATCCTGAAATCAGTCTTATATATAGTAGACTCTCCATTATCTAGGCTCAGGTTAACCAGGCTGTGGATTAAACAGGATGTCTAAAACAGGGGTTGGCAACCTATGGCATGCCTGTAGGCTCCTGCCAGACGGGGTCCCGCCGCCTGCCTCAGTCAGCTCCCGCTGCTAGCCTGGGTGTAGGGAACCCAGGCTGGCAGTGGTAGCTGATTGGGGCAGGTGGCAGGACCCCGGCTGGCAGGAGCCTGCAGGGGAAACCCCAAAGCAGCGGTGGGCTGAGCTCTTAGCAACAGGCTCCTGCTAGCTGGGGTCTCAGCTCCTGCTGCCAGCCTGGGTTCCCTACCCCAAGGCTAGCACCAGGGGTAAGGAACCCTGAGTGGAGCAGGCGGTGTGACCCCGGCTGGCAAGGGGCCAGCGCGGGAAACCCCAAAGCGGTGGCGGGCTGAGTGCTTAGCCTGCCACCGCTTTGGGATTTCCCCCCAGGCTCCTGCCAGCCAGGATCTCAGCTCTTTGCCAGCCTGGGTTTCCTAGCTGTGCAAAACTATATTATACCTATCTACTGTTTTTAAAGCATTTTATGAGCCATCTGGGAAAAAAGCACTATATAATACAGTACAGTAGACTCTTGATTATCCGGGATTTTATTAACTGGGATTAATTTTTTCCCCATCATCCCGGATAATCGAGAGTCTACTGTATGTATGCTTATGTACATATTTTCCTTGTTTCTCTGCACACACCCAGAAGTCCCCAGTGACTCTGACATCAGTTTATAGCAGTGTAGGAATTCTTCTTTTCAATTCTCTGTTGAATAACAACATGCTTCACTGGTGCCATTCTGTAACTTAACAGTGCTAAATATGGACCAGAGTCTGGCTCTGCAGCCTTTTTCAGTAAGCACCTTATTATTTTGACATCATTTCCCATCAAGATGTTGGACTGGGGATAATGTGGACTAGCCTACTTCACTTCAAACAGCTTAAACTGTGGCTCAGTGTCGTAAATCACTATGTCAGGTGCACTGTGTCTAGCAAAAATAGATTTGACATATAATAGCCTGTTTAGCTGTAGTAACATCAAGTAAGGCTATTTTGGAGAAATGAGAATGGTACCTAGGGCAAGTACATAATTGTGGTTATTTTTTTTTTCTAGACAAAATAAGCAGCCACATCCCCCTCCCACAAAACAAGCAGCCACATCCCACTATTTATTCAAGCCTGGATACCATTAAATTAAGCTTGAATAAAGACTGGGAGTGGCTGAATTACACAAATTGAATCTATTTCCCCACGTTAAGTATCCCTTACTGTTACTCACACCTTCTTGCCAACCATTTGAAATGGGCCATCCTGTTCTGATTATCACTACAAAAGTTTTTTTCTCCCGCTGTTAATAGCTCACCTTAATTGATTAAGCCACTTAAAGTTGGTATGGCAACCTACACCTTTTCGTGTTCTCTCTCTCTCTCTCTCTCTCTCTCTCTCTCTCTTTCTGTGCATGTGTAGATATATCTTCCTACTGTATGTTCCACTCTATACATCTGATGAAGTGGGTTCTAGCCCACAAAAGCTTATGCCCAAATAAATTGGTTAATCTCTAATGTGCCACAAGTACTTCTCATTCTTAGGTCAGTTTCATTGTAGAGATAGTGAGCTTTAGTGCTGCAAAAGTTCTTTCAGAATTAGTTCCATGGGTCACAGTCCATGATCCAATATTAGGGTGACCCAGACTGTAGCCTAAACTTGAGACTCAGACTTCCCCTGATGAAGCTTGAGCGGAACTGAGATAAAGGATCCAGGGCCCAAGAATTCTTTATATAGTTCTCTGGCAGCCTCTTGACAGCATGGAGTCCTGGGTGAAGCATTGTGGCTTTGAAGTAGAATCACCTATTTTCTATGTATAACTAGTTGCATTCATCATCATAAGGTAATTATCCATTAAGCAGTTCATAGACAGTTTACTACAAACTTCAAAGAGAAAGATAGACAATGACATTATTATATCCAAGTTTCATCTATTACTATTCCCTTTTGATCTCTGAAACAATAGATATAGTGACAGGAACTGCCTGTTTACGTGGTTAACATCTAACAAGATATAAGTAAACACATACAATTAGTATTACCTCTAATTCTCTAATAGTACCAGTTTGCATTTCAAGGCTGTAGTCTACTTAACATTGCTATGTTAGCTATTTATAAGGAATAGCCCTAATTACCATTTATATATTTTTCTAATATGTCTTTATATGTTGAATTTGGGTCACTTTACCTGCTAGTTACTTAACCCTTTCTGGTTTAATGTTATAGCTTACTTTGCTCCAAGGTGCCAATTTTTTCCTGTACCGCCATTATGGACTTTCACTTGACTATATTTTTGACATATACGACAAGCCTTAACAGTTTTCCAGTATTGCTGTTTGTTTGAGATTGGCCATGGTTTAGATTATTTTCAATCCCTAGGTGACTTTGTGTATCTTCTTTTAAACATTTTTTTTCTGTAACACATCAGTAATTGTTGACTTGGTACCTTGAAACAAAATCCCATCTACTACTGCAAGACCCATCTTAAATGGATAAGAACATAAGAGGCTGTACTGGGTCAGACCAAAGGTCCATCTAGCCCACTATCCTGTCTACCGACAGTGGCCAATGCTAGCTGCCCCAGAGTGAGTGAACCTAACAGGTGAGGATGAAGTGATCTCTCTCCTGCCATCCATCACTCCCCTCTGACAAACAGAGGCTAGGGACACCATTTCTTACCCATCCTGGCTAGTAGCCATTAATGGACTTTACCTCCATGAATTTATCCAGTTATCTTTTAAACCCTGTTATAGTCCTAGGCTTCACAGCCTCCTCAGGCAAGGAGTTCCACAGGTTGACTGTGCGCTGTGTGAAAAAGAGGTTCCTTTTATTTGTTTTAAACTTGCTGCCCACTAATTTCATTGGGTGGTCCCTAGTTCTTCTATTTTGGGAACAAGTAAATAACTTTTTCTTATTCACTTCCTCCACACCACTCATAATTTTATATACCTCTATCATATCCCCTCTTAGTCTCCTCTTCTCCAAGCTAAAAAGTCCTAGCCTCTTTAATCTCTCCTTATATGGGACCCATTCCAAACCCCTAATTATTTTAGTTGCCCTTCTCTGAACCTTTTCTAATGCCAGTATATCCTTTCTGAGATGAGGAGACCACATTTGTATGCAGTATTCAAGGTGTGGGCTCACCATGGATTTGTATAAGGGCAATAAGATATTCTCCGTCTTATTCTCTATCCCTTTTTTAATGATTCCTCACATCCTGTTTGCTTTTTTGACTGCCGCTGCACACTGCATGGACGTCTTCAAAGAACTATCCACGATGACTCCAAGATCTTTTTCCTGAGTAGTTGTAGCTAAATTAGCCCCCATCATATTGTATATATAGTTGGGGTTATTTTTTCCAAAGTGCATTACTTTACATTTATCCACATTAAATTTCATTTGCCATTTTGTTGCCCAATCACTTAGTTTTGTGAGATCTTTTTGAAGTTTTTCACAGTCTGCTTGGGTCTTAACTATTTTGGTCAGTTTAGTATCATCTGCAAACTTTGCCACCTCACTTTTTACCCCTCCTCCAAATCATTGATGAATAAGTTGAATAAGATTGGTCCTAGGACTGACCCTTGGGGAACACCACTAGTTACCCCTCTCCATTTCTGAAAATTTACCATTTATTCCTACCCTTTGTTCCCTGTCTTTTAACCAGTTCTCAATCCATGAAAGGATCTTCCCTCTTATCCCATGGCAACTTAATTTACATAAGAGCCTTTGGTGAGGGACCTTGTCAAAGGCTTTCTGGAAATCTAAGTACACTATGTCCACTGGATCCCCCTTGTCCACATGTTTGTTGACCCCTTTAAAGAACTCTAATAGATTAGTAAGACATGATTTTCCTTTACAGAAACCATGTTGACTTTTGCTCAACAATTTATGTTCTTCTATGTGCCTGACAATTTTATTCTTTACTATTGTTTCAACTGATTTGCCCAGTACGGATGTTAGACTTATCGGTCTGTAATTGCCGGGATCACCTCTAGAGCCCTTTTTAAATATTGGCATTACATTAGCTATCTTCCAGTCACTGGGTACAGAAACCGATTTAAAGGACAGGTTACAAACCCTAACAGCTGAGAATATACTTTCCCAGTCATATTATGCTAATAGTCTGAGTTTTTGCAGGGTTTCATTCTTAGCAGTAGCTCTGGTAATCAGTCCACACTTCATTGAAGATGGACAAATCATTTTAATTAGATTGACAAGTACAATATCCAGATCTGGATTTTGTTCCATTTCACTTTTGTCAAATGCTCTAGCAAGTGTGTCTCCAAACACCATATTTCTCCCAGATTTGTAATCAGATGGCAAATTATATGTGTGTAGATGTATTCTCAGGAAGGGGATGGTGGCTACGCGGAGGTGTTGCTAAGCACTTTTTGTGAATAGCAATATGGGGGTTCTGATCAACTTTAGCTAACACATGCCTCCTGTAAATAAAGCCCTGGTCTACCCTGGAGGTGGGGGGATCGACCTAATATACACAACCTCAGCTACATGAATAGCGTAGCTGAAGTCAGCATATTCAGGTCGACTTACCTCAGCATCTTCATGGCACTGAGTCAACTGCTGTTGCTTCTCGTCGACTCTGCCTGCCCTTCTTGACACGCTGGAGTTCCAGAGTCAACAGGAGAGCACTTGGGGATCGATTTATCATGTCTAGATGAGACATAATAAATCAGTCCCTGAAAGATTGATCTCTATCCGCCAATCCAGCCAGTAGGGTAGACCTGGCCAAAAACATGAACATTTTTGCAGCTGTAGACTCAGGCAAAAGACACCTTTTCCAATTAAGCATGCTGACACTCAACTTTTGTTAGTGCACTGATGCATAAGCCACTGGTCTCCAGTGTTGACCCTACTGTTGTAAAAGTACTGTGTCAATACCTTCCTTGGACATAGGTATGGCTTTTGTGCTTGTTGTCACAGTTTCTCAGGACTCTGGCATCTTTAACTAATTTCTTCAGTTTCTCAAACTCTTTATTAAGATTTGCATCCATGTTTGTTGGATATCTTTGCACACTAGTGCTGTCAGGTTGCTGGCTCAGGCAACTAGATTAGGCACAAATTTACCCACTTAGTCCACCATTCCAATATAAGGCAGAGGCACAAATGTTTATGTTGGTGCATGTGTGTTGGAGATGGTCTCAGCCTTACTGTGATCCACCTGTACACTTTGCTGTATTATGTTATCATCCTGGAATGCTATTTCTGTTGCACAGAATTGATATTTTTATTTGTTTAGTTTTAGCCCAGTAGCTCTGCTTCTTTTCAGAACTGCTTGGAGCCTCTGATCATTTTCTTCTGCTGTTTTTCCTCAGATCGAAACATCATCTAAGTAAACCTTAGTATCTTCAACAGAATTGAAAATATGTATTTTCCAGAGAGTACAAAATGAAGGGGAAACCTAAGAAGAGTTGTGACTTACTTAAGCCTGAACAGCCAATCCTGCAATTTTTTGGGGGTAGGGGGAGGGCTAACACAGTCCCTTATAAGAGACCAGATCATGGTTGGTTGAAGCCATTACCAGACAATGCAGGGACACAAAGCTTTTTTGGAATGGTGAACTATTTTAGGAAAATGTTGTGCCTTATCAAGCTGCCTAAACCAACAACCTGAGAGCACCTTATTATTATTAAAGTTATCTGACACTTCCCATTATAAGACCACATTTTGGTCACTTTAAAATGTCCACAGCTTTATTCATTTGGGTTGAAATTTCCAATGCCAGGCCACTCCCTTAAGTTGCCTTTTTTGGGTGGTAGGGTAGGAGGGAAGCCTGGGGGACTTCATCCAAAACCCTTCAGTCATTTCTGAGAATGAGTTTGGGAGACAAATACATTGGACCATGTTTAAAAAAAATCTGATGTGTTTTAAGAAGCTTTACCCACCCCTATGCTTTTGCGCAGGATATTGAAATTTGTTTAAGAGGCAGCCTTTGTGTCAGGATGTATATACCTTTTGCCATTCCTGTGAAAATCTGCCCCAAACCGCCCAAGTGATAAATCTTTGAAAAATCAGTTTGCACATGTTCATTTGAGACTTAGTAGAACTTTGCAACTAAAATTTCCAAAGATTCAATGCACACTGAATGTGCAGTAGGGGCTGCAGCGAACTGATGAGCACTTCTCTGTAATTGAAATTCTCAGCTGCTCTGGGATGTGCTGGGTCTGGGGACCAAGCTGGGACTAGCAGTCCTGTGCACCCAGTGCCCACACACTGACCCCCTGACAGTATGAAGGAGGAAGCCACTTGAATCAAATGCAGGTGGAACAGGAGCCAGGATATTAGGACTGGAGGCTGGCAGAGGTGGGGAGAAGTGGGAAACTGGGACAGCAGCTTTGAGTGTAGGGGACACCTGGACAGACTGAGACAAAGACCTGGTATCGGGGGGCACTAATGGTGACAAGGGACATGGGCTTGTGGGTGATTGGAGGCAGACGTGTGGTGAAAGCTGAGAAGGACAAAACAGACAAGAAGGTGGGTGAGGAAAGAGTGGGATGGGGAGCCTGTAGGGAAAAATTAGGACTTATTGGGTGAAGAAACTGGGCCCGGGATGGGAAACCTGAGGAGTGCAGACTGAAACTGGCTAAGTGAGGAGAATGGGCAAAGGAAGGAGACAATAAATGCTATGCATATCCATATAAATATAGACTCGTAGGCTGACTTCTAAAGCAAGAAAAGGCTTGAGAATGAAAATGCTAATTCAGAAATCAAAAATGTATTCTCCTCCTTGGCGTTCATCTAGCTATTGTCTCAGGAAGAGTGAGTGCTAGCCACTTAGAAAAATAGATAATTAGCTTAGGATGACTGCCAAGACCTAATAGTTCTTCTAAAATATGCAGAGCTTCATGGGTAATGAATTGTTTTTCATAATTCTAAGCATTGACATGCATGTTTCATGAATCAGAACTAGCATTACATTGATTAAAGCCACTAAATCTTACAATCAACAAGGTCAAAATAAATTTTTAAGAGGAAAACAGCTTCCCTAGAGATTGGGATGTTTTTAGCATATTATAGATTTATTGAATAATATATTAAAGATACGTGTTGGAGAAATAAACTTTAATGATAAAGGAAGTAGACTTTATTTCAAGAACTGGACTCAGTAAGCAGTACAAGTTAATATCTCTGAAACAGATTTTACTAGACAATTGTCATGCAAAGTTAAATGTGCTTCATTCTGTAACCAGTGACTAAATCATCCCTGGTGAGTTATACTGCCTGATCAAATAAATTTTTAAAAATCAAGGAGGGGCATGTAAAAAAAATTACAACAGAAATTCCCAACCCTGTGATTTGCTGAGAACCTCTTGCAAAATTGACCACTTCCTTCAGTTTCACTGAGGTTTAAGGGAGTAAATCCTGCATCATGTACAGTATAAATACAATTCTTTGTAAAATGAACATCTCTGTACAGAATGTGTTTATAAAGTTGGCCAGACAGGTGATACTGAAGTGAAGAGTTGCTCAGATTTCACTATTGCTTCCTAGTTGCAAGTTCTTGAAACTGCTGTTTCCACTGCTTAATAGAAAACAGTTTTCATCAGGTTTAAACTAATTCCTGATGTTGCAGGACAGTACCAATTGCACCAGTAGGGCCACTGTATCCTTGCAATGATTAGAGCACTGGGGAATCCTAAGTGCAGTTCCCTGCTCCGATCAGACTTCTTGTGTGACCTTGAGCAAGTTGCTTATCATTTCTGTGCCTTAATTCCCAATCTGCAAAATGGAGATTGCCCTAAATCAGAGCAGTGGTGTGAGGACATATACAGTAGAGGTTGTGAGGCACTCAGATGTAAGTACCTTAGATAGGAAATACACGCTCAGGGAGGGCTTGCAGTATTTGTATCACTGCAGTAATGGGAAGAGATACTTTATTTTGGCTGGGAACCCATAGCAGTCTTGCAAATTGAGTGTACTCAAGGATAAACTGAATTGGAACATTGTGTTCATATATCCATTAAGGGTCCCTGTGGATGGATTTTCTGCTGTCAGGGGTAATCCAAGGACCACCTGAAGTATTCCTTCAGTTTTTGAATGTAATGTTAACAATGTTACAAAGACAGTACACTTATAAAGTTTGTGGATGATACCAAGCAGGAATGGGTTGCAAGTTCTTTGAAAGAGAGGATTAAAATTCAAAATGATCTGGACAAACTGGAGAAATGGTCTGAAGTAAATAGGATTAAATTAAATAAGGACAAATGCAAAGTACTCCATTTAGGAAGGAACAATTAGTTGCACATTCTCAAAATGGGAAATGACAGCCTAGGAAGAAGTACTGTGGAAAGGGATCTAGGGCTCATAGTGGACCATAAGCTAAATATGAGTCAACACTATAACACTGTTGCAGAACACACGAACATCCTTCTGGGACATATTAGCAGGAGTGTTGTAAGCAAGGCACGAGAAGTAATTCTTCTGTCTACTCTGCGCTGATTAGGCCTCAACTGCAGTATTGTGTCAAGTTCTGGGCGCCACAGTTCAGGAAGCATATGGTCAAGTTGAAGAGAGTACAGAAAATATGTTTAAAAGTCTAGAAAACATGGCCTATGAGGGAAGATTGAAAAAAATTGGATTTTTTTAGTCTGGAAAAGAGAAGACTGAGAGGGAACATAACAGTTTTCAACTACATGAAACGTTGTTACAAGGAAGAGGGAGAAAAATTGTTTTTCTTAATCTCCGAGGATAGGACAAGAAGCAATGGGCTTAAACTGAAGCAATGTTTAGGTTAAACATTAGAAAAAAACTTCCTAATTGTCAGGGTGATTAAGCTCTGGAATAAATTGCTTAGGAAGGTTGTGGAAAAGACAGGGAACAAAGGATAGGAATAAATGGTAAATTTTCAGAATGCAGAACGATAAATAGTGGTGTTCCGCAAGGGTCAGTCCTAGGACCAATTCTATTCAACTTATTTATAAATGATTTGGAGAAAGGGGTAAACAGTGAGGGGGCAAATTTGCAGATGATACTAAACTGCTCAAGATAGATAAGACCAAAGCAGACTGCGAAGAACTTCAAAAAGATCTCACAAAACTAAGTGATTGGGCAACAAAATGGCAAATAAAATTTAATATGGATAAATGTAAAGTAATGCACATTGGAGAAAATAACTCCAACTATACATATTACATGATGGGGGCTAATTTAGCTACAGCTAATCACGAAAAAGATCTTGGAGTCATCGTGGATAGTTCTCTGAAGACATCCATGTAGTGTGCAGTGACAGTCAAAAAAGGAAACAGGATATTAGGAATCATTAAAAAAAGGATAAAGAATAAGACGGAGAATATCTTATTGCCCTTATATAAACCATGGTGCGCCCACATCTCTACATGTGGTCTCCTGATCGGCCATTCTTATGTTCTTATAATCCTTAATATCCCAAGACCTGATGCTCCAAATACCATACATGTTATATCTTGTGCCATACAGAAGCTCCTCATTGTTCCTCCTCTGTCCTTCTGCCAGGACAGCTGGAGTGCAACACTACTTTTCCCAACAAGAACCGCCCAGAGAACCGCCCAGAGCCTCTCAAATAGGAGATCATCCTTGTCACAGGAGAATTCCTCACTCCCCCTGGCCTTCTGACTTCTTCTCTGGAGTCCAGCTGTCTGGTGTGGAGAAGTCAGTGAGTGAGACTCTCTTGACTTCAGCTCTCTGGCTTAGAGCCAGCAGGCACCTCCCTCTGCCGCTGTTCTCCCCCTACCGTCAGCCGTCCTGCCCTGGCTCTCTGGTTTGTGGAGATCAGCTATGGATCCCACTTGCAGCTCTCCTTGCTTTCAGCCTTTCTCCAGGAAATGCCTTCTGGCTCTGGCAGCTCTAATCTCCTGCCAATCCCATTCCCCAGGAAGTCCTATCTCACCAAGTTGGTTTCTCACTCTCTCTCTCTCTCTCTGATTCTCTGATCCTTTATAGCCCCAAGTGCTGTGGTCTTTTGGCAGATAGGCTCTGGACCAACTTCATTTCAAGGGGCCAGCTACCCTGTAACAGGCCATTAATTTTTGGCCATTTTCACCCATGTCCTCTACCTACCTGATGCACAAGCTGTTCCTCCTACTGTGATACTCCTAGTGACTGAAGTTGATAATCTCCTCAGTCTATAAAGTTGATCTGAGCTTTCCTCTGAGAGAGGGTGCCTTTGAAGTTATTCCCAGTTTGAAGTGAGAGACTCAGGTTAGCCTTGGACCTAGTCCCTGATGGTGATGTGCTATACTACCTACTGAGCTGATTCCTCAAGATCATATTTTCAGCCTTTGTAAACCAGGCAGAAGCAGTCTAGTTTTGCTGTTCAGAAGACTGAATTGCTGATATAAAAGGTTGCTTGAATCTGCATGTTATTTGAGAAGCTTCTCTACCCACGGAGTCAAAGATTTAGGCTTTAATATTGTTAGTAGAATTACTTATGGAGAGACTGGGAATTAATTTTTTCATGTTTTATTATGCTTAAGTGACAAAGAGTCCTGTGGCACCTTAAAGACTAACTAAAGTATTAGAGCATAAGCTTTCGTGGGCTAATACCCACTTCGTCGGATGTATCCGACGAAGTGGGTATTAACCCATGAAAGCTTATGCTCTAATACTTTAGTTAGTCTTTAAGGTGCCACAGGACTCTTTGTCACTTCTGCAATTCCAGACTAACACAGCTACCCCTCTGATTTTCATTATGCTTAGCTTTTCTGCACAATAGCTCAGAATAGCATGAACAAGTGAGGGAGGAGGAAAGAAGCACTATATGAATTCATAGAACTAGGGAAGAACACTTGAGCAGTACAAAGGTGGGGAACTTTATGCCTGTTTAATAACAGAAAGAATATATCCACTAATACCTAAGGAATAGGAAAACATTTTATGTTCTGTTTTTTCTTTAAGTAATGTTGTCTTTGGATGACTAGATTTGACACAGCCATAAGGTATGCCTATCCTCATATCCTGTGAATCTGACTGATATTAAGGACCTGAAGCAGGGAAAGAAAACCAAAAAGAGTTAACTATATCTAGTATAATTGCTAAATTGCTGACACTACTTAAAAATGTGGAACACATTACTTGCGCCTTTAGAATGTGGTGTAGTAGTACATTGCTGCTGTGAATCTTGGGTTTCCAGTAAGTGAGAAAAAATCACCTCTACATACTGTGGATATTACTATTCTTTTGACTATTACTATTCTCTGCATCAGACTTACTGATGCCCTCTGTTTTTAGCTCTACAATTATCTATTTGATTTCAGGATCTCTTCTGAAAGAGTTAGGATTTGGGGTCTTATTTTGCCATCTCCAGATCTAACCACTAGATGGAGCCATTTCATTTTGCTTAATGCAATCTGGCAAACTAGATTGCAGCACCTGAATGAAATAACCATTCTGTCACAAAAAAGCTTTTATTAAATAATTATACTACCATTAATATGTAATCTAAAATATATCAGAAGTTAGAGGACAAATTTTAGAGTAAAAATACCTGCATGTTTACAATTTACTTGCATTAATAAATAAGGGAGGACAAAGTGTAATTTGTTTTCTAAGACTTGTTAGTCCAGTTGTTTTACTTAAATACTTAGATTTTAAAAAGTAATTAATGAAGGAATTAAAAAAATTCAGGTTGCATCAGGGTTACATGCAGAAATATTATACACACTGTGTATGAGCATCAGTAGATCATTTATCTGCAGTCTGACAATTATTTTCCTGAGTCTAATGCTTGTGTGGCCTATAGCACAAAGTTCTTATGTGAGATGAAAGTGGTAGCAATTCTTAAAAAGTCATGCTTCAACTACTTTGTCAGAGAGAAATGTCTGAAACCTCTTTATGTAATCTGAGGGGCCTTTTCTCATGTTCAGAAATCAGTTTAGCCCAGAGGTAGTGGATTTGATTCTACATTGCCTTTTACCTTGCATAGCTGTGACAGCCATCTTTGTAGCTGAAACAGAACTGAACTGGAGAACTCTGGAGCTTGAAAGCACAAGTCTCTCTGTAGTTTGAGCTAAAGAACTAGACTCTGTAGATGGAGGGTTTTAACAGACTTTTATCCTCTGTGTCTCTGATACAGACAGTACCACATAATGAATACTAACCAGTGAGTTATGTAGTAACTTATACTTGTGCAATTTGGGAATAAAATGCTACGTTTCTTTGTTTTGCCCATGTGTAAATGACTTAGCAAGGTGGTAGATATTTTCTAGGGCTTAACTATTTTGTAGATTAAATAAGATGATGTAACAATCCCCAGAGAACTCCTATTCTGACCGTTTTTATTGTCTTTTATTTTTCTGGTTTCTCTTTCTCCATTCTTTTCATTGTCTCCTTTTATTTACTTTTGCTCCAGTGTTTTGTTTTATTTCCTGTTTTTCTTCTCTGGTCGGTATGCCCCTATTTTTTTAGGCTCATACTATCCTAGTTAGTTTCATTCTGCTGTTGTTTTCTTGTATAAAACCACTAGGTACTTGAGCAAAGTACTACTTCTGCTGTACTGCAGATGACGCTGCATAATAGAATGCTGCTCACACACACACACACACACACACACACACTCTCTCTCTCTCTCTCTCTCTCTCTCTCTCTCTCTCTCCCCCTCTCCCTCTCCCTCCACTATATATGGGGTTCAATAATCGCAGTAGTGCACTTAGTGAGCATAGTGGAACCATCACACATCACTTCAATAGCACTTTCTATCTAAGCAGTAGCGGTGTTCTATTTTTGTCTGTTACGAATACAGAGAAAACTAAAAGAGAAAAATAAGAACAGTGAATTTCAGCTGAGAATATTGCCAGAATGTGTGAAGTGTTGGGTGAAATCGGATGGAATAAAGCAATATAGGAGAAGAATGCAGAGGGGAAATAGAAAGTGTTCAAAGTTAGATTAAAGGCTGTCTGCAGGTTATACGTGTCATATAGCTATAAATACAGTATGACTGGAAGGAAAAAGGGCCAAGGTGGATGAACAAGTACATACAAAATGCAATCACGGATAAGAAAAAGGAATGTGAGAGATATAAAACATGAGGTACAAGGTAGGGCTGGGAAGAATACAGAATGAAGTTGAGAGAGTGTAAAAATTGATAAGAAAAGCGAAGGTGGAAGATGTCTTAACCTTTCAAGCAATCTTCTTTTCAAGTGCAAAGGGAGCAGCATGCAGTCAGTGAAAGATCGCTGAGATGGCGAGAGTAATTTATAGATGGAAGATTTAGACGTTACTAAACTGCTTTAATTCTTTGCCTTCATATTCAAACAGGAGTATGGAGAGGACAGATGCAAGAAACGGCCATAAATGTGTCAGGGGAGAAGAAAGAAATAGTAAAAAGAAATAGGATTGTGCTAGAGCACATGATGGAGAAATTAAAATGGATGAAGACTGACACAACTTAAAGACCATAAGGGACTCACTTGAGAATCCAAAAGGAAATTGAAAAAGGATTTAGGGGAACCATTAGCAGATATTTAAAATCACTTCAGAAAGTGGGGAAACTCCAAAGAGTGTAAGCAGAGTTCATACAGGGCTATCATTAGCCTTCCTTTAAGAAGGGCTGTAGGGAACTTAAGAGAAAAGGAGACATGGAAGCTTGTGTTGAAAACTACCAGAAGAGCAAATCAGGAGTGAAAGAGGAAAACACCCAGAAAATTATAACTTAAATGTAAGAGTACTATAAATAATCTTAACATGGGATGTCATGCCTAACAAATCTGTTTGGCTGTAAATGACTTCTATATTTTTAATACAAAAATTGTAAAGTCACCTATATGTATACTTTCTGGGTCAGGGGCTGTCATTTGCTATATATTGACACAACAGAACACCAAACTGGTTGAGGTCTGTAGCCATTGCACAACATCCAGGATTAATTATTCAAATACCTGCGGCTTCAGTCATTCTTCAGGGCTGGTCTACACTGTCAAATTAGATTGACCTAGCTACATTGTCCAGAGCTGTGAAAAATTGCATGCCTGGAGTGCCATAGTTAGGTTGATCTAACCTCTAGTGTAGACATGACTAGATCCACAGAAGATTTCTGTGGACCTAGCTATCACTTCTTCGAAATGTGGATTAACATCTATGGAAAATCTATGGAAAATCTATGGAGAATCTGCTTCTGTTGATGTAGGAAGAATCTATGCCAGCGGTATCCAATAGAAATTCAATGCTAGCCACACTTGTGGTTTTGAATTTTTCTTATTCACTTATTATAAAAAGGATTTAAAAATACTACAAATGACATTTCAAAGTATTTTTTATTAATATAAAAATAAGTAGATATTACAAAAAATATTAATAGGTACTATTAATACAAAATTAATTCAGTGTGACACTTTGCATTCTTTTTCTTGTCCCATAACCCTGAAATCTGGTTCACACATCCACTCATTATGCATCCACACATTATGCTCATGAATTAGCCGCAATTCAATAGCATATTCATTACGTGGCTAGTGGCAAACGTATTGGACACTGCTGGTCTATGCTATGGCTCTACAGCAGCATTGCTGCAGTGCTGTAGTTGTGCCTCTGTAACACCTGTAGTGTAAACATGGACTTAGTGGGCAGTGAGAATGAAAAGTTACATACATACAGGGGAAAATATCAAAACCGGATTGGCTTCTGGAGACTCCTCTGAAGTATGTAGGGTATGTTTCCACTTCAAAGAAAAACCCATGGCACTGAGGCTCAGTTGACACAGGCTCAATAGGCTCGGACTGTGTAGCAGTATAGATGTTCCTGCTCTGAAATCTGGTGAGGGGGAAGGTCTTAGAGCCGTGGTTCCAGGACCATAGCCCTAGTCTAGTGAGTCTGAGTCAATTGACCCAACTCTGAGATTTGGTGTCATGAGTCTTTCTTTACAGTGCAGATGCACTTCCTCTGCATGCATCCGATGAAGTGGGTACTAGCCCATGAAAGCTTATGCTTCAATACTTTTGTTAGTCTTTAAGGAGCCCCAGGACTCTTTGTCGCTCTGCAAACCAGACTAACACAGTTACCTCTCTGATTCTCGATGTATCCATAGACTCTCGAAAAGGTAAGAGTGAGTGTCTCCATGACCTGATGATATTCACAGATGGGTACCAAGTGGTTTGCACATGTGGATGTAAAGGGACAAGGGCACAGGGGAGGTAGACAACCTTTTTATTTGGGGGGGGCTAGAGTTAAAAAATAAAATAGCTGTTGAATATGCTTTTTAAACTAGCTAATTGTTGTAGCAGGGACAGCCACATATAAGTCACACTGTTTTCTTCAGCCTCGGATGGGTACAGTGCTCTGAAATGCTTGGATGCTTGAAGTCCCTCTCTTTTCCCCCAGGGTGTCAGCTGGTTCTTGATAGCAAGGGTCAGGTTGAAGGTCTCCCCTACAGCAAGCCATGGCTCCCATATTCCCTAGCTGTGAAATGACTCCACGAGCAGGGTGTCCTCTTGTGAAGGGGAAATCCATGTGCTGGGTGAGGCTCATCTGTCTGTGCTCCTGTTTTTTTGCAGCAAAGCTGACTGTTTCCTTTTTCATCTCACAGAGGCTATTGATCTTTCTCTGTGCACTAGAACTTTTTGATATCCTCAGTCTAGGTAGACCTGGGATCGTTCCAGCCAGTTGCCACTCCTCTAGGGCTGACTCCAATTGGCCCTTCTCTTTTCCTTCTCCCCCACCCCTGACTCTGGCATGAGTTCCATGTGCTCTTTTCCCAAGAGAGGGAAAGGCTAAACATCAAGGAGCCTGTGATTCTTGGCTGTCCTCTTTGTAGACTTTGACTAGGGTCCCTACAGTCATCCTTCTCAGGACTAATGTTGCAATTTAGGAATGGGGTGAACCATGGCAGTGCTGAGAAAATGGAGAGGGAAAATATTCATGGCTGTGAGGACACAAGTAGTAAGCATTTTGGGGGGAAAACAGACATGACTTCAGTTTTATGGGAAAATATTTGCCTCAGAGAAGAAATATTTGTCACTGGCTTAATCAGTATGTTAAATGTTAATTTCCTTAGCTATTTTTAAAGTTGTATTTTTTTTTAGGTTGTTTTCCTGTCAGTGTGTTTGGCGACGATGGAGAGGCTGATTGATGCTGCTGCTAAACATTAGCAATAAAGCATTTTGATGTAATTTTACAGAAAAGCAAGGAAGATTTTAATAATAATATGGTCCATTAAAAATATGGTATGAACTTAACATTGGTTGAGTTATACTCAGTAATAATTTAATCAGTGCTTGAAGATGTTAATAGAAGATGAAATAAATTCAACTGGAAGAACATGAACAGTTAATGGTCTAATCCCCATCATGCCCCACTCTAGCATGTGAGCTACTCAGCAACAGGAAGAAGCACCCCCTTCTCATGCTGATCTGTTAACTTCTGGCTAAGCAACATTAAACTAATACTGGAAAATGGAGTACAAATTGAGTACATTAGTGTGCATTGTATCTTGATGTAGTACAATGTATGTATGTTGAATATTTTAACAGATGTAAAGTTTTTCAAATGAAAAGTTTCATTGAAAAAAGGGCCTTTTTCTTTTTTTAAAAAAAATAATTGAACATTTTCTACAATGTTGTTCACTGATTTTTTTTAATTCAAAATTAATTTCACGGTTTTTTTAATGCATGGAAAATTGCTCTTAGTAAGGAAAAAGTGGTAACTTATGTAGATTTTGGTCAAAATACTGTGGAAAAATCCCCCTCCCACAAGTCCATTTTGAATGAAAATAGCAAAGGTTTTTTCCTGGGTTTTTTTTTCAACCAGCTCTACTTTACAAATCTATTTTGATACAAAAACTATGTTAAAAGGATAAGATTGCAATGTGACGCACTCCTAAGTTTGAAAATGATGACTGTGAAACCTTAACTATGCCTTTTTTTGTATGTGCATTATCATTGTTTTTATATGATCACAAGCTCTTTCTCAAATATTACAATATCAGAATCATACTCTTTTTATACTACCTTAGATAAACAAGTAGATCTGCATACTTAATTTTTAAAAAAAACAGTATTCCCAAAGTTAAGAGAAAAAATTAAATATGTTTCATAATTAGGGTTTATTTTTATAGTCTTCTGACTGCATTTGTTTGCTTCCCATGTTTCCCATTGCAGAAATACCTTTCAGCCTCCCTCTGTCTCTCTCCACTGTCCTCCAATTATCTTATTCACACAATGGGAGGGAAATTGAATCAATCTGAGGTCCATTTTGCACCTCATTGTCTGATCTCTGTGGAAGCATCTCTCCTGACTCTTTCCCCTGACTCTCTCTAACACACTGCTCTTTCATTAGTGCACACAGCCTCCATTCAAACAAACAACTGTCAGGGATGGTGTAAGTATACTTAATCCTCCCTTAGCACGGGTGGAGGAACTCACTAGTTGTTGACCTCTTGAGATCCCTTCCAGCTTTTTTGTTTCTACAATTCTAAGATTCTATTCAGAAGGCACAGAGAGTTCGATACAAAGGGACCTGGCTTTATAGGAACAATATGAAGGAGAGTGGACATGGATTCTTTCATACAGGTTTTACACTATTTTCTACCCAAAATTCTCTTCTCAGTGGGGCTGCCTCCGTCCATTGCTTCCCTCCCCCGGTAGTGCCTACTTTTCTCAGCCCCTGCACTGCAGTGCCAACCCGGCAAATACAGTGGGAAGCAAAGAGAAGCCTGACAGCTTACCAGGCTCCTCAGCTTTCTGGCTGGCTGGTTACCTAAGATGTCTTGGTCCCCATTTCTCTTCCTGCCAGGCTGCCTGGTCCACAGCTTCCCAAATTCTCTGGCTGGCTGGAAGGCTGCAGGGCTCCCTGGACTTGCCAGCTTCCTGGACAGTCTAGCTGCATGCCTGGGGACTACCCAGATCTCTATCTGGCAGACAGCCCAGGAAGCTGAGTAGCTAGGGAACCAGATGCCCCGGGAAGCCCTCATCTAAGGCACTATTTCAATACAATCTAGCAGAGGATCCAAGGGGAAGTAGGAGAGGGGAGGGTCCCTTTGCCTCCCATTATAGCTGGTCAAAAACTTTCCTGGCTGCAGAGCTACCCAGGTTCCTCAACTGCCTGCCTCATAGATCACTATAATGCCTTGGAAGCAGGGCAGCCCACCAAATGGGAAGCCAGGCAGCGCAGGACTCAGAAAACATTTTTCTTAGCTCTAGCAGAGATCAAAAGGAAGCTCTGTCTCCCACACACCCCTGCAGACACATCTGTGCGACCCCTCCCTTCTTTCTTTTTGTCCTTAAGGCATATTAAGGATGCTTGGAATTTAGTGCAGCTACCTGCATAGAGCGTTTTGGTCCATAGAACATTCAGAAACTTTAGGTAAAACTGACTAAGGTCACTGAATATGCAAACAATACATTTTTCCCATCTTTGAAATATTTATAAAGAAAAAGTCATCATTTCCAACAAATGTCTAAAGTCACTTTTTTGATCCACTGTGACTATCTGCCTCCCGAATTTTATCTTTTTAATCCTTTCCTCATAGACATTAAAGCTTTCCAAAAATGGTTGCAAGAATTTTTTTTTATAATGGAGAAACATATTTTTCAATCAATCAATCATCTCTAAAAAATGGCTAACACTTTTTGTCCTAAACCTTCAAAAAAAGTCAACCCTATAGGGAAAGGAATCGTCAAATTTTATCAGTAATGATGGCATATTAATAAAATACAACTTTCTACCATGAGGCGTCTGATAGAAGAAATTAGGCATCCTTAACTATAGGCATCACTCTAGAGCTAAGTGGGAAACTGTTTTTCCATCCTGCAAAACTTTTTAAAATTTAAAACAATTTCTCATTTCACACTGGGACAAAGCTAGCAACTTTTTTTTCTTTTGCAAAAAACCAGCAGGAGAGAGATGTGGGAGATTCAAGATCTGAATCATGAATCTGATTATCCCACCACTCACATGCGCACTCGTGCTTTCAGTTCCATTTCTGGTCTGTGAAACCTTTCTCCATGAAAGTTTAATCAGAATTAATACCATTCCACAAAAAGTGTTGGGTTTCAACTAGTGGCCATTTTCCAACAACCACTAAAAGCCTTGTTAGAAAATTCTCAATCTAGTCATTATGCATCCAACCTATAATTATTCAGAGTCAAAGCTCATTATCAGTTTTCACAAATTGCTCTCAATAATAAAATGTGGAAGAAAGTCCAGTAAGTCCTGTTGCAATGGGCTTTGCCTTTCAGCATCCAGTTATGGCTGATGCCCCAGTTTTCTTCCTTGGTCTGATATAATCACATACAAAATGTTACATGCACATACTTAAGTTCCAAAAACAAAGTCTCCCCTCATGGAGTCTGGCTTCTTAACCTATGAAATGTCCCAATACTTACTGGAAACCAGTCCTGTCCATACCTTCTCTTCAGGCTTCTGCAACCCTCCATTAGGGTCTGTGAACAGTCCCCTTCCACTCTTTCAGGGGTTTGTTCTTTAGAACAGGCATTGTAGGCATCTGGAGAGACATAACAGCTCCCACACGTCTTCCTCTGGAGAGACTAGCAAGTGCTCCTTCCCTGTTCTTTCCAACTTTGTTTCTAAACTGAGAAAGTGGCTTGTTTTTTTCCACTTCCTCACTTTGCAGAAGATCTTTATTCTAGTTTACAAATCTAATGGAAGCTGCACTGCAAGTACCAAAATTCCTTGATCTGAGAGGAAAATCAGGCTCAGGTCAGCACTGAGTCTTCAGATCTCTTAAAGTCCCAGCTCACTCTGTGACCTGGCCAAAATCTAACCATCCTTAATCACATACTAAGTAGTATCTTACTGTGCAAGTAGTCACATTTAAACCAATGGAACAACTTACAGAAAGAGAGAGATAGAGATACTATTTAATGATAGGTAAGGGGAGAAGAATCTGACTTGATGGTACCAAACAAAATGTTTGTGTTGCTTAAAAAAAAAATTAAAAAATCAAGCATCTGACTTAGTGGAAAAAAAAATTAAAAAAGAAAAAAATGCCCACATAACAAAAACTTTGGGACTTAACCATGCTATATGTGGAGTATAGTTTAGTTCTTAAATACCTGAAAGCTGTATGATGATCTACCAGAAATGTTAGTGTGTACTTTATTCTTCAGCTCATCAGTTAACTATCACTTTTTTAGGATACTTTTTTAAGAGGATTCATTGGTAAATTTATCTAAATATTCTGAATTTTATAGACCTTACTGCTTTTTCTGTGGTGGTCTGACCCTTGATTCTCAGACTTTTAAATCCCTAGGTAAATGGCTGCCAGGGACTGATGAACACAGACATTTCAGTAACAGACTTACGTTAAACTATCAGGTTAAAGGCATTCTATGTATTTTCTGTCATGTAATGCCCTTAGGACAGTTCAGAGATTCAAATCAGTGTTGAAGGTGAACTGATCCCAGTGACACTCTACACATAGTCTATTTTGTGCATCTCAGAGACAGAGGTTTCTTAGTAATTCTTCTAAAGTGAAAAACTATGGCTGTAGTAGAACATATTATCAAGTTAGTTGAATTTTGACTTTATGGATGAAAGGACAAGCAAAAAATATTATATTGAAAGGGCTTGATTATAATCTCACATGTACAGGTGTGTTTGCTGTACATACAGAAAATTTGCTTCCCTAACAGATATTTTGAAGTACACAATATGTGTCTGCATCTCTGATCCTAAAAGGAGAAACAGCCAATGAAAAGAATTCAGGCCAAAATTTTCAAAGGAGCCCAAGGGAAATGAATTTTAGAGTGTTTTAGCACCTAACTCGTTTGAAAATACCAGTATTAAAGTTTAAAAGTATATTGCCAGTAGCAGCAAGTCTGGAAGTAGCCAGATATTGGAAATCACTACTCTCTGCTAGATAGGAAAATAGAAGTTGGCATGTCAGATCAGATGAATCATCCATCTAGTCTGGTAGTTTGTTTCCAAAAAATATCCTATCAGGTTCCTTTAGAAGGTGTATGGAATCCTGTAAGGCAGGGTATCCAAACTTTATGAGACGAGGGCCATATTAGATTTTTGAAGGGGCTTTGCAGGCTGAAACGACCGTGAAAAAATTAAATATATGCAAAATTATTTAAAAACAGCACTACTGTGTCAGTGTTGCATTAAATTCTAAATCAGGTATAAAAGTAGCTGTATAATTAATGCAGGTACTGTGAAATCACAAAATATTTATCAACACATTAAAAATCATTTCACATTATTTTTTAGTTTTATTTATTTCTAAAAACTCACAAATTTGTTTCATACAAATACACTTATTCAAAAGTTTGGCTGTACTTTGGTAAGAGAAGCTCCAGGTTCCCATTGTTGGTTGGGACTGTTTGGTTCAGTGCTGTAGTTAAAATTTAATCCTTTGCTCCTCCAGCCGCACTGCTGCTGCGGCCCCAGCCCCCCACGTTGCTCCTCCGGCCGTGCCGCTGCTCCCCCTTTTGCTTCTCTAGCCACGCCACGGGGGCACTCACCCCTCTGCACATGGGGCCACTGGCAGCAGCTCGCGCAGGGGGGACAGAGGCAGCTTCTCCACCTGCCAGTGCGGCATGCCTGCTCAGCTGAGAGGCCAGACAAATCAAAGCTGCGGTCTGGATCTAGCCCCTCGGGCCATAGTTTGGAGACCTCTGCTGTAAAAGAATAACCTGCTAAAAGGGGAAAGATTTCATTTTCATGTGATATCCGTTACAAGTTGGTTTATCATCTGAAACATGAGCGATTATATCTGAACCAAAACTTGTATGGCGTTGTGGTATTTTGTTTTTCCATTCTTACTACTGTAACTCTGGATGCCTATCTGGTGTCCCATTTTTAGGTTAGGAAAATATGAAATGTTTTCCTAATATTTGATCTAAATCTCCCTAGCCACAGATTAAGCCCATTACTACTTGTCCTATCTTTGACGGACATGGAGAACAATTCTTCTCCCATTCTTTTCATAAAAAATCCTAATATATTTGAAGGCTGTTATCAGATCTCTCCCCACCCCCAGTTTTTTCTCAGCATTTGCTGAACACATAGCAGGGGGAAAAAGATGGGCTGATGGAAATGCCTGTCTGTATTGATTGACTATTGACTAAGCACTACATTAACAACAAGTTGAATTAGGCAAGAAATATGGAATATTAATTGCTTCCGATCATGATTTTAAATTCAAATTAGGTAGTTTTCCCTGAGTTCTGAACTGCTTTGTAACAAACCTGTGCTGCAGCTGTTATCATCACCTGCTAAACTACAAGCCTCCAGCATTAAAGGCCTTCACCATTTGATCAGCAGGAGAATCATTGTTGGCTGTAGTAATTTTTCTGGCATTTAAGCTCTCAAAGAGTTTGGCAGCATGTAGGGGGTGAAATGAGTGGATGCACAAAGGATATAGTATTTCTTGTTTAAGGCCTGGTCTACACGACACAGTAAAATTGAGTTTATCCATGTTAAATTGATCCTTCCATTTTGCCATCCTCACTACAATTCCATTTAGGTCGACCTAACAGGGTCTTTAAATCAATTTCCAAATTCCTTCCCGACAAGGGGAATAGCGCTTAAATCAACATTTCTGGGTTGAACTAGCATTAGTGAGGATGCAAGTCAACGTTACCAGCCTCTGCGAGTTATCCCAGAGTGCTCCAGTGTGACCGATCAGAGCTCCAATCAGACGGACAGAGCTCTGAACATGGATACACTGGGCAATTAGGCAGGAAGAGCCCCGGGAACTTTTGAATCTCACTTCCTCTTTGGCCAGCGTGGCGAGATCTCCTGCACAGCTCATCATGCAGAGCCCACCAGCAGAGGAGACCATGTAGTCCCAGAATTGAAAAAGGGCCCCGGCATGGACCGCAAGGGAGGTGCTGGATTTAATTGCTGTGTGGGGAGACGAATCCGTGCTGGCAGAACTGCGACCCAAAGAAAGAAATGCCAGTACATATGCCAAAGTCTCCAAGGGCCTGATGGAGAGAGGCCACAACAGGTACGCACAACAGTGCCGTGTTAAAATTAAGGAGTTGAGGCAAGGCTATCAGAAAACCAAAGAAGCCAATGGACTCTCCGGATCACAGCCCAAGACATGCCTCTTCTATAGTGAGCTGCATGCCATTCTAGGGGGGTGCGCCACAAGTATCCTACCTCTGTCTGTGGACTCCACCGATGAGGTGATTGTCAGCATGGCAGAGGATATACTGGACGAGGAGGATGAGGTGGAGGAGGACTATGATGGAAAGGAGTCTACGGAGCAGGCAAGCAGAGACACCTGTCTCCCTGAAAGCCAGGAGCTGTTCATCACCCTGGAGCTGGTAACCTCTCAATCCTCCCAGGACGATATCCCGGACAGGGAATGCGTGCAAGGCAGCCCTGGTGAGTGTCCCTTGGTCAATAGAGTGCCCGCTTGACAAGCTATTTTTTTTAATGATTACTGTGCCCTGAGGACTTGGGGTGCAAGAGTGTCTGTATCTTTAAATCAGAGGGGTAGCCGTGTTAGTCTGGATCTGCAAAAGCGACATTCATCTGATGAAGTGGATCTTAGCCCACGAAGGCTTATGATCCCTAACATCTGTTCTTCTATAAGGTGCTACAAGACTGTTTGTCTATTTGTAAAGAAATCCTCCCAGCAGTTTCCTGATGGGTTTTTTTGGGAGGGTGGGGAGGGCGGGAGGGGTTGAATCTGGATGGCCAGCAGCATCTGGGACTGTTGGCCCAAGAGTTCTCTGACCACAATGGGGGAGTGGGGCACAGATGCTGTGCTGTAACCGTCTGGCTAACAGGGATCTTTCCCAGCACCAGCCAGGTGCTGGGGGGTAGGGTGCAACTCTTATCACAGAGAACTTCTTTATTTTCTGCTTTTCTAAATACCACTCTCCCCTTTTTTCATCCGACAGCTGAAACTGTTTCCAGCCTCCCGCTCTCATCTGTGTCCCACAGGCTCGCACAGATAAGACAGTGAAAAAAACACACATGGGATAAGATGTTCATGAAGCTCATGCACTCTTCCCGCACAGAGAGAGCAGAGCTTTGAGCTTGGAGACAGTCAATGCTGGACTTCCAGAAAGCGGTAACTGAGCATGAGGAAAGAAGGGACAAGCGGGAGCACAGAACGGACGAAAGGGAACAATGGAGGGACGAGAAAGAAGAGAGAAGGCAGGAAGCACTGCTGTGTCTTCTGGCGGGGCAAACTGACATGCTCCAGCATCTGGTGGAGTTGCAGGAAAGGCATCTGGAGCAATGACTGCCAATGCAGCCTCTCTGTAACCGTGCCTCTTCCTCCCCAAGTTCCCTAGCCTCATCGCCTGCACTCTGAAGACCGCGGGGCGGGCAAGGTCTGGGCATCTTGCCACTCCACCCCTGAGGACTGCCCAAACACCAGAAAGGTGGCACTCCCAAAGTTGTGACCTGTTCTGTGTTCTTCCCCTCCCCTCACCCACCAACCCACCTGGTGCCTATCCCTTCCAGAGCTACATCTCCATCGTTCCTCCCATTTTAGTGACCCCATTAATAAAGAATGCATGGTTTTCAAAAATCAATGACTTTATTATTGCTCAGCAATCAATGAAACGTGAGAGGGAGGGCGGGCGGGTGCCTGAAAGTTCAGTGCAGGAGAGCGGGGGAAAGGAAAAGGACACGTAGAAATAAAAAATATCTTAAACCATTAGCCTGAACAAGGGGGTGGGATTTCAGGATGCATAAACAAACAGCACAAGTGGGAACAAAGTGAAGTCTCTCACTGTAGCCTGCCCTGCCATGAAAGCAATTCTCAAGGCTTCTCTGATGCGCGCAACATTATGGAGGGCCCTTCTGACCGCCTTGGTATCTGGCTGCACATAATCAGCGGCCAGGCGGTCTGCCTCAAGCTCCCACCACACCATAAATGTCTATCCCTTGCTGTCACAGAGATTGTGGAGCATGCAGCAAGCTGCAATAACAATGGGAATATTTCTGGTGCTGAGATCTGAACGGGTCAGTAAACTGCGCCAGCATCCCTTGAGATGACCAAATGCACACTCTACCACCATTCTGCATTTGCTCAGTCTGTAGTTGAACAGCTCCTTGCTACTATCCAGGGCACCTATGTATGGCTTCATGAGGCAGGGCATTAGTGGGTAGGCCGGGTCCTCAAAGATAACAATCAGCATTTCAACATCCCCAACAGTAATTTTTCGGTCTGGGAAGAAAATCCCTTCCTGCAGCTGTTTGGAAAGGCTAGAGTTCTTACAGACATGAGCGTCATGAACTCTGCCTGGCCAACCCACGTTGATATTGGTGAAATGTCCCTTGTGATCAACCAGCGCTTGCAGGACCATGGAAAAGTACCCCTTGTGGTTTATGTATTCACAGCACTGGTGGTCCAGTGCCAGGATAGGGATATGTGTTCCATCTATAACCCCACCACAGTTAGGGAACCCCATTGCTGCAAAGCCCTCCATTACAGCCTGCACGTTTCCCAGAGTCACTACCCTTGACAGCATCAGTTCAATGACTGCGTTGGCAACTTCCATCACTGCAGCCCCCACTGTAGATTCACCCTCTCTGAACTTATTGCCGACTGACCGGTAGCTGTCTGGCATGGCAAGCTTCCAGAGGGTTATCGCCACTCGCTTTTGAACTGTGAGGGCTGATCACATCTTGGTATTCTGGCGGTTCAGGACAGGGAAAAGCAAGTCACAGAGTTCCGTAAAGGTGCCCTTATGCATGCAAAAGTTTCTGAACTACTGGGAATCCTCCCAGACCTGCAGCACTACGTGGTCTCACCAGTCCGTGCTAGTTTCTTGGGCCCAGAATCGCCGTTCCATTGCATGTGCCTGCCCCATTGCCACCAGGATCCCTAAGCTGCCGGTGGCACTGCATTTGAGGTGGCCTGCGTCCATGTCCTCCTCACTCTCATGACCACCCTGCCGTCGTGTTTTTGCTTGGATTTTCCCTTTTTGCACACATTGCATGATAATTCATGAGCTGTTTACAATGCCTGTAACTGCTGTGATAAGCTCGGAGGACTCCAGGCCTGCACTACTAAGGCATCTGCATGGGCAGTCCAGGGGAAAGGGCAGAGCTGGCAGCAGAAGCATTCCACTAAGGAAGAAAGGAGAAAGACAAGAGAAGACATGCCACTCGGCGGGAGAAGAGATGCGACTCAGCGTGAGCTGCCGAAGCCACCAGACTTGACGTGCTTTTTACGAGTGTCTGGAGCATGGAAGGATAGCAGGCAACTTGACATAGTTTCAGGATTGCCTGGAATATAGTAGGATAGCTGCCGGAGGGCCAGAGATGCTGATGCGATGAGAATAGAAATTCCAGCCTACAAACGAGAGGACTTGCGAGGTAGCTTCATAGTGGCTGGAGAGCAGAGTTCTAGCAGGAGCGGTGGCTGGCTGACCACCGCTTTGTCTGCTGAAAGCAGTATGGTGTCTGCAGGCCCAAAAGGCATGAAACGGCTGTCTGCTGCACCTTGCACGGAGGGAGGGGAGAGTGATGGGAAATGCAAACAAAAACCTGCAAGACTGTTTTTGCCCCCATCATGCAATGCCAGCTTTACCCAGAATTCCAATGGGCCACGGGGACTGTGGGCATTGTGAGATATCTACCCACAGTGCGCTGCTGTGAGAGTCGACACTAGCCACAGAACTATGAACGCGATACGCCGAATTAGCCTGCTTACGGGGGACACACACAATCGAATGTATACCATCGGTTTTCCTAAATCGAACTCTAGAAAGTTGACGTGAGCTTGTATTGTAGACAAGGCCTTAGTTATCATGGAAACTGACAAACTTTAAATCTTATGCAATGTTGTTGTAGCCATGTTGGTCCAAGGACATTAGACAGACAAGGTGAGTGAGGTAATATCTTTAATTGGACCAACTTCTGTTGGTGAGAGACAAGCTTTTGAGTGGTGTTCTTCAGGTCTCAGAAGTGTAAGCTCCAAAACTTGTTTTTCACCTACTGAAGTTGGTCCAATAAAATATTACCTCACCCACCTTGTCTCTCTGAACTTCAGATAGTAAATTAGCGGGTTTGTTGTTGCATGGTCAGATCACATTATTTAAACATACATTTTCATTATTGAGCAATGTATTACAAAAACAGCAGAAAGAAATGACTCTTGTATATTAAAGCATTTAGACAGATTCTGTGTGAAGACAGTTCATAATGGAAGTGTTATTTCTCAGAAATAGGGGTCATAAAGGCAGTTATAGGATGCTATAAAAGAGCAATTTATTTTTTCATTTGATAATGTAAGATACACTAGGGTAATACTAAATAAAATGCAATGCACTGAATTTGGCAGTATACTTACTGTATGCTTAGATCAGGGGCGGCCAACCTGAGCCTAAGAAGGAGCCAGAAGAGCCACAGTATTATGTCATCAAGCCACATCAGCTCCCCTGACTCCAACCGGTAGTGCCTCCCGCGGCTGGCAGCCCTGGCAATCAGCACCTTTCTCACCCTCCCCACACTTCCTGCCGGCTGCAGTCAGCTGTTTCACCGTGCACAGGAAACTCTGGTGGGGAGGGGGGAAGAGTGAGGGTATGGCAGGCTTGGGGAAGGGGTGGAATGGGGCAGTGCAGGGGTTTGAGCACTGATCACCCCATGGCATATTGGAAAGTTACAGTCTGTAGCTCCAGCTCCAGAGTCAGCATGTGTGAAGAGCCCCAGAGCCATAGGTTTGCCACCTCTGCTTAGATGATTGTGTTGATAAACCTCTTCCTAATACCATCTCTAGTTTATGGTCTACCTTTTATTACAATAAGTGATAAGGACCACTATTAGTATTAGAAAATGAATAGTGGTCCATTGTCCTTTTCTCTTCCAAACTGTTATTTCAGTGGACTGTATATTCCTTAAGGATGAACTTCAGCTTGGTTCAGAGGGCTTGAACAAGGCCTATGAACCAGTTAAGTCTCACTTCAGCCATATTTTAAATTTTATTTAATAAGGTGCGTCTAAATTACAGTCATCTGACAGTAGTGTAGAGAGGCTCTGTTCTAGCATATTTGTTTATACTTCCATAAGCCACAGCATTTATAAATAATACCACAGGAAAAGCTTTATATAGAAAATCAAGTTTTCATGGATAAGTGATCAGAAGGCAGTAATTGCCAAAGCTGAGGCTGTGCAAACATGGCCTTAAACTTTTCCCCCTTGTGCATGCATGCGTCAAGATACATTCTTTATTATGTGATCACACAGTATTTTTATAATAATAAAATGTAATATTATTGTTAGCTATTACATATTTGGAGTATCTTGAAAACATGATGATCAGATGCATTGTGTTTTCATTTTTAGTAAATTCATTTTAAAAACCACTGAAGTTGTAGTTATAAGAGCAATCTCTATTACGTAGATGGGCGGGTGTTGCAACCCACAAGATCAGTGCTATGCCTCTGCTTCCTTTTCTTAGAGAAATGCCTTTAGTGTGCCTGACCCATGAGGAGTGCCACTCTTCTTTCAGGTAGGTCTTGCAGCCTCTTAGACTCAAGTTTCTTGGCTCCAGCACTCCTGTTTCACACTGTGAGCTCTGCTCAGCAAGTCTAATTGAAATATTCTCCTGGTCCTGTACTTGTATGTTCTTCAGGGATTAATGCACCTCAGCAATTATTTGCAGTGACACCGAAGCAGCGTTTTTATTTGCAAAACAGATTAGAATTTATTAGTCAACTGGAAAGCCACATTGGAAGGCCTTAGGTTAACATAGACTCAGAAATAAAGCATAGTCCATTTTGATCAAGCTAGAGCAAACCACCAGCCAAACCAGAGCTCTGTTTTGCTCTGGCTCCTTAATCAGCCTCAGGAGTGAGAAGCCAGCTTTCCACTGAACTAGGAGCTGGTCCCTTCCACTCCCTTGTTCTACAGGCACAGCTTGAATCTCAGCTCAGCTTCCCTGCTGAGAAGTTTCATTTGATCTGTTGTTGCGACTTCCTATTGTGTGGTAGATATTTTTGAAGTAATGTCATCTACAGCAGTAGTTCTTCCCTTCCAGCTGCCTAAATGATGTATATTCCTTAAACCTCAGACACTTTTTCAGGCTCATGGACAGGGAATAAATATTTCATGTGTGGAATTGCACACATAGGGCTAACTTATGGCTTTTATACCACTACCCTGTATAGGGAAGCAGTGCAGAATTGCAGTGCCACAGGAGTAAGACTGAGGAGATCATCTGAGGTGAACACCTTGCATCATCTATTAGGCTGATACAATCCCCCTCCCCTCACGCAACCCCTCACACACAGTGTGCCTGCCCCCTTCTGTGGGCCAGTGCACAGAGAAAGGAAAAGTAATAAAACACCCGGTGCAGAAGGATCAATGTACATGGAGGGATAAAAACTCAGAATACAGTTCACAATGTCAGCTAATTATTTTGAGGATACATTAATAATATATTCTATTGTAGTATTTTGTTGCTGTTTCCCAGTGCATAATACCTTATTCACAGTCTAACGTAGGAGACTGTGAGGCTGAGAAAATGTTTTAGCCTTTAAAAGCAAGGTATCTCAATAACAAAGTAGATCCAAATCCAAATCCAAATGTATAATTTATTATTAGAAATTCATTTTAGGAAAACATGGTGTTGGCCAATCCTAAATTCAGTCACAGGTCACATGAGACTATTGTGACATTCAGAATGGTCCTCAACATGGCAAGCTTTCAGGGTGACATTTAGATGGAACTTTTTAGAAATATATCACATCCTCAGGAAAGTACTGCAGAGTAGAGCAGATTTATAGAGCTGGGAGCCTATTATGCAGAACTGTAGATCACTGCTGTCTACCTATGAGACTAGCTTTTTGCTAATATTCCCCAAGTGTCCTTTGTCTTCTCCTTTCCTTGTTGAAGTAACAATTCAATTTGATAGGTTTTTTTTATATTTTGCTGGAACACTAAAGCTCTATCTTTACTTTAATCACTTTGTCCATCCATTGACTATTTTTTCCTTTAACTATTGCTTCCATTTAGCGGTAAGTGGCATGTTTGCTTCAGGCAGTGAAATCAACACATTGTAAATATAATAATGTAGTTAAGATCTGAATAATACTTTTGAATATACATGCTCCATATGCCTGAATACTGTATTTATACAAAAATAAATAAATGAAAATAGCTTCAGGAGTGTGATATTACTCTGTAGAATGCACTGTTATCCTGAGACAAATATACTGTTCAGAAACTGGAAAACCATAAAAAGAAATGCATCAAATGCCTGTAGTTACTTGTGTGTCAAACTTTGTGAAATGACTGTTATAAAACATTTACATAATGCTGAAAATGTACATGGCATTTTATGTAACAGATAATAACCCTTCCTACAATTGTAAAAGCGTACGGTCCCAGATAAATGTCCATTCTATTAAAACAAATCTATGCCATCCTATGACTTCTTGCTTATCATTAGACTATATTCTGCATCTATTCTGAACCTCACAGTGACAGCAGCAATAGAATTCAGGTCTTCCTGTTCTGAGTCCACAAGCACTTGAAACGTGAGCATATGCAGAATCTCTAGGTTAGTCTGTGCTCCCCCGCCCTCCCCCCCACAACACAGTGGATCCATGTGTGGATCACCTGTCTTCTGGATGGAAGGGAGGTTTAGCTGCCTATGCAGCACCATCCTGGATCTTCCTTAAACCTGGAAAAGTCCTCTCCCCATAGGTGCTGGAACTAAGGGTGCTGTGGATGCTACCACCACACTCCCTGGCTTGAAGCAATTTCCATTATATACAAGGCTTATAGTTTGGTTCAGTGACTCTCAGCACCCTCACTACAAAAATGTTCCAGAACCTCTCTGCAGCTTGAGATCTGTTCAGGAGATGGAGGCAGAGACTTGCTGAACCAGGCCAAGAGGCAGGCAATCATCACCATTTCTACCTTGCAGAATGTTCAGAAAAGGTTCAGAAAACACCAGGGTAAGGTATATTACTGTTCTGTATAGCTACCTTGGAGCCATGAAGCAGTCTGTAATAGTATGGGTCCTGTCAAATTTTGGGTCAATGTTCTCATGGAGAGGCGCCTCCTCCCGCTTTCCCTAGGGGTGTGGATAGGTGTAATGTTCTTGCAGGAAGTCACCTTCTGAGTCATTCAATGTAGGAGAGGACAATCTGGCCTTTTTTAAACAGGGTCTGTGCCTCATAGATGAACAATCATGATTCCATCCTGTAGAAGGCAGGAATGTACACATATGAAACAGCTTACTACAGTATTGTTAATCCTTTTGAACTCTAGTAGATAGCCAATGCAGGTTGTGTCTGTTAAGAGGAGAACTTGATGATGGAGTCAGGTATCACCGAAGTAATCATGATGTACAAAGAATGTACAAAGTCCTGTTTCCTGAGCAAAGCAGGAATCAAATAATACAGGATGGTTTATCTGATCACAGCTCCAAGCCTCTTTAAGCCTATATTCAGCCCCCAACCCTACTCTTTAGGGTTGTCTTATGGCCACTCTCCTAGTGCTTTTTCAGGCCATGTTTGGAGATTCTTTCCTGACTGTATGCTTCTCTGGTGGTTCCCCCTCATCCTCTTCTCTCCCCAGACAGACACACGTCCACCAAAATACACCCAATGGAAGCCCTCTGCCAATATAGTTCTAACAGTTGAGTGGATGCAGGTGTTCCTTTGGGCAATGACATGTGCTAGTGGTTTTTGTTTGATGCCCCTGTGTAGCAGCGCGATGACTCACCCCTGCGGCGTCTCCTGCTGGTTGTCCAGGGAATTAGCTCCAGCTCCAGAGCACCCTCTGCAGGTGTCTTGCTGTCCGCTGGCCCCCGTGTCCCTCCTGGACCCTGGTGCCTTTTTCCTGGGATGCTCCACCTTGCCTCAGTCTGGGCTATTACCAGTCATCATCAAGCCCCTGAACCCTGGGACAGACTGCAATGTAAAAGCCAGTCATCACAGGCAAGGGTTTTTTTGTTTTTTTTTTGACCTGTTACCTTTCCCTGCAGCCTAGTATACTTTTCAGGCCTTCCTAGCAGGCCACAGCCTGGTTGGTCGCCAGGCCTGAGCTCCCTAGCTCAGCCTGCCCCTTCCCCAGCACTGCTCCACCCTCAGTGCCCTTAGCTTTCAGGCAGCTAAGTCCATCCCCCTCCAAAGCTAGAGGGAGACTGTTTTGCTCCTAGATAGGAGCATTTTCATAAGGGTCTGCTGTGGCCTGACTGGGGCATGGCCTACCTGTGGCTGCTTCCCCAATCAGCCAAGGCCTGCTGTTTTCCTCAGCCACAACCCTCTGCAGGGCTGTTCCAGTCCCTTCCGGGCTGGAGGGGGTGACCACTCCATTACACCCTGTCGTTTCTTAAAGTTAGCCTGAGTGCAGGGTGGCTGAGACTGACTGAGGTTTAACTCAAGCTATACCAGTATTAAGCAGTCTAAAGATAAATGATGTTACTGTGCCATAGCAATAGCATTTACCACATTTAGCTGTTTATCACTAGAATCATATGAGACCTTACACTGTGCACAGTGTTTTGTTATAATAAATCAATCATTTCCTCCTTAAAAAAGAAAAGCTGTCTTCCCTGAAACAGTTCCGTAAACTTTCGTAGCAAACCTTTTAAAAATCTACTAATTCGTTGGGAAGCATCTATTGAAAGGATTTCCCCCCATCATTCAGTCTCATCTTTTATATAACTGCTTGACAATAAGGAATCATAATCTCACTGTGGGGAGAAATTATGTAGGAATTATTTGGAAATGATCAAATGTGATAACATCCATCTTCTGTGCCTACCCATCAGGATTCTATTGAAATTTGCAAGCCAAAAGATGCAAACACATGAGAGTATTAGTAGTGAGAAAAGAACCATTAGGCAGCTGATCTACTGGGCGATGGTCTAACAACTGTTTGCATGTGTAACAGTTCTTAATACCTTGGAAAAATATATTTCTAATCTATCAGCAAAAGTTATTCAGAATTAAACTGAATAAATGCTCATCACAGTAGGTTGTTTCTTGAAGGGAGGGAATGTGACATACTTTGAGCACCTGCTGGACGAATTGTGCATTTCAGTGGACATGAGTGAGTCCCAGGAACCATTTGTAACTGTTGACTGTATTAATCTGGAATCCCACATCTCTGAACAATAAAGGGTCAAATCCTGCCCTTGGCTCATGCAGGAATCTCATTAACTTTAAGGGGTAATGGGATTTGTACAATAAGTAAGGGGAATTAAACATAAATATCAAATGGCAGAATTTAGCACTAAAAATTTGCTGCTCTTCCCTCCATGTAAGTGTATTTCAACAGCAAATTTTGAAGAATTCAGATTGAAGATGACACATATGAAGAATTGCATTACTATTCTCTAAGAAAGCACAGTGCTTCATTCATTAAGCCTTGTTTGTTACCAAAATATATACTGGATAGAGTTGGTCAGAAATTTTCCAGCTAGATGACTTTCAGGTGGAAAATGCAGTTTCTGCAAAATTGCTATTTTCTTCTTTGTTGAACTGACCTGAAATATTTAGTTCAGAATCAGTTCAATAAAACTTTCAGCTGTTCCCTTTTAGTTCATTGTCTTGTGGGAACTGTAGTTTGGGCCCCCATTCTCACCTCCAGGCTGAGCAACCTGAGGCTTACATTTCCCATAATGCAATGCAGGTTTCCCTGTGACAGAGCTCTGTGTGATGCATTATGGGAATCATGTCTCTGGGTGCATCATGGAAGACGCAGGCCAGCCAAGAAGCTCGGCCCATAGGCAAGAATAGGATCATCAGGTTCCTAAGTAAAACTTGCATGAGACAATACACCACAATGGGAAAATATGTTTTAATGTTGACCAACTTGGAACAAAGTGTTTTGGGTCAATTCAGCAAACCAAAATGAAATTTTGATTTGGAAATGTCAAAATGAAATGTTACACATTGGTATTTTTCAACTGAATTTTTGTTAGAATCTCTGTTCCCTGTAAAATTTTGTGAGTTTAAATTTTTGCCCCAGTTTGCGATGAAAGCAATGGCTGAAATGTTGGAATTTATGCTCTGTGGGGTTGCTTCCTACTACTTCAATGGATAGATCACTTTTTTTCCAGTTCAGGGAGAGGCCATAGAATGCTGTTGTTGCTTTTGAGAAAATGAGTCAAAATAGCTTCCGCTAGGTATTCCAGTCACAAAGAAGCAGGGAGTTCAGACAAATCAGGGAACCAGAACCAACCCTATGTGACTTTTGTGAACCAACTAACCTAGCTCAAAATTTAACAAAGCAATGTGAAAATTTGTAAGAATTATCAGTAATCCTAGTAGTAAAAATAAACTCAGATAAGTGGAATGAAATTTTATTTTAAAAAAGGAAATCTGAATTGCAAATTTGTTCCAATGTGAACACTGCTCTGTGAACTTAAAAACAAGTATTTTGTTTTATGAAAACATGATTTTCTCCTGCAATAATTGTATTGTACATTTTACAGTATATGAGAGGGAAATTGCAGTTGAACTCTGGCCTATTTCTACACTTTTCTCATTTATCATCAAACACTGCTACCACTGTCACCATTCTAAATTATTCTGCAGGACTAGATATCTTTCTTGGATCTCAATTTCACAACAATTAATCAACAAATATGCAGGCAATTATCTGGCACCAGAAGCTTTACTGCATACATTTTTAGTATCTATTTCTGCACAAATTCCATTTACTAAAAGTTCTCCTTTATCTCTGAAGTAGCCACCTGTACATAACTAATAAGTATAGTTGCTCAGTGGTTTGAGAAAGATTTCTTATCTATATAATGGGGAATGCTGGTAGAACAAGTCAAAACTTTCAAACAGTTAAAAACATTGTGTGACCATAGTATATTAAATAACCTTATAGACCGAGTTAAGATTCTAAATTGCAGAACACTGTTCATCTGTTTGACTTCACCAAAGTAAAAAGCAATAGAAATCTTAAAGTAGGTTTAGTAATCTGCAGGGTTAGACAATATTTTCCAGTTAATTAATTCATAATTAGAATCCTGTTTACTGGTCTTCCACTGCATCACTTACTTTTTATGCCTGGATTTTTATTGTTACTATCCTCTGAATGTTGGAGAAATATATTTACCTTTAGTTTAATTAACTTTCTCAGAATAAAGTAATTGGAGCTACAACTTGGTAAAGCTGAGGGTCAGCGCACCTTCTCTCTGACTGGGGATTTAAAAGCTTCCAGTTGATAAAAAATGCATAGCAGGATATCCAGCCATTAACCTGATTTCAGCTAGAAGAAATCTGCTAATGCTTGCACATTTCCAAAGTATACTTGTGAGTTTGAAAAGCTCATCACTTTCTCCTTTCTATGCAAATTTCTTAAAATTATGTGAAGCACTGATACTGAGTGATGAAGAGAATATGTAATGCTTGGCTGGATTAGATATGGAAATGACACCTGATACATTTGTTTTAATGAAGGAATGGAAGTATCTCTCAACACTTCATTATTTTATTAATGATCTACATCCTCAGCAAAAGCTTAACAAATGTAATATGGGAGAATTTCGTGTGCTAGACTAAACAGACATGCTGCAGAAGGGAACTTGTGCAGTATATTCAGGGGATTGCCGTACTCTTTTTAACTTTTTCCTATCCGTACTGTATTCTGAATTTTGCATACCCCTGCTTTAGCAAACTCAGATGGCAAAAATGGTTCTGGAAGAGGCCATCACAGTAGCTTTTTGAAAAACGTTGACTATTATAAAGACTCCATTATAAAGTAAACAAAATAAGATGTATGGAGCATTCATTAGTCAGCTATCTTTTTTCCAGTTACATTGGGTCTGGGACCATTCATTGTAGTCACATGCATGTTGAGCAATGTGAAGACTGGAAAAAGTCGGCTAAGAATTTACATTACAAACTCTTGAAGTTTGTTAGAATTTTGATATTTGTCCCCTTTTGAGATTTCGTGTCTTCTGCTGACACCAGTGAGCAAGACACTAAAGCTGCTGCCCCTGTGCTGAGTGGTAAGCATATTCCAGGAACTTGAGATGAGCATCCCAATGGAGAAGCCAGTGATATCTATCGGGGAATATTCTAAGCGTAACTTGCTCTATTTGTATATGTGCATGTGTGTGCACACAGGGTGGTTATAGAACAGAGGTGGTCGCGAACAGCATGCAGATAGCCTCTTCTTTCAGAAAGCTCAGCTTAGCACTGTGGCAATTTGGGGGAAACCTACCTGAAAAAATTAGGAATTTAGGTTGATATTATGAAAATTGCTGTATCATTGAATACCCCAATGTAAATATGGAGTCCATTATAGACTGATAGGGCTGTGTCACATCCCTCCCAGACAAATACAGTTGGAATAAGGTAGTCATTAGAACTCAGTGAGCACCTGCTCAGATTGAAGTACCTTAGAACAATAAGATAGCTGAAGCCAGGAGGCTAAGGTCTGGAGGATGGAAAATTACCAGTAGAAGGACAAAGGAACTAGGTGTTGGTCATGGAAAGCATAAACTTGAGAGACAGTCAGGGCAAGACCAGAAGCTTTGGGCAGGAAAGTGGTAAAGAGCCAGGCATGTTTTCATAGCTGGGGAGGCTCAGTTTGTATGCAGGACCAACTAAGGTAAAAGCAAATTGACCTGGATAGAGGTTCCATGATTGAGAAGACAGACCATGTGTTGCAGGAGGAGGACCCTGAATGGCCCCAGAGAACTCTGACTCCAGCCCAGATAATGCTCTTCAATGGTGAAGAAAATGAGGAAGGACAATGTGTTTAGGTTTTTAAAGATGTTTCCATTGATTTTTTATATTTCTCATGTGATTAAAGAGCAGTGGTGGTTTAGAATCTTGTGCAAAGTCTCGCAGTCTGTCTTGTGTTACACCTATCACATGCCCTGGAAGAGTTAACTTGTGGACCCAGAACTCACATGTCTAGAGTTCTGGGACAAAGTAAGTTTAACCTATGGGGTAGAGTGAGTGGTCAGCACTTGCAACGAGGGCTATGCAGTTCACAATGAGGTCCAAGCTCTCGGGGAAGAGGGGGGCTAGAAAGAGGACTGTACTCTGATACCTGGTGAAGTACCCGGTCTCTGGTGTTGATGAGCTGGTGGTCCATTCTGCCCTTTCATTCTACGATTCTATTGAGGCTCAAGAGGCTTGAAGTACCCTGCCATAACAAAATGCATTTTAACTGGATAAATAAACCTGGAACTAGTTAAATACAAATATTCATTTCGTAGTTTTCCTATGTTTAACAAAACAACTACTAGCAATAAAAGCTTTTAAGTTTACAATTTTACCCCCATAAATGCCCCATTTTAATTTTCTTATTTCACTCTGTAATTAAAAACACATTTTTACATAAAACTTGTGAAATTGAACTGGGATACTTTTTCAATAATTGCAGATGGTTCAGGTGGATAAGAAGCATATATATTAGCCAGAAATAATGGGAGAACTAGCAAGACTGATAAAAGTGAACTGATAATGGCCCAAACAGGAATAATGAAACTATTTACATCATTCAGGGAAAGTAAGGAGAAACTGGTGCTGGTGAGGAAATGAAGTAATTTTTGTGCTTGAGGCAGTGTGTGGGGATACGTTAATGTGGTGGAGAGCAAAATCCTCACCTTATTGAAGTCAATAGTAAATTTCCCGTTGAGATTTTAGTGGGTCAGGGTTTTCATCCAGACAGCCATCCACCATGACACTAGACTTCTAGCTTTCTAACAATAACTTGCCATTCAGGTGTACTAAGAATATTAAATGATCTCTTGGGAAACAATTTTACAAAATTCTAGAGAAGTTATATCCCTGAATGTTACAGTATTATATCTCTATAATGCAATTCTGTAGGATGTTTCCTAAATCAAACCAACAGAACAAGAGTAAAACTTCAAAATCCTTTTCTACTGAATTCTCTGAGATTTTTAGAATAATTTCTACAAAACCCTCTTTGTTTAATCCCTGTTAAATTCTCCAGAACGTTTCCCTTGAAAACGAATGAGAACGAATTTGCATTTACTATGAGTAACCACAGGGTGGCAGCATAAAAGTAAAATTGCAGCATGTGAATTTGTGAGATGAGCAGGAGGTTGGGCCTAGTGCTGATTGTACTTTGTGGTGCAAGGGAGGAAGTACAGGGTGCTTGTATATGGAAAGATAGTGTAATTTATGTTTTTTAATGTATTAAATTGTATTAGATTTAACAGTGTACGTTAATAAATCCTTATCTCTGTTTTCAGATAGGATCTAAGGATGCAGGCAGAGCAACCTGCATCAGGTAAACATGAGGCCTCTTCAATAGGGTGTTTTTCCATTTTATTTAATCTGAGTTAGTAAGCTCTATCAGGCCTCATTCTCAAGGAGACTTCATGTTAAGTGACAACACCTTTCTTCTGGCCTTTCCTTGTAAAGAGTTGGATAGTCTGATGAAAAAGTCCTAGAAACAAGACAGTCGGAAGTCCTTGAAATAAACAAAAACAAAGTACTAACAGTAGCAACTAAGGGAAAACGTGACAAAGTCCCTCAACTGATAGTTTAAATATGTTCCTTTGACATCTAAAGCATTTTTCAGGATTCTAATTAATTTATGTGTTCAGAGAATAAATTGTTTTAGAAATTTCTTAACAGTGTACTGGAGTTTGTGCTCTTCATTTCAACGTCTCAACTAATTTCTAATCTGGTCAAACAGTTTGCTGCAAATAGGATATTAATCTGATTTGGCATCTTTTCTGTTCATGGACTGACTGACTTTTATATTTGATTAATATTTTAAAACTGTATAGAACTATGGGTTTCTCAGAATGTTTATACCAAATTATTTTAGTATTTGCAACATGCTTATAAAATATCTATCATATCCTCCTCTAGGGGTTGGTTCACAGAAGATACAACCTACTACTGCTAACTGAAATACTCTTTTTAGCTCAGGTGGCTGAGATTTGGTACAGAAGGTCCTGAATATATGCCCAGCTGATGACCTGATAATGATTTTGTTATGTATTCATTAACTGGAATTCAGTTTGTGTGATTGGTTGGTTATGTAAATCACATGATGTGGTTTCAATTCCTTTACTAGATGACATAATATTTAATAAAGAGGAACAGTTTCTGAATAAATCAGTAAAATAGTGGACTTCTCAGGGAGACAATAAAAAGCAGTTTATGGCAAGAGGCTTAGCAGATAAGTAGGCCTTGAAATTTTAGGACCTTATTACATCTTATAAAGAGAACAGAAGATTTATGTATAACCCAGATCTAAAAAGAAGCTGCCTTGCTAAGGAAGAAAAATAGATATGTCAGATGCAAAATTTTCTATATAGCAAATACATTAATTGTTTTCTTCTTGAGATATTCACATCAGGTAATTTTGTGTGTGTTAGGGTGACGAGGTAGCAAATGTGAAAAATTAGGACACAGAGTAGGGAGAATAGGTGCCTATATAAGACAAAACCCCGAATATCGGGACTGTTCCTAAATCAGGACACCTGGTTACCCTAGTGTGTATGTGAATTATTATAACCATATAAAATGCCTATGAAAATAAACTTCTTCCTAAGCCAATGTATTAACTAAATGTGTTACCCTGTATTACTGGAAAATTGGTTGGATCAAATTGCTGGTCCAATTTAGTGAATGTGTTTGCATAATCTTTTCCCCACTATTTGCCCAGTCCAATTGTTTTATTCTTTATTTTACTAGGTCTCCGTAGCCAAAACTTATGACCACTCAGAGTATAGTGTGTAGCCTTTTCAGTACTATCTTATAGATCAGATGGCAGAACAGCTAAGGAACAATGGTCACACAAGATCATTACTTTCAAAGAAAAAGGGCTAAATTCAACCCAAGATTTTAACTGTCTTAAACCAGGGATGAAATACATCCTAAAATATTGGTAAATACAGGATAAGTCCATGTTTAACTGTTGCAGAAGTTTTCATGTCACTTCTGAATTTCTCCCCTACATTGCAGGAGAGAATTATATTTGTACTATAAGGCAGGCCAATCCACAACTATGTTTTTTCCTAAAAATTTCATTATTAGGCCTACCTTGCATTTTTACCTAGTTTTTCTAGCTTAGATTTGGATTCTTGTTTTGTGTGTGGATTTGAATGTGTAGGTTTCTCCTTTAAGGTTATGACAGCCAGTGCGGAAGTCACAATTTATTACTTGGCTTTTACACAAATGTGACATGATCTCATTAAATTTCTGCCATGGGATTTTATTGCTTTAATAATTCGTTGCAATATTTATAGAATACTATGATGAATTATATTGGATTTATCATATTATCCAATAAATAATATGACAAAACAATAAATCAATCACATTCAAAAAGTATTACAATTACGCTTTGTAACATTTTAGATCCAAGTATGATGAGTGTTGCACTGAAAACAGGAAGGATTTAGCTGACAACCTTTCACAGTAAACTGTTGTGCTTTTCTCTTTATGAAATTGCAGGAGGTATGGTATCAGAGTTCACAACTTGGCTTTGTTACTGGAGATGGCTTTACATGTGGTCTGTTTTTTCCATATCAAAATGGCTATTTAGGAAGAATACAGTAGTGAAGATGCAAAAAATTACTACCTGAGCAGCTTTTATGTAAATTATGCTAATTCAGTCATGTCTTAATCCTTCATTTTGTTTAGAGATGATAATTGCCTTTGTAGAAGTATGGGTAGGAATCTGTGTTTAAGTCTTCATTTTATCTGTATAACCTTCCAAAGGGATCAGGGAATTACTTGATGTTCAAAAATAGGTATACCTACAAGGCACTGAGACGAGGTAGGGATAATGTGAAATATAGGTATTCCAGTGCACTTATAATTATACATCTATAGCTGAAAGTAATAAAAGGGTTCATGCCATAGTTGTGAAATGAAAGGTTTAAATGAATGATAAAAGCAGTCATAGGTTAATTTTTAATGCTACCGGCTATTAATTTTGTTACTAAAAGCATGCTCTCTCTATATTTATATAGCTTTTACTTAGATACTAAGTTCCTCAAGGTAGGGACTGTGGCTACTTCTAATTATAAAGTGCCTTGCAAAATGGAGTCTTGGTTGAATTTGGGGCCTCTGGTCATTACTGTAGCACAAAAACAACCATGCAGACAAATTCAGACTAAAAATAAAGACAGAATTTTTAACAGTGAGCATATTTAACAGAGCCGAGGGAAAGCTGGAATTTTGGGGCCAAATTGGGTTGAAACATTTTTTTCCAACATTTTTGATCAAAACAAAACATTTTTGATGTCGCCAAACTGAAACATTTCATTTCAGTTTGTTGAAATGGAATGACATTTTATTTCAAGTCAGTTCAGCGCTAAACTGTATTTGCCTTTGGTGCTACTGTGCCTCAGGCATGCATGATACAATTGCCTGCAGTACCATGGGACGGACTCAATAACCCAATAGGTCCCTTCCAGCCTTATGTGTAGAGCCCCCATTTTTTCCTAGGGCTCCACCAGACTGCATCTCCATGATGCCCCTGCAGTCAGTTGGGTCTCCTGATGTACCACATGGGTCTATCAGAGGGGAAAGGTAGTTCAGCCAAAGAGCGCCAGCTACAGGGGAGAATGAGGACATGAGACATGCAAACTGCAACTCTATGAAGCACCATAGGCAGAGGCAGACAGACATCAAAATGACTTGAAACCAAACACTGTGGTTTAGTACAACAAATGTTCATGGAAGATAGGTCAACGGCTATTAGCCAAGATGTTGAGGGTCACATTCCTATGCTCTGTGTACCCCTAAACCTCTTTGTGTCCCTAGAAGTGGGACTGGACAACAGGGGATGGATCAGCTGATAAATTGCTCTGTACTGGGCACTCACTGTGAAGCATCTGGCAATGGCCACTGTGTTAGAAGACAGGATACTGGGCTAGATGTACCATTGCTCGGACCCACTATGGCTATTTTTATGTTCTTATCTTAGTCAGGAATGTTTTTGGTTTCCTCTTGCTTTGTGTTGAAATGAAAATTAGCAATGATTATTGTTTGCACTTCTGTAACATTTTTAATCTGCAGATCTCGGTGAACATGATCAACAAATATTAATTAAGCTATACAACATGCCAGCGACATTTCTCCCATTTTTCCAGAGGTGGAAACTGAAATACAATAGCATAATGTGAATTGCTGGAAGTAACACAGTGACCTTTTTGCATTGCTGGAAATAGAGTCCATATGTCCTGACTTTTAGTACTATGCTTTACGAACAAGTCTATCCTTCCCCTTTCTCCTTCTTAGGCCCTGCTTCAGGAAAGTATCCCTATTCAGGATAACACTTAAACACATGCTTAAGTCTTGTAGAATTTAAAAGCATAATGACAATTCAATAGTAGTTCAAGGGCTTTCCTACATCAAGGCCTAAATTAGTAGTTACTTTTCCTAACCCAGTGAACTAAGAACGCTCAAGTTTTTACCTTTTTGTTACAAACTCCAGAATGTTAAATTATAAAATGATGTAAGCAGTTGGGGCCCAGAACAGGGTGAATCTCATTGTCCCTTTGTGATAGGGCATTCAGTGACCAGGCAGTCTAGTATCCCTATAGCCTAGATCATTAGATGGGGGGGCCTCCTTTTCCCTCAGTTCTCCCAGCTGTGCGGGGAGGAAGGGCAGGGGTTCAGGATGCTTTCCTGGGATGGTCCCTATCCAAGTCCTTAAGTTTGCTATGTTGCCCCAGTAGTCCAGTTTCCCCGCAGTTGGGGCTTAGCTGGGGAAGTCTTAGCAGGGGAAGACTTATTCATTTCCCATGGCTGCGTGGCTGGCAGGGAGCCACTCAGTGCCTTTAGGCAGGCAAACAGAGAGCTCCCGCCTCTTCGTCATTCAGCCCCTGACCAAGTCAGGCTCCCTTCTTTTCTCCCTCCTCAAGGCCTGGCATTTACTGCAGGTATAATGGAGTGGGGCTGCCCTGAACCCACAGGTTTTCTTTAATCCCTGATGTGCCAGGCAGCAGTCTCTTTGCTCCTTCACACATTTTCCCCCGTCCACACATTCCCTCCAACTGCCCTCCACCATCCGGGAAAAGAAGTCTGCACTGACATGGGCTCTCCCAGCCTGGTGCTGGATTCAGAAGGAGAAGGATTGGAGGTAAAGGCACCACCACATTATTCTGGGGTTTGTATCCTTCATAGCATGCAGCTAGAGGAGATGGGTATGGTCAGTGACTAGGGTAAAGTGTGTGCCTAGAAGATAATAACGGAGAGAGTCCACAGCCCATTTTACTGCCAAGGCTTCTTTCTTGATTACAGAGTAGGCCGCCTCCCTTGGGAAAAGTTTTCTACTAATGTAGAGGCTGGGGTGTTTGTTGCTTCCCACATAGGATAGAATGGCTCCTAGGCCAATATCCAAGGCATCCGTCTATAACTACATATTCCTTAGTGAAGTCTGTAACAAGAACTCCTTAGTGAAGTCTGGGCTATACAAGATGGGTTCCCGAAAGAGCTGAGCTTTCAGAGTTTGAAACACCTCCTCCCAGGATCTGGTCCACTGGATTCTTAGGACTCTCATTCTCGAGGAGATCGGTAAGCGAGGCCACAATGGAGGAGAACTCTGGGATAAAGCGGTGGTCTGCCAGTATCCCTTTGTTAAATCTAGGGTGGTGATATAATCCACCACTCCTATCCAGAAGAGCAGCTCATCAACATGTTGCATTGGGCATGCATCAAACTTTGACACTGTGTTGACCTTGCATAAGTCAGTGCAAAAGCGAGTACTTCCATCGGGTTTTGGGACTAGTACTACAGAGCTTTTCCAGTTACTGGAATGCTAGCATCAACTGGAGTTCCTGTTCCACGGACTCCCTTAGTTTCTGGGGTAGGGGCCGAGGGTTTTCCCTGACCTTAACTCCTGGTTCCATCTGGTATGGTGGGCTATCAAGTGAGTCCAGCCTGGTTGGGTTGAAAAGAACGACGACAATGCAGTGATCAGTTGCTGCACCTGACTTCTCTGCTCTGGGGTAAGATTGTCTTCAATCTTGGCCCCTCCTAGATTTGAAGCTTCAGCAACCTGGGGGGCCTAATTCAGGCTCTGGCAGGTATGGAACTATTATTAGTGTGTTTTCCCGGGCTTTCCATGGTAGATTTGTTGTACCTTACATTTGTCAGGTTGTTTGATATTATAGTTCACTAGTCCTAGGTGCCAGATCAACTCATACAGCCCTTGCCAGCATGCAATGAGCTTCAACTTCGAGTTGGGCAGCAACAACAGACCCAATCACCAGGATGAAACTCCCAAAGACACGCCCATTTATTGTAGGCCTCTTGGGTTTTGTGGGCATAGAGCAGGTTCTCCCTGGGAAAAAAGCCTAAAGCTTCAAGTCTCTCCCACAGGTTCAAGACATACTGTACCACACTGTTGGCTTGGGATGGTTTTTCCAGCCTCATTTCTTTAATTAGGTCCCACATCCCTTGGGGTTGCCTCCCATATAAAAGCTTAAACAGCAAAAAGCCAGTGGAGGACTCTGGACCTTCCAGACGGACTGCAAACATGAGAGGAGGGAGTAGCTGGTCCCAATGTTGAACATCATTAGGAAGAATCTTTGGAGTATTACTTATAGGTTTTGGTTAAAGCACTCTACCAGGCCATCTGCAGGTGGTATACTCATGGTCGTAGAGTCTTTGTTTTTAGTAATTGGCAGAATTGCTGGATCAACTGGGATATAAAGTTTGTTCCTTGATCTGTTAAGATTTCTTGGAGCAGGTCCTCTCCTGCTCATGCTTCCTCACGGTATCCAACTTCCCTACTTACCTGAGGGCTTTGGTCTCCTTCCCTCTTCAGAGACACATAATCTAAATAAACCCCTGAATCATGCCATATAGCTAAGCCAAGTACTGTAGTTACATGACAAAATCCATACATTTCTTCTACTCAGCATATTATAATTTGATTTGGTGAATGTATTTGACTAGATGAGGACATGACAAAGTATCTCAGATGAGGATCTGGAAGTGATCTAAAGTGTCTGTCACCTTCAGGTTAGAAATTATAAGTCTTTGTGTCCAGGACTGAAGATAGAGACATAACAAAAAATCTGCCAATTCCTTCTGGCTTCCAAAGCAGAGGGGAGTGCTGATTAGTCCTGGAAGAACCTAGAGGAGGATCACCACAACATATTTGTGAATTAAAGAAACTGTCAGGATACTGTCTTGGAGGACTGCACTCTTCCTTAAAATTGAGCAGATTTAGGACTTCAGTTTAAGGGAAGGAAATAAATTTTCTGCTACATAGCTCTACTATCTAGATCTTTGCAAATGTAATTTAAAATTTTTCTTCAAGGTACGTTGGAAGCAATTAACTAAAGAACTTCTGCTAACTTTCTATGCCTCTTCTCTTCCAGATCCCTGAAGATTCTTCATTGTAAATTTAAAGACAATAATTACTCATTTTATCACAGGGAAAACAAAAATTACCAAAATATCCTACTGGGTACGATTTTCAGTTGTGCTCAACTGGTTTAGAAGCAGATACTGTGTAGGATTTTCAGAAGTCCCTGAGTGATTTAGGAGCACAAGTCCCCTTGATTTAAGGGAACTTGTGCTCCTGAATTACTCAGGGACTTCTGAAAATCCTACCCAGTATGTCTCAGTTACCAGTGCATAATACACCTGCCAGCCTTTTTATGGTTGATTAGTAGCTAGCTTATTACCCTTGGGATTCCCAGAGTATCACTTGTAGTGATTAAGTAATAGAAGAGTTTAATCTCTTACAATTTGCCTATAAGAAAATGATCAAGTTTGCCTGCTTTTGCTGCTCTTTTGAGATTTGGAAATTAAAACATTGTAGTGTAAGTTTAGATCTGTAGTCTTGTCTTGAAGGAACAAGTTCATAAGTATGTGGGAAGCTGCAGAAGGAATACTGTGGCGAAATTAGTAGCAAACTGCATATTATTAGAGAGAATTATAAGCACCCCCTGAGTCTGTGTTTTTCCATTTCCACAGGGTCTGCTAATTGTCTTGGTGTTCTGCAAGCAAGATTTAGGTTAGATATTAGGAAAATATTTTTAACTGTAAGGATATTTAAAGTACTGGAATAGGTTACCTGCAGTGGCTGTGAAAACTCTGTCGCTGGAGCTTTTTAAGAACAGATTTGTTTAAGGCAAACACCTATCAGTCAAAGTCTAGATATACTTATTCCTGCTTTAGGATGTAGGGCAGGACTAGCTGACTTCTTGAAGTCCCTTCTTGCCCTACATTTCTGTGACTTGTAAGATGAAGTGGAATTGCTGCTGAGTCATACTAGTTGGTAGGTTCAGTTAATTCCAACCAGGGTATAAAAGGGTTATTTAAGGGGCCCAAGAAAGTAGGATCTATGATACAAAGATTTGACAGTAGAAAAAGAATGCTATCAACAGCCAAACTTTGGAAAATAGCTTAGGCTGAGATTTATTCCTGTGATTTGTATTATAGTGGTGCCAAGAGGGTCCACAGTGCAAGGCTCTGCATAAACGTACAGTAAGACAAAGTCCTTGCTCCAAAGAGCTTACTTCTAAATAGACAAGACAGACAAGGGGTGGGAGAAAGTAACTATTATGTACAGATGCGGAATTGAGACACAAAGATATAAGGAATTTGTTCCAAGGTCACAAAGGAAGTCTCTTGCTGAGCTGGAATCTGAACACAAATATTCTAATCCTCAGTCAAGTGCCCAAACTCATGCAGTATTAAGTAACATGATCATCCTCATATGGGCCATCTTTTGTAACATTGTGCTTGGGAGTTGGTGATTGGGATTGAATATTCACTGATAATGACTTGTCGAGGACACAAGTACACTTCCATTGCTGTTGTTATGGGAGGCAGCACTGTTGCAGGTAATCTTCCAAATTCTTATTCTTAGCATGTAAGCATACTTTTGTTCTTGAGATGATATGATGTGGTATTGTTAGTTTGAGATTATTTAAGATTTTGTGTAGTGGGAGAGGTAGCTTTGTGAGTAGGAGCAGAATTTCCTTTGTGCCCTTGGCTCTACTTAGAGTCCATTCTTGAAGCAGAGTTGCTCCCTGGGATCAGGGCATTGGTGTTGGGCTGAGATTCCTGGGCCAAGAGATTGTCCAGCAAGCTATCAGACAGTCCTAATACAGCATTGTGTACGTATGTGAATAAATCAAGTTACATCTAGAACGTACCCAGATTCCACGACTGAATTTTTCTTCATAGTGAAGTCAACCAGCAAGGCCTTGAACATCTGCTACCACTCAGCAGAGGGCTGACAGTGGTTTCAAAATATGTCAGAAGAAAGTTTAGATCTGTGATACATGATGTTGTTTTTAATTGCCAATAGTGCCAGACCCCAGAAAGGGATATGCAAAGTTTATAGTTCAGTAGTAGTTTGGGCATAGAATCTGGTTAGTCTTTTAACTGGGCTATTGCCTGTGTATGGTTGCATCTTATAGTTGTTTCTAATTAATTTAGCTATATCAGATCTATATGTAACATAACGGTTAATGTGTAATAATATGATCCTTGAGGAAAAGCCCATTTAATAGGAAAGAAGGTATTATAGAACAGTGGTTGGACTGAAGCTGAAATTGTATTATTTTACTGGTGTCCCCTCCCATTTAGAGAGTAGAAGGGCAACTCTTTATTCCAAACAAGGAATTTTGTGACTTACTGTATCAGCATCATGAGAGAGTACTTAACCAGTGTGTTACAAAAATGAGCAGAGATGAATTGAGGTGGTGGGAGGGAGTACTGGTGGGAAAAGGATGGATTTAGATGTATTTTTTTAAAAAGGGTGAAAAGGGAAAAAAGAGAAACTGATAACAGCATACCAAATATAGAGGCATATGGAAAATGAACCTAAACTATGTTTAAATTTAGTGTGATGGAGAACTTTTTATAGAGGGAAGTCTTACAGATTAGTAAAGGTGTCTAAAATACATCTTGCACTGTAGATCTTACACCTGTGAAATTTCATTTGATGGATAAATTATTCTGGGCAGGAGACCAAAAGGAAGTTGCCAAGTGACAGCCATATGACAAGAGAATAAGAATTTATTGTAGCCAAAAGGACATAGATACAAATTAAAAAAAATATCATAAGTAATAATCTGGTTAGCTTACCCTTATTAGAAGTGAACCAATTTTTGAAACACCTGTTGAAGTTAACAATTTAATTTAATCTTCTGGAGATGATATTTTTCAGTGATGAATAATACATCTGTGTAGATGGCTGGAATGAAGTTTTTCATTAATCTGTTACTTGAGGTTAAAGTAAATTAATTTCAGAACTCTTACTAAAAACATATGTAGTTGAGTTTGATTTAATCATAGTGATTGAGAGAAAAGAGAGAGATAAGTTCCAGAAATACTGAGTATGATATATAAGATCTAAAACTAGAGCTAGAAGTCCAAATATGAGGAAGGACAACCAATAGCATGCACTGGATTTAACAAAATGAGTAAAGAATATGAGAACAGTCAGTTCAGTGGATAAGGGTAGATTTTTATTAATACCACAAGCTCTTAGAATCATCTCATTATTTCCAATTCTTGCAAGAATATGAGCAGTTAAAAATGCAGAAAATTGAAAAAAAAGTAATAACACAATCATTAACTGATAAAAGGAAATAAGAGATGTCAAAGACTTAGTAGCTCTTGTGGCCAATCCCAGGATTATTCTTTATGGTATACTTTCTAGTGTTGCTCAGTTCTGCTTTATATATTCTGAGCAATGAGCATTCCATTACTGTTCTTGGAACACTTGGTTCATTACCTCGTTGTTGCACTTTCAAATAGCAGTCTAGCTCTCTCTGTTCACAACCGTGTGACAATTACATTATTTGTAATAACAATAAGATGGTATAGTACTCATTCAACTTGGAAAAATAACATTTCCAGGCAACTGTCTCAAATTGAAATGGGCTTGTTTCCTGTTTATTTAGGGGTTGTGTATTTTTCTTAGATAAACAATAAGAGTGACTCCAATACAAAGCAGGCTTGCTCCAGAATCTTTTCAATATTAAAACATTGTTATAAAATCTCATATATGATAGAATAATTAATAACCCTCAGAGCATAATAGGAAAATATTTTAAACTCATCTTAATTAAAACAATTCTTCTGCCTCCTACATAAGAAGAAATTTTGTTAACAGCTCTGACTTCTCAAAAAATGACTAGAACATAAAATCTTTCAAATTCCATCTGATTCCAAAATATGGAAAATTGCCAGGTTTGCATAATCTTATTTGCTTCACAAATTTATTGAAGTATATAGATTTAGTGGAAGGGAAAAATCTTACAACTATCTTAGAATGAGTAGACAGTGAGCTTAACTATAAAATGATTGCTGATGAACAAACCGCTGATCACTAATGCTCCTCAGTGGCATCTGAACATACATTCTGCCTTGGTTTGTCCTTGGCAGAAGACTACACAATATGAACTTTTTAAAGTCTCTCATGCCTTCATATTGAGATCTACCATTTGTTTTTTTCCCTTACACGTCTAACACTCGATATGGCTGTAAGCATCTTAATTGTTCTTCATGCATGGGGATGGGCATGTAGTTTCTTTCAAGGTGAGTACTCACTTTGTTCATGGTTATTTAGTGGGAAGCGTTCATGAAGTAAACAAATTACCCTCACACGAGAGACCAAATGTATGACTTATATAATGGATGTGCGATCCAATGGTCCAACGAATGAGAAACGTGAAGTCTTAAAACCCTAGACTCAGGCATTGTACAGCCTGTGGTCTTTTCTCTTACGTAGACTCCAACACTGATGACCACTTATTATATGCTGGTATAACATAGAGAAGGCAAATCATAAAGTACCATAAAGACATTTCACTGTGTGTGCATCCTTTTTATAGGGGAATACTCCATTTACACATTGTCAGACAAAATTTAGATAGTAATTATAAGTGCTTAACCCACATAAAGTTTTTTATGCAGGCTATACAATTTTATTACAGAAATTGCATTATACTTAATGACTGATGACCGTATCTTACTGCACTAATGTTTTTTTCATTAAAATTAAACAACCTGTTATATAGGCAGGAACTAGAAAGAATGGCAGGAATGGGGAAAAGTTCACAATATACCATGTGCAGCAGCTGTCTTTAATGGGGTACAGGGAAGAAACTACTAATGCGCCATTTTTCAATTTATTACTGTGTCAGATTGGAAAATTTAAACTGTGATTAAATGGATGGGAGCTACTGATACATTGTCATTTTACAGCATAGATGGCTTCAACTGCTGAGCTATTGTACCTGCTTTGGTAACTTACAGCTGTTGCTTGGTTTGTATGCAAGCTTTTATATGTGGGATATATTAACTCTCAAGGCAGATTATTGAATAGTTTTCCAGACACCAGAACAGCCAATATTTTTTCTGTCATGTCCAACCTACTCCTGTTTGCTACAATGTTATCTCTATTGTTAGAGATTATTAAGAAGTTAACATTTTATATGGAAAGTTTTCGGTTTCACTTAAAATAATAACAGTGGGAAATTGTCAATAGCAGGACAATTGCAAAATGCAACTGCAAAAACAATGATTTTTTTTTTTTGATAGAGATAACAAGTACAGTAGTGCTTAAGTTTTAAATGTCAGTAATATACATTACAAATTTCGGCGTGGGAGGCTAAAATTTTATATATTAATGATTATTATTATTGTGGTAGTGCTCAGAAATGCCAGCTGGATCAAGGCCAAATTGTGATATGCACTTTACTAACCTAACATGGAGGAAAAGATGACTGTGCCACAATGAGTTTTTAATCCAATTTCTCTACAGACAAAGGTCCTCATCTTAGAATGCCTTGTTGCTCGGGGTAACAAGTATTCAACATCTCCCGTGATCTGTTCCAAATTCTTTGTCCATGTAAGATTTCATTTGCTGGCCACATTGGGTGTTGTGCAGTGTTGTCATGCTGCCTCAGAAGGAATTCCCTGTGGAATTGTTCTTTCATTGTCCATGTGGTAAATACACTTCTGAATCAGCTCAGGATCTTACAGCTACTATATCTATGGGACTTGTCATGATCTGGATACATTGTTGTTGTTTTTTTATTTGGCTAAGATCGAGCTTTTGGCATGGATCAACCACAACCTTCTTTGTGTTTGGACTTGACATGCACCTGTCCTTTTGAGGTAAAGGGCCTGTTTTAACACTCATCACTCAGAGACTAATACAAATAGGTATGTTTTTGAAAGACACTGAAGAAGAATGCTGTCCGACTGGCCACTCAATTGATGGGCTTGGTGGAACATCACATTCTCTTGTGCTGCACTATTAATAGTGGTATGTTTGTTTTTTTCAAGATGGAAGAGATCCAGAGCATCCCTGCCTGTGGTGTGCTTCCAAATTGGACCACTTGCTGCAAAAAGAGTTTTTGTAGACATTTACTGCTGATGTGCAAGAGGCAAAGGAAATCCTCTATGCTTTCTACTATTGCTTCTGCAGAGTCTCAACTGAACTGTTCTGAGTGGCTGACGGTCATTAATCTAGGCTGTCTCCACTTGGGATGGAGTTGTATTTCTTACTCTGAGGAATCTTCATGTTATTTTCCAAATGATTGTTTGAGTCTGAACAGAGCTGTCTGCCTTAATGTCGGTAAGGGAAATTCAACATTTTTCTCTAGATGAGTTTTGATTTGTCTCACTGAAGTTTTGGAGGTTTTGAGGAAGCTACAGCCAACAATCTGTAAGGTCATACCATGTGAATATCAGCATGGGGTGTAATAACTGACTGGACAGTGGAAAGTGTGTTTTGTGTGCAAGAAGTTACAGGTTCAAATTCCATCTAATCTGTTGCATAGGTGGTAAAAAAGGGGGAGTACTGTCTCCTACTACTCTCCCTTGCTGCAGTTATTAGATTTTGTTTGGGGCTGGGAGATTTTCATCCCTCTAGGACATGTCCTCATTTTATTCCATGCCCCTCCTCTTCCCTCCCAGCTCCCGTGCTTCAATCCATTCTGAATCTGTTAGACATGGAAAAGATTTTGGACTGTAGCTAGTGGCACCCCTACCTCTAGTGAAGACAGAAAAAAGCTCCAGTGCTTCTTTGGCAATTAAAGCACCCTACTGACTGCTGTGAAGATATTGAAGGTAGTATTTTTCTAACCAGTATGATTTATAGACCCTTTTGACTGTCTCCTTTCACTCCTTTACTTCACATTTAATTAACAAATAGTTGAACTGCTTAAAATAAAACCCAGCCAACCACCACCAGGTAACACATAAGTGCTGGGGGAACTTCTGATGTTTGTGTGAGTTAAAGTATGTGAGGGCATTGATTTCAGTCACTTGAGAGTCAGTGGGTTGATTTTCGACCTCTAAACATATTGGTGGCAGGACTAGGAGTATCTCTTTTTCCAAAGTGTTATATTGTTGTGAGAATCCATGAAGAGATTAATTTACCCTTGCAGTACAGCTCAGGCAAAGGTTTTGCTGTTATTTAATATAATTTTCATAGTTCACTAGGTCCAGTGCTCTTTTAAGTGTGAATAGTTCGTAGTATGTCCCCTTGAAGGTGTTTTTCAAAGAATGCATCTGTATAGCGGTATACAGGCTAGTAATTTCATCTATGTTCTTGTCTACCTTTTGGTTCAGTTAACAGGTTTTTGTAAAAATGTTTGTAAAAGCCCTTGCTAAAGACAGGACTGGAAACTGCAGATTAGAAACATTCCTGAAGAATTGGGCCAGCCATATCAGTGGTTCACTTTCAGTTATCCTTTTATGTACCTTTAGTAGATTGCATTTTTGCATTTTCCACAGGTTTGTGAGACAACAAAAATTATAAAGTAAGGGTTAAACAAAAGCCATTCACATTTTCCCACCTATTATTACTATTCCATCAAGGTACTCATTATTCCTTCACCCTTCCCATGGGTTAACATGTCTTAGTTTGTAAATTCTGACAGCTGAAAGAATAACACCAGGCTTGGGAATCCAACCTGGCAATCTAATGCACAGTGCTAAGCTTTGAACTGTATTTATACATTTTATTCAGGTATTTAAAAGCTATCCTCAACTTAGAGAGTGTGAATATGAGAAATTCCTCTCTCAAAGTTCTGGGAAAACCAAAGAACTGGATATTCAGACATTGTAACCTGCTGGTCTTCCCTTTATGGGTGCCTGAAAATCCTGCTGTTGAATTTCCACTCTTTCGAGCTCTCAGTGCATGGGCTTCCAAAATCCTTTCCTTTTTGAAGAACTGGATTCTCCTCTGTATACCTTCCTGTTCAGGCAGGACATTTAACACTTCCTTAGGCTAGCAGTGGCTGAAACAGGTCCTAGTGCCAGCTTCTGAAATTTCATCACTAATGCACCTCTATATGTGTGGAAAGAGGCAATGAAATCACTACAGTGAGACTAAACCATCAGGAAAAACAAAAAACAGAGGCCTGAACAATATGGTAAAAGTTCTTTTCTTGCTTCAGGAAGATCAGGATATATTCAAGCTATCAAACAAGCCTGTCTAGCTGAGCTTGGTCCGTAATGGAAGACTGATAATGAAAACTGAATAAAAAAAATCTTTGGTCAATGTACAGGGATCTGGTTCCTGCTCCCAGTGGACCTCTTTGCTGCCCAGTCCAAAAAGATAATTGCCACGTCTGGCTCCTGACCCTTGCATTCTCAGGCCACAAAGGTAGAAGCATTGTTGTTTCCCTAGCCAGGACTTTTAGTTTATGGCTTTTCTCTGTCCTCTCTGATTGCCAAAGAGCTGGGGATGACAAGCCAGGACTCAGCAGAGATAATGATAACTCAATATTGGCCAAACCCTCCATAGATTACTTCAGATGTCCATTTGCCAGTCCTGGATTCTGCCAACATTTCAAGATCTGTTACCATGGTGCATTCACTTATCCAGACCTTCAGCATCTGAGACTTAGCCCCTGGAATGTGAGTGGTTATATGCCCTGCCCCAGGACCTAGTGGATTTCTGTCTCAAATGCAGAAAGTTTTTAATTAGTCATGCTTAGAAGGAGCGTTGGAGAAGATGGGCTTCTTGGTGTGTATGGAGGCAGTAATTCCTTTACATGCCTCTAGCAGAGACATCTGGAAACTCCAACTACACAACTTCTGTTTGGGCCTGCATCCAAAGTTTTTATAAATGTTGTTCTTGTCCCTGGGAGCAATGTGGCTTACCCTTTCAAATTCCAGCCTTCTGCTTCTCCTGTACTGCTTCTGTTTTTAACAGCAGCTTCCTTTTATAGAAAGTCCATCAAGCAGCAATGCCTTAGCTTGGTTCTTGTAGTCCTTACCAAACTTCCCTTTGAGCCAAAGGGAAGCATCCTTTTAATTTCTCACAGTCAAGATGGCCTTCCTCTTAACAATCACTTTAGCAGGAAGGGGTCAGCAAGTTGGTGGCATTAGCTGTGAAACCCATATTTCCTGACGAGGTAAATCCCTTAGGCTGGACAAGAAGTTTGTTCTTCCTGTGGCTTTTTTGTTTTGTTTTTTTTGTTTTTGAGAACCTATAAAAGGTTGCAAAGCTCCCAAATACATTGTTCCAAGTAGATAGTTATGTATTTCTCAGGCCTACAAACTTTTGCATAAATAACTTCTTGTAGTACTTAATGCTCATTTGACTAGGACTGTGGTTCTCTCATGGATAGAGCAATACAGCGCATTTTCCAATAAGATTTGCCAGGCCTTCAGCACAATCTTTCAATAAGGACAATAAGATAGACATTTTTGTCATGTTTCATGTGCATTTTGGGAAGGAGAGTCCTCCAAAGGTCCTTCCCTTAGTCTCCTGCAGCAAAGACCTATGTACAAAAAGATATAAAAGGTTTATACTGGATTTCTCCCTTTATTTTTGCTGCAGGGTATTTGTTGCTGTTTGGTAATTTTCACTAGTATTGAACAAAAGAACAAGTAGATGTCCACATGAGAGAGAGAGAGTTTATTTTCCTTACCTATAATTTTATCTTCAAAGGTGTACCTCATGTTCAATTAGAATCCATGCTGGGTATATATAAAAGGCTGTTTCAAGCATCAATGACTTTAAGGAGTATGAGAATAACGCTTCTGGTTTCATATGATAGGATCTGAAGAGAGAGAGAGAGAGAGAAAATATTATTAAAAAGCGTTTCAATGGTTATTTTTTTTCAAATGTTCCTGCCTGGAGAAATGTCTTTGAAAGTGCTTTTCCAGCATAGCTCCAGCACAGCCTCACCTATGGCAGTATTTGTGGAATCTGAATATGGTTGTACTTCAAACCTGCCAGCAGGGAAAACAGGCATTCAGTTTGGAGGGAAAATACAGAAGTTTCTTGTGTCTATTTCCGATACATGGGAAAAGGTGGCAAGTCAGACAATATTGGAGTGTAGTGGAATGACAGGCACCTACTTACAGAAGATAACATTGCAAGTAAGGAAGCTGTTACCTTTTCTGATTTGTAGCTGCTAAATAAATAAATAAATAAGGTAGTAGGATGTTTTACCTGAAATAGACTTTGCTGTAAAAGGCTCAGAACAATAGGGAAAAAATACCATAATGAACATCTTAAAATAATTGTTGCTTCTGATTGCTACCATATACAGGAATATTCATGGGGAAAGAGAGGAGGATTCATCTTAAATTTAATGCAAAACAAGTGCTGACTGAAGTTACTATAGCAGAAGTGAAACTTAAGTTTGGTGAATTACATTTTGTTTCTCTATATTTAGCATCATAAACATCTTTTTACAAGTTTACTACTTTTTAAAAATAACTTAGCACATAGGACAGCTATGGGTAATGAAAACAAATGGAGAATGACAGCAGAAGAAATAGATCCTGTATTATTGATATGGTCTATTATTATGGAAACAGTAAATTGAGTATCAGCCATAATGCTCAAAACTCAGGCTCTGTTTGATTCTAGATTATAACTACCGGGGGAGCCTGTACTCCATCTGCAGAAATATGCCCTATTGTGCATTGAATGTAGAAGAAATATGTGTACTTCCAGTGGCTTGACACCCTGACCCCCCTGGGTGACGTACAAACTTATGTAGTTGCAAGACTTAGATGACATTAATCATTCGACCATAAATTGAGTTTCAGACTTAAGTAGTATTTGTCTATCTTTCTGCAAATACAGCATTTTTGAATACATAATCACTTCAAACGTTTGCTGGGCTTTGAGAGAAAAGGGGAGCAACATGCAAACAAAAAAATTCTTGCCCAATTTGATGCGCTTTATTTTTACATGAGCCATTCTATTTTTTTTTCTAGTTGTAAATACTTCTATTTCTGTGGGGGATTCTGATTAACTCCATTAGTGGCTTTCATACTTTCCAGCTTAGAACCCACAATAAATTCGCATATAGAGAAAAGAGGCATTGAAAAGAATATTGAGATACTCTGCTTACTATTTAATGACTAATAAGTCAATAAAATAAGCTATTTGCATTAAGAAAATGGAGCATATTTACTGCATGCCTATGACTTGTTCATGATTATCTGGTGAATGGTTTTGCATTTTTTAAGAATGTACTTTTCATATAGATACAGTAGCCAGATTCAGCCTCAGGTTTATATTAGTAATAGTAGGCGTATATGGTGTTGGAGTCTGCAACCCTCTCATGTGCTAGTGGGCCAACAAAAGCTGGTGCACCTCTAAAAATGGAGTGGTATGGGCCACTAAGATGACAGATGTACTGCCTCAGGCTATAGTAGCAATCTCTGAAAATATTTATTGGTGTCAGGCCTTTTTACTACAATGTAAAGTGACCATTTGCTACTATGCTTTGAGAATTCATTTTCTTAAACTTTGTATTATAGTTTAGACAACTAAGTATGACATCAGTTGGAGGTAAAGAACAGAACTGCAAATATCACAGATTAAGCCTTGGTCAAATCCCTATGTCATTTATATAATTAATTAGCAAATTTAACAGTGATTTTTCCAAAAAAGGAAACTTCTTTTATTTACAGCACAATGGATTAAATGTTTAACTAAATTAGAGGAAACGTTAAGTATTGCCTTATTAAGGGCCATGCAATTTCTCCTAATGCCTTTAGCTGGGTGCACTGCTATCTTAAAACAATTATTAGGACTTACAGAGGAAGGAGGAAAAGAAGCAGTCCAGTGCAGGTTAGTCTGTAAATTAGTTCACAGTTCAGTGGTGGCAGAGAGCTTGTTAAACAGGAGAGTTAAATCCAAAATGTCCCTTGATTGAAATATCATGATATTAGTCATACCTTGTGTGTGTTCTCCAAGAATGAAAAAAAGAGAAAAGACATATCTAGAGACAGCAGGCAGTGAAACACGTAGACATTTTATGTGTGTCATTTCACAGTATTTTCTTTCTTTAGTTGGGATAAATCTATATGAAGTGGCCTCATTTTAAGGAATATATAATCTGTGGGAATTAATGACTGATTTTTAGTTTGAGAATAAGTGTTTGTTTGTGATTTTTTACCAAAAAAAGAAAAAAAAAGAAAAAAAAGAAAAGATTCTTAATATAAGATGTAATAACTACAAATTGCTGTTTTAAATGACAAGTCTGTGGGTTCATTATATTTTGTGCTTTAAATAATAATTTTAATAAAAGTCTGGAGTTCATGTTCTGTTGTGAAAGCTATTACCTTCCAGCTGTAGGCATATACCTCTTGGTCTAGAGGGCAAAGTGAACAACATCTCATATTTCTCTGAGGCACTGAATGAAAGCATTAATTTCTTTCTGCTATCTTGATGGACTCCAGTGCTGTGGGGTGAGTTAATACAAAATGATCACATTTTCACTCATAATCAATATAGCTGTGTGACACTAGGCATCTATTTTTCATTCCAAAATTCAGTAAAACAGAATGATATGTGGCTTTTCTTCAAAGGGGGTCCTTTCAAGAAAGCAGAGATGGAAATAGCCTTCTTAGCAAGTGACTGAGGCACTTCATTATTACTACAGTTCCCTGACAGCATTGACAGATCTGAATGAGCTGGGTTTTTCTTCTCCCACCTGTCTCTATGGGATAATTTGAATACCTGTCATTTTAAGTAACAGGCTATGTATTAACTTAGGGTCTTTTTAATTTATTAAACATTGTAGTCCTTCTGTTATTAATTCTTTGCCTTCTAAACACCTATGCTGCTAAAAACAACAACAACAAAAAGGATCTATTGGGCCAGTTGGGTTTTACTGGTGAATGATCATTTATTTAGAAGAGTGCATTTTCCTTTCTTTGGCCCTGTCCACCTTATTGAGGTAAATCAACCTAAGTTACGCTATTCAAGCTACGTGGATAATGTAACTGGAGTCGACAAAGATTAGGTCGACTTACCATGGTGTCTTCAGTGCGCAGTGTCAATGGGAGACGCTCTCCCTTTGCGTTACCTTACTCTTCTTGGGGAGCTGGAATACTGGAGTCGACTGGCGAGCGTTCTGCCGTCGATTTAGCAGGACTTCACTAGACCCGCTAAATCTACACTCGCTCTATCGATTGCAGCAACATCTATCTCCCTGGTAATGAAGGGAAGCCCAAAAATGTCATAAAGACTCAAGTAAGAGAGAGCAACATACATAAATGATAAATAAGACTCCTACCCAAGTTTTATTTTTTTTATCATTTTAAAATGACTAAGATTTGAAATTGTAATATTCACATGGTAATGTAATGTCATGTAAAGAGGACAAACCAGTGATGAGCAAATGCTATGAGGATTTCTACCATGCCCCTTACAAAATGGGGACAGTTGTACAAATATCTACAGGCAGTCACAACATTTTCTTTGCACTTCATTTCCAGAGCAGAATTTCCAATGATTTCCAAGTGGCCTGATCCAGCAGTACTTGTTTCTTCTATTCATTTTATGCAAGATTTTTAATCTTCTTTGACTTAGCATCTGCAAATACTTTAAGAAACTTCATTAAATATATGAATAGGTGTGCAGGTCCGAAGGCTTGCAGAGATAGCAGAAGGGCAAGAAAGAACTCATAACTTTCAGGTATTCTCTTAACTAAAATATTTTGAAACCTTCCAAGTATAGGACAGAATAGCTAAAACTTTTCCAAAGCAGAATTAACTTGTAGTATGTGGCCCCAAAAGATGTTTTTCAATGCTTTCTGCAAGTAATTCCATTCTTAGAGAAAAGTGAAGGCTCCAGCTGATTATTCTAATGACAACATGTAAAGATTCAGGATTGTTATTTTTTTAAATCTCCCAATCCAAGCATGTGGAATTGAATCAACAGGAGAGAATTCAGAGGCAACATTTTTTCAGGCAACAAATATGTCACTTTATGACATGGATGTATTTTCCCCACTTTCTGTTAATCCCGTAAATTTCTGTGCACTACCTGCTGACACAGACTGCCTCTGTGACAGAACATCACATAGAGAGAACATTTTGTGTAACTAACAATCATCATGCTGATAAGAAATGGAATCTGCTCTATCATTGTCTTCCTATGTGATGTTGGCCAAGATAATTAGTCTCTCTGTGTCTTGGTTCCCCATGTTTAAACTCAAAAACTAAAATATTTCTGCAAAAAAGCAAAATGCTTATTTCTGGATGAGTTGAGACCTATTTTGTTGTTTTTATGCTTCTTTGGCCAATTTTATGTTTAGTTAAAAATATGTTTTAGTTTTTGGTCTTTTGCAAAGAAATATAGTAAGTTGCTTTTAAAAAACATTAAACATCTCCAAATTAAAAATCTGAAAATTACAGATGTTCAGAGTTTGAAATAGTCTCTACCATTTTATTCTCTTTATATAGGAGAAAACCAATATTGTCTTAAATACAATTTATTGTCAATAGTAGACTATTAATTATATGAAAATTCTGCTGGCAAATGTGAATGAAACCCTTTCTGAATAGTAATCCAAGTTTAGAAATGCTGAATGTTGTTTCATAAAACTGATTTTTGTTAACATTTACTACTTGATTGTCATATGAATGGAGTTATATATGCCAACCTGCTCAGTAAAACTGGACTGATACAAATGTATGAAAACTAAACCAATTACCAGTAATAGTGGAATAATTACTTCATTTTTGTAACGTTTACTTTCAGTAGTGTCTTTCATGATACATGAACAAACTCACTTTCACTTTTAAAAGATACTTTACAGAAGAATAATCAAGTTATTTGATGAGTGCTGAATTTGTAGATTGAACTGTTTTTAATTTATTAGTTATAAATTTAAAATATTTGCCTAAATAGAAAATGTTTTTTTAAAATGCTTCTATAATTTAAAGCTGCTGGATAAACCTGGGGATCATTTAGATATTAGATTTTGCCTTAAAATCATCAAGAGTTTAAGTTAAAATCCCTTCAGTACTTGAGATATTATCTTAGTGTGTTCACACTGTCAGATGTTGTTTAAGAATGGAAAACTGAGTTACAGATATTGACAAGCTGGTAAATTAGAAGTGGATATACTATGGCAAGGAAACAATTCAAGTGGTTAGTAATGGTATATAAGAGCTTTTCACATCCAAGTCATCAACTGAAATATATGGTACAGGTTATTAGTGATCACATATTGTAACCATGTGATGCCTATTTGACCTCAGCCCCAATCAGTAGTGGGGAAGAGGAGATTAATTTGTACCCTTAACTCAGCAGAGATGCTAAGTATTATGGGCATTCAGAGGCTAAATATCTCTTGCCCACACAGGTTATCCTTCCAAATTAGGGTGTCAAGAAGGCCTCTCGACAGAGAGGTAAGTTTTACAATGCTCCCCAAATGCAGCCAGGTTCACGTTCAGATGTATTTTTGGTGGGAGCTACTAGTAGTCAGTAGACTACTATGTAGTAGGCCTACTATGAAAAATACTTTGCTTCTAGTTCCCTTTGGGAGAATTAGCTGAGGTCCTCCAGAAATACAACCGAGCTGACACACTGGGGCAGATAGTGACAGGTACTCACTGACTCTTGGCCCATTTGTGGCTTTGCACATAGTAATCAGAACATTGAATTTCAACTGGAAGCTGAACAGTGTCCAGTACAGAGTGCAAAGCACAGATATAACATGCTTTAGTTTATGCATATTAGTCAGAACAGGGATATCCACTTTTTTCACCAACTGAAGCTTCCGAGTGGCTTTCAAGGATAATCTCAGGTAAAGCATGTTGAAGTACGTTATCTTAGAGGTTACATACACACTGATGACTCTGTTGAGACCTCATCTGAAAGAACATTGTTTTGTCCAGACGAAGGTGACAAAGGGATTTTTGTTCACAGTGGCTATCTGGGATTGCAGGAACTGAGATGCATCTGTAAAACTCAGAGGTATTCATGCCTTTGCCAATAGACAGTCAGATGCATTCACCTGAAGAACTTGCCATACACCCTGCCACTTCCTCAGAAAGCTTCCCCCTTCCAATCAGCATGACCTTCATGTTAGCTGGCTTGAGTTTCAGCCAACTGTCTGAAATCCAGATCACTCTTTCTGACAGTTATTTGGAGAATAATGAAATGTCTCCTCCTGGGTCCCATGAAAAAGAGATATTTTGAATGGATTATTGCCAGAATATTGATGACTTTGTAGTCCATATTGCCTGATGATCTTCCTCTGCTTGCTTCACATAATTATTAAAGAAGAGAGAGAACAGATTTCAGCCAAAAGAGATTTGACACCTGAAACCTATCTGAGAGGAAGAGCTCTGCTCTCTGTAAAGTTTGACAGCAATGAGGGGAATCAATATTTTACCCCACTCAGTCCCACAGTGGTCCATGGTATTTAAATGTCATTGAAAGGTTTAGTAATTTTAGCTGATGCATTTGACTGCTGAGGGAATGGCTCCACTGCAGTTAGATAACCATGGCTGGCATGGGTTCACAGGGGTTGTTTAATTGTGGTGTAGATGTTTAGGCTTGGGCAGGAGCCCAGTCTCTAGGACCTTGTGAGGTGAGAGGGTCCCAGAGCTCATGCTGCAACCTGAGCCGAAACATCTACACTGCAATTAAACAGCCCCTTACCCTGAACCCTGCAAGCCCAAGTCAGCTGGCACAGGCCAGGTGTGGGTTTTTAATTGCAGTGTAAATGTACCCAGCTAGCATTCTAAGGAGATACTCCTCTGCCAAGATGCCATTTGCTAAGACTTCTAAACCTACTGTTCACTCCCATTTCTATTCCATGTCCAGTTTGAAACCTGAATAATTAGTGACAAAAAATTTGAAGGATGTATTGGATGCTCTTAGAGCTGAATACTTGCCATGTTTTCAAAAATCTTTCTCCCAAAAGGAAGTGCATGGCCAGTGAGAGCAGTGGTTTTGGTTCCTGATCAGAGGTTGAAATGCTACATATCTGAGTTGCTGGCAGCTTGTGCTTCCTTAGGGGGACATTAATGACCCCTGGGAAGGCATTCCCTCATTGGTTTTATCAGACATAAAGGGCATGAATCTGATTTACAATTTGTTAAATCCTTCAGTGTATCAAGAACCTGCAACTGAGGATTCACTGCATTAAAGTCAGGGAAGATGTTATGATTATGTACTTCTGACTAGACACTATAGTCATCATTCCAGAGAGACAATCCTAGATCTGTCTAAACTGCGGAGTAGTTTTAGAAATTTCTTATGAAGAAACTTGACTCTGAAACTGGCAGAATGCAGCCTAGATAGATCAAAGAGCATCTCTAGTGGTTTGGTTCTTGTGTAACACTTCACTCATTCACTTACCTGCAGGAATAAAGATCTGGTGAATAGTAGTACAGCATACGCTACAGTGACCGTTCCCAGTCAGATGGGGGATCGAGTCCACGGCATATGGGGGGGTAGGGAGAAAATGTCAATTGGGGGAGTCTCCAGAGCTGGTACAAAATGAAGGGCTTGATTGATGCTGACTTTGGGAAAAAGTGGTGGGTTGTTTTTTTACGCTACACTGTGACCTGCTGGCCCAGCTACTGTCTTGGGCTTAGATAATTCTGGACTGTCCTGCTGATCTTGGTGATCTGAAAGGGTAAGGAAGCTGCTCTTCCCAAAGAGAGTTACAAGTACTGTTAAGCAGTGGGTTTTTTTGTTTGTTTGTTTGTGCCAATATATTGCTGTATTTTTTCCCCACAATGGACTCTAGGTTAATGGTTGAAAGTTTATAATCTTGATAATTTTAAAAATAAACCTCATATCCTCTTTATTTTAGTTCAATATGTGTTATCAGTTTTTTTTATTAGAGTTCATTTGTCATGTTGGCTCACCATTCATATTAGTCAGAGGAATTGTTAAAGGCAGGATTGATTTTTCTCCTTAGTGGGGCAGATATAGTAGTTCATATGTTAGGCTGTATTTGCACCTCTGGTTTATTATCAGAGACTGTGGCAGAGGACACCTATCTCTTAATTTCTCCCTCACAGTCATGTTATATAGAAATATAAAAAACTACACATGTTGTAGATAATTAGATTTATTTTTTGACCTTTCCCAGCCATGCTCTGGCATCTTGCACACTCTGTTAATCTGTCAAAAATTGTTTGTAAACCATGCAGTCAGGGAAAACAATGTAGCCTATACGTAGCTACTATAAGGTGAGTGCATAACTGGTTGGAAAGCCGTTCCCAGAGAGTAGTTATCAGAGGTTCACAGCCAAGCTGGAAGGGCACATTGACTGGGGTCCCACAGAGATCAATCCTGAGTTGGTTCTGTTCAATATTTTCATAAATGATTTAGATAATGGCATAAAGAGTACACATATACAGTTTGTGGACAATACCAAGCTTAGAGGATAGGATTAAAATTAAAAATGATCTGGACAAACTGGAGAAATGATCTGAAGTAAATAGGATGATATTCAATAAGGACAAATGCAAAGTACTCCACTTGAGGAGGAACAGCCAACTGCACGAATACAAGATGGGAAATGACTGCCTAGGAAGGACTACTGTGGAAAGGGATCTGGAAAATTATAGTGGATCACAAGCTAAATATGAGTCAACAATGTAACACTGGGGAAAAAAGCAAACATCATTCTGGGATGCATTAGCAGGAGTGTTGTGAGCAAGACACAAGAAGTAATTCTTCCACTCTACTCTGCGCTGATTAGACCTCAACTGGAGTATTGGGCATCACGTTTCAGGAAAGACATGGACAAATTGGAGAAAGTTCAGAGAAGAGCAACAAAAATGATTAAAGGTCTAGAAAAAATTGGGTTTGTTTAGGCTGGAGAAGAGAAGACACAGAGGGGATATAAGAGTTTTCAAATACCTAAAAGGTTGTTGCAAGGAAGAGGGTGAAAAAATGTTCTTATTAACCTCCAACACAAGGATAAGAAGCAATAGGCTTAAATTGCAGCAAGAGAGGTTTAGGTTGGACTTTAGGAAAAGCTTCCTAATTGTCAGGATGATTAAGCACTGGCACAATTTTCCCTTGAAGGTGGGACTGGGTAATTTCAATCCCAGAATAACAAAAATATTGTCTGGATGACCTTGAAGACTGGAGTGACAGAAATGAAAAGAAATTCAATATTACAAAGTGCAAGATCAGACAGTTAAAGTCTAATAGTAAGAGTTTCTGCTACAAGGTAGGGGCTAATCAGTTAGAAGTGATGGAGCAGGAGAGAGAGCTGGGTGTGTGGGCTGGCCACAGGATGACTGAGCAACCAATGTAATGCAGCTGTGAAAAAGGCAAATGCAATTATTGGATGTATCAGGCCAAGCATTTCCAATAGTAATAGAGAAGTATTAATGCTATTGTATAAGGCATTGGTAAGACCTTATCTGGAATACTGTGAACAATTCTGGTCACCCATTTTTTTTTTTAAATGCTTAGTTCAAATTGGAACATGTGAAGAGAAAAGTTACTAGGATGACCAAAGGAACGGAGGACCTATTTTAGAGAAGAGCCTGGATATGATTGCTCTGTATAAGTACATTAAGGGGGTAAATACCAGGGAGGGTAAAATTAAAAGGTCAGTGTTGGCACATGAACAAATGGGTATAAACTGGTCATGAAGAAATTCATGCTGAAAATCAGAAGTAAGTTACTAATTGTCAGAGGGGTGAGGTGGTGGAACAACCTCCGAGTAAGAGTTGTGGGTGGAAACGACATAATTAGTTTTGAGACAGAGTTGGACATATTTATTAGAGGGATTGTATAATGGGGTGGCTTATGATGGTGGGTGTCAGGGCTTGACAAACTGGGGGTCCCCTGCAGTTTGTTTAATGTTTCTAAAGCTCATACTTCAAGGCTTTAGCATGTTACCTGCAGGGGTGAGATGTATTTCTCCCCTCTTCTTCCCCCCATGGTATTTTTTGTCTCCTTCCTCTGAAGCATCACAGATGCCCACAGGATGGGGTAGGCCAGTGTTCTGAGGAGGTACAGAGCATTCTCTCACAGTTAGCTGGCTGCTTCTTGTTCACATGTTCATGGTCTAACTGACTGCTATACGTAAGGTTGGGAAGGACTTTCCCCTTCAGGTTAGCTTGGCAGTGACTTTGGATTTGTTGGTTGGTTGTTTTGTTTTTGCCTTCCTCTGCAGTCTGTGGGTGCATGTCACTTGCTGCTGTTATTTAGGTATACTCAATTAATTCCCTGCCATTGCAGGGGCCTTCGGTGATGGTGCACCTCAGTCCCTCCTATTGTTGGCCTGTGACACATAATGGTTTAATCCCCTCTGGGCTGGCTGTAGTATTTTGTATAGAGAAAATTCCCCTTAAAATCCTTCTGAGCTCTACCCCTTCCTTAATTTTTTTTAATGTATCCATGTTTGTGTATTAGCCATGATCTGAAATAGCTTTGTTTGATTTATGGGAGATTTGGGATTTTGGAGAATGTAGAGGTTCATTCTTAATTCCCTTCCTCTCTGCCCTCTCCTAACCTCTCTCTCAAAAAATTAGGAGCTAGTTTTTGGTAACTATAATCCTGGTTCCTGGAATACCTGCAGTATCTGAATCCTTTTGGATGAATTAGTGTTATAAATCAGTTTTTAAATTTCATCTTTCACCAGCAACAGATATTTCTCCTATTCTGTAGTTTACAGTGGATCACTCTATAGATAAGGGAATATATAATTGGTTTCTGATTTACAAAGCATGTGCCATGGAATATGAAAATATATAAATTGTAATTCTATTCTCAATGTGACCCTGTAACAAATGATAATGTAAGTAAAATATAAAGAAATGTATAATACTGTACCTAATGAAGAATTATGTTTTAAGAGCATCTGCAAGATTTACAGTTTTACATTGTCCAATTATATATGTTCCCCGTGTTTGTTTCGAATCTAAAATGTAGTCATTGCATAGTCTTGTAAATAAATCCAGTGGATACTGCTGTCATCTGGTGGTCATGTTGTGGAATTACAGTTTTGCTCTAAAACAAGAGCCGAAGTTCCGTTGAGATATAAGCATGTAGGCCATAGTTTTGAGTGGTCAACTACTTCATTTGGAGCCACGCATCCAGGGGAGCTCAGCTTCCAGTAAGATGCCTAAATAATTTCCAGGTTTTCAAAAGTGATTGGCACTCAATAGCTCCCAACAGGACACAACAGATTTTCAAAAGAGCTCAACATCCAGCATGAGGAGCTCTTTTGAAAACCTGGCACTTATAGTGCTTGCATTTTTAATGGCATGGTGCAATAGCAATCTGAAGGTGTAATGCATGAAAATACATGCTTAGAATGTTTTCGTAGTTTCGTGGTCCTATTCAGGTTTGGGATATTGGATCACATCCCTAGACAAATCAATTCCTCTAATATTTATCTTTACATAATTATTTATCTTTTCACACAAGCTGATTGCGCCACTGTAGAACCTTTCGTTGTTTCTGATTATGCTTATGCGATTCCCCTTTTGAGATGGAAGCTTGTTGCTCTAAAACAATTAGTATTTGGTTGCCAAGATTGGTTTGTAGGGTGGGAGGACTGAGTTTTCTTGTTATTAGAGCTAGGTGAATAATGGATTTGTTATGTGAACAGTTCACAGATAGTTCTGAAACATAAGAACAATAAAAAAATTGGTTTCAGTTGAACCAAATCCAAAAATTGGGGACAAAAATTCAGCAAATTGAAAAAATGTATTGTGGGTAGAATGAAGCATGTTTAGTTTGACCTGAAACAGATTTTTTTCAGGCATTTGTAAAGGGTGTAGTGATGATTCATAGGGCCAGGGAAGAAGAGTAAGAATGACTCTACAGAAGGGTCCTTAGAGCACTCACCTAGAATTGGGAGATCCAAGTGCTTTTTCACTAGTTATAAAAAATGGAACAGCTTCAACAGGAAAAGCTGATCAAGATCAGCCCCAAAGTATCCTAAAACAGAGTGTTTAATAGGCTCTTCTGAAACATGGGAAACCCAAGTTCAAATTCCATTTCCACATCAAGCCGAAGTGGGACTATAACCACTAGCTCAAAGGTTTATAAGAAAGGCCTCTTCCCTGTTGTCTGAATGCCATCTGAGTCTGGGGGGAATTTATTTTTTCAAAACTATTTGGCAAATTCATCTAAAATTTGTGAATAGATTTAGGTCAATCAAAACTGTGGGCTTCACTGAATAAACACCTGTGTTCTTAAAAATAAATAAATGGAAAAAAAAATAAGCAGTGTTCTGCTTTCCCCTCAGAGTTAATTTCAAAGCTGAACATGGACTTTCATATTAATGAAACCACTGTTTAATTGACTTTGTGTCTACAGCCCATTACTTCAAGGAGAGAGTTTTATATTCTAAACATAAAATGGGTGTTTGTGTTGCCCATCTCAAATCCTATTGTTTCTTGTTAAGTGCACACTTAGATTTTTGTTCAGATAGTATGTTCAGAGTTGCAAAAGTAGCATTGCTGTTGGACTCTGTAGTTTCCTCATTGATTGTTGCAGTGGCATTTAATTTAATTTTCTAGTTTTAGCAAAGAAAAATATAAAAAAGAGTGCACTCAAGTTACTAAGAAAAAACTGTATTCTTTATTAAGCTGTTTTCTTTACTAACTTGTGCTGGTAAATCAGAGATAAACACTCCTATTATATTATGCAACCTTTCAGTACCACAAATTCAGCCTTTTGAACCCAAAACTAGAACTCAGCAGTTAAACTGGTATTCATTTTTTTTTAACTTCGTGGATTAGATTCAGGAGTTTTGAAAATGGAGATAATACTATTGATTCAGGGTTCCAGCTAGCTTGTTTCCAGCTCTGTTGGCACAAAACCCCTTGCAGTTCCAGTCTAGAACTGAGCATTGTGTCAGTGTGCAACTCCTCAGTGACAGGTGTATGCACAACATTTGAAACTGATGGAGTTTTCACTAAGTCTGCTTAAAAAAAGATGTGCTGAGGTTGCAATGAGAGAGAAAAGTGAAATTTGCTACAATGCATAGTCTCTGCTATAGGTATTATAGCAAAGGCAAGTTGATTTGAACAGCTTTAGTGGGCATGTCTTGTAGGTATGCAAAAGCTGAATTGGATAGCATGTAACTTCACTATTTTCTTTTTTCATGTTATTAGCAAGATGGCTGGTAAGGTAGCTAATGCAATAAATACTAGGAGAGTTAGAGGGAACTTTGGGGAGGAAAGAGGATGAAGAAAGAAAGAAAACATGGTAATGGAGAGCTGTTAAAGTTGGTGAGTTTAATGAAATAAAGAAACCAATTTAATCCCACAGGTGGCTTTTTTGCTTTAGTCCAAATACCAGAAGCTTGTTGTCACTGAACAGTAGCCCCAGGCTAAAACTGACATTGTAAATTTGCTGTTTTGGAGTAATTGGACCACAATAAAAGATTGGAAGAAAATTATTTAAATAACATGTATGGAAAAGTAGTTTTTTTGTGCTTGCTAAACTAAAAAAAATCTGGGGAGAGTTTGCTCAAAATTTCCCTCTCTTTCCAAGGCCGGGGGGGGGGGAGGGGATGGACAAACACCTGACACCAATCATATCAAGTTTGATCCCCAAAAGAAACTTTTCCAGAAATTTACTTGCGGCTGAAAATACAGGTTCAGAGAAGTTTGTCATACTCAATCTTTAGTATTGAACTGCAACTGACTGATAAACTGTAGGGGCAAAAAAATCTGTCAGGGGACAGTACTTGGTCCTGCTAGTGTAGGCAGGGAGCTGGACTCAATGACCTTTCAATGTCTTTCCAGCTCTATGAGATAGGTATATCTCCATATATATATATAATGCCTGATAAATGTAAAGCAGTTGTTATAGCAATGGGTAATAAGGAAACTAGCAGAGACAAAAATATTAAAAATGATCATAATCTCTTCTAATTTACATCTAGTCTTGCTGAATCACTAATGAACTAATTGCCTCAGCCGAGTGATGAGTGCTGTGCTGCTGGAAATCCTGGTCTTTCAGATGAAAGATGGAGCTGAGCTCTTGATCAAATATAGATATTAAAGATTCTATGGCATTTTTGTGAGAATAGGCATGATGTTGCTGGTGTTGAGGCCAAATTAAAACAAGAGTGATTACATTCTGATTACCTATCACAGTCGTTCTTCATGTCCTACCCCTCATCTGCTGTATAATGTTATGAACTGCTAAACAATTGCTTAATTTCACCACAAAAATGGCTGGATTTCATTAAGAGATGAAGTAAGTGATCCTTGGGTGCAATATTTCTCGGAAAGCACTTCTTGGTAATTTGGGATGAAAAGTGCTACATAAATGTGAAGTACAGGTGTTATTCTTACGAACTTTATAATCTGACTTTTTTGGTTAGATGTTGTTAATGTGATGTCACTAAAATTTAATATAGGATAAACCTAAGGAATACTGCAGTAACATTTAGTTACAAAAGCAACTGAAATTTGATTAAATATGACCACTACAGTACTACTACCAATTGTAATCTCTTTTGTGGCAGAGAAGCGATGAGATTCAGATGTAGTAAATACAGACGATTCTTTAATGACTATGTTGGGCAGAGCCAAACCCTGTATCTCCTTGACTCTCTGTCCCCCATAGATCCTGATCCAGCACCCACTGAAATCAATAGGAGTCATTCCATTGACATCAATGGGTTTTGGATTCAGCTATTGAGGAAAACAGCTTGTTTTTCTCAACAGGCAGAGCTTGAGTGAGAACACTATGTCCTGGCCTGGATTTAAGCAGTCTTAGAATGGACCACTGAGTACATTTGACCAATAATAAAAAAATGTGACGTCCAGTGGCTGAAGTACTCTTGCTATGGGAACCTTTACTTCTGAATTTCCTAACTCGTAGATGTACAAATGTAATGTTGTATTAACATCTTTATATTTCATTTTCATCTTTAGAGAGAGTTTTTAATTATAGATTTCTAAATATGAGCTCTTAGTTCCACTGTATATAATCAAATAATCTACCCCATGAGGTTGAAAATACTTTTCTCCAGCGAATCACTACTTTCCTGAAGTGTACACTGCATTAAGGAATAATTTCTTAGACAAATGTATAGATATGTCTGTCATTGCCCAAAACCCCCAAGCAATTTGTGGTTCATGAACTAATGTGTTTGCATACTACCAGCAGATCAGATTTATAACAACTGGAATGATTATAAAGCCTGAATATATGTGGCCAGATTCAAACTTGATGTGACTGAGTGAATATCTTAACTGGAATTTCACATGCATGCACCCTGGTCTGAACTGATCCAATAGTGCCTTTCCATTATTAACTATATATGCTCTTCTCAATAACAATTGCAGACATCTTGTCTGATTGCACTCTTGCATTTGCTATTTCTTTTACCCCATGGTGTGCATAATTGACTAATGATGCCTGTAATCTGCCACTGTGATTAACTAATTTAAAACTGTAAAGTATTCAAGATCAAATGTATGCAAAAAAAAGCAAGTTTTTACTGATTTCTTGAAATCAAAGGTAATTTCCATGTGTATCTCTTTATTCAAAAAAAAAAATCAAATAAACAAAATTCATGTTTTAAAAGTAAATGAGATCTTCAAATGAAGTGTCTTAATCAACCAAAAAGGGAGAAATTATATAGATTTCTTCTCCCCATAAGATGGAGAATGGCATTAAAAAGACAGAAGTAAGAAAACTCCAGACACAATACTATGCTAAAGGTCCAAGAATGTTCCATAACAATGTTCCGTACTTTTAAATCACTTTGTTGCTGATGTTCATTCTCTTGGAAAAAATATTTTCTCGAGAATAAAGAAATTTTTTTAATAGAATTTCAGTTTATTCCATTAGCAGAAAAGTGTATGCTTTTAATTATATAAGATTTTATGAAATGTAGACTAATAAATACTATCAGTCCCTTAAATTACAGGTTACTGGTATTTTCTGTAGTATGTGGCCTTTAATGGTCTGATAATTAAACTAATCTATTTGGTCTTGTTTACATTAACTTCATAGTTATTATGTGTTCCTGTATTTTTATTTTTTTTTGGGGGGGGGGGGGCTTAGTGTGTTTATTTAGTTTGCATTCTGCTAAGGGACACAACTGTGGGAGGAAAACCAAAATCACACTTTTGTGAGGCATGTTTTTTGAATATACATTAGAATTAGTCCTACATTTGTCCTGCAGATAATTTCAATATGGGATGAAAACAAAATGTCTTTCTGTATCAGGAAGAAAAATCACAATAGAAAAATTTGTCACAAAATGAAAAGTTCTGAAAATTTTTGATTTAAAATTCTGAAAACTTTGAATTTTAAAAAGTTTCATTTCAATTTCTCAAACGGAATTGAAACATTTAATTTCAGCTTGGTTTGATATCGAGCTAGGTCTGCATGAGCTGCCTTCAGTGCATCATGGGAATTCTAGTTCATGCCTCTACTGTCCTTGTGTCAGGCTGCCTAGCTGGACTGCTTCTCCTATGATGCATGGTAGTAACAGGAGTCCTATGATGCACTGTGGCAGTTCAGCCAGTGGGGAGGTGAAGCATTATGGGAAACAGGGTCCATCCATGAAACCCAGTCCACAGAAGACAATGAATACCATGAAAAACATATGAGGGTTATAGTGTACCACAAATTAAATCGGAGCCAATAATGTGATACATTTGCAAAAAAAAGGCAAATATTCTGAGGTATATTAACAGGAATGTTGTATATTATGCACGGGAGATTCTTGTACCAATCTGCTTGGTGCTCATTGGATCTCAGCGGGAGTGTAGGCTCCCTCGCGTTCCCACTCAGAGAGAGACCCCTTGGGCCGGTCTCCCTCCGCAAGTAGTACAGTCTCTGAGGGGCTGGGTATGGCCTGGATGGGGAGCAGGCAGCCAGAAAATAGCAGTCTCTAGGTAGGAAGGGGCCTGGGCTTTCAGGTGCTCAGGCAGCCAGCACACAAGCTGTTTCTAATGGGGGTGGCTGTAACCTGAGTGGGACTTAGGCAGCCAGCAAACAATACACCTACAGGCGAACTATTGGGTGTCAAGATTTGGGGGTGCCAAAAAGCAGTGCCCAATTTTTTTTTCCACTATTGCTGGAAAACAATTGAATAAAGAAAAGAGAAACGTTGTTGAACATGCATTTTAACTTGTCATTCTCCGGGACATTATAGCTATAGCCTACGCCAACTCTGCGTTGCGGGCACAAGTGACAATGATGTCATTTTTCTCATCGTGCACAGCCCTTACCTATTCTGACAAGCTGTTTATAATGCTAAGTTTATTAATTTTTGGAGGTTGTTGACTGAGGCTAACTATTTTTTTGAGTTGTCTCAGATCTAAGACTCTGCAAGTGCTGCTGCATCATTTCACTAATACTTTGCGCCAATTGTGTGTGTATGTTAAATATTTGAGTGTATATGTTTATGTGCAAATATGTGTGTGTAGGTTGGTGACGTTTGTCATATTGATATTGTCAGTTGTATGACAGAGTATCTGCCATTCTAATTTTATAAATTTTATTAATAACAAATAATTGGATATTCTAAAGGTAGAATAAAATGTAGTAGATTTTGATATGAAAGAATGAAGGAAAGAAATATACGTGACTAAAAGGGGTGTATAGGAACTCAAGTCAAAATGGTGTGGTATTTCAGATATGCAAAAACTCACGTGAAAGCAATGTTAAATTTGAGAATCAAAATACATCAGTTGGGAATTCCATAAATACTTCTTATTTCTGCAGCGGTGTGAAAATGGGCACTTGTGTATAATATGTTAAGTAGGATTGTTTGACATGGTGGTAAACTCTGGTGTGTAGATTACACAAACTCTCCCCTGATAATAATGCCAGTGGATTTGTACTGATGCTAGAGTAACAGTGAGATTGCAAAAGAGTCTCAGTGCGGATACAGTTGCAGAAGTAAGAACCCTGTTTCCTTTTTTGTCTGCCCACCCTGTTTTAAAAAAATACCTTTCTAGATTTCCTTTGTATCAGAAAGTAGCAAAACAGAGCACAGGCTCAATATTTTACAAATCCTTTTTTGGTCATCGTTCAGGGTGAAATTCACTTTGGTGAAGAGACCCTTGGCACCACAAAAGCCTGTCCTGGTGGGAGAGGAGATGTGTGGGTGGGTGGAATAAAGCACTGATGGTAAAGCAGCCTTGTTACAGAAGTTTCAAGTTCATAATAACTTAGTATATTCAAGTTAAATATTAAAGCACAATTCAAATATAATAGACCTCCACCGACCTGTATTCTTTTACTTGTAGCTTATAGCAGGATCAAGTAGTATTGTCCAAAAGTATAAAAAGGTGTCTTTATAGCATACTGTCTGAACTATTTCAAAGCTAATGATGTTTGCCATAAAACCTTCAGGGTAACTCCATGTCCTGTCTAACACAGTAAATGAATGACTCTATTAGGAACTGGAACAACACCGTAACATAAGAAAAATTACAGCACTAATTGGCTCTGCACTTACAGGCTTTCATATTGGTACTTCAAGTTTGCATTGTTCCTTTAGCAGTTATGTTACACGTCTTTTGATTAATAGTATTTCTATTCACAATTGGCTGATAAAGCTCTGTTTAATTTAATGGCTATATAATGCACATTCGGTTAACACCAATATAATAGGGTCAACTCAACAATAACCGTAATAGAAAACAAATAAAAAATAAGACTCTCTTATGGAAATAGTCTGATTAAATATTCATATCTGTGTGCTTACAGATATAAAAAATATCTGAAAATTGTGTGAGCAACAAATTATGTGTAGTTCCCATTAAACATAAAGATTATCTTTTAAAGATTGAAGCAATTATTAATGGACATTATGAAATCTCAAGACAATTGAAATGCATTTTAAAAAAAATGTACTGGATAGTTGACCAACTACTTCAAAACTTGCCCTTATGGCATGCTGTCCTCACCACCAATGACTAGGTTTCCCTCTGAAATGCTCTCCAAAAAGCTCTCCTACACTTCCAACACCCAAACTCTCTCCCCATCCAGGTACCCAATTCCCTCTGAGTCCTCCCCACAACTAGGGATCTATCACCTTTAAATAAAGAATTAAGGAATGTATGTCAGTAGGGATTTATGGGGAAAAAAGATCTTGTCAAATTAACTTGGTATATTTTTTTATGAGATTGCAATTTTAGTGGATAAAGGTAATAGTTTTGATGTAATATACTTGCATTTCTGTAAGGCATTTGACTTTATACTGCACAATATTTTGATAAAAAAATCTAGAATGATAAAAAATTTGCATGGCACACATTAAATGAATTTAAACTGGCTATCTGATAGATCTCAAAATGTAATTTGTAAATGGGGAATCACCACCAAGTGTGTTTCCAGTGTGTCCCGCAGGGATCAGGTCTTGGCCCGGTGCTATTTAACATTTTTATCAGTGAACTGGAAGAAAACATAAAATTATCACTGATCAAGTTTTCAAATGACAAAATTTGGGAAAGTGGTAAATAATGAAGGTCACTGATTTAGAGTAATCAGTAATCTTTCTCCCTCCTCCTAATATGTAGCATTTAATAGACAATTTGTGTTTTACATCTATAAGTTACTGCATTGCACTAGGTAGTGTTCTACTATCTGCTTAGTGTGTGAGGTATGCCAGGTATGTAAAAGTCAGTGAGGAAGTAAACCTTTCTTTTGCCCTATTGTAATGTGTTGGTAAATGATAAATAATATGTTGTCATATTGCAGATATGCACAATAAAGGGGTCTATTAAAAATAGAAAAATTATCCTGCCGCATTCTAATCCATGATTTAGAATATAAACTTTGTATTCACCTGACTATTTGGAATATGTATAATTTTTACTAGTTATCAGCAATTGAAATAGTCCTGTCACTTCTGGACTTTGAGAAAATCATGCAGTCTTGTCTTGAAAAACTCATATATTTGAAGATGCAAAAGTGGAAAAATTGGCACAGTTTGCTAAGTAGCACAGACTGATTTTGTTAAAGGTAATCTGTTTCCCTTTGTAGGATATTAGAGCTTATTTAAGAGATCTAAATTGGCTATGATGCAGCCAGACCTCTTTCACCAGAAGAGCTTTGATAACTGCCACTTTTGTACAGCATGTGGAAAGGAACAGAGTAGAAAATTATGCACATGATCACAGTTATGTTTGCAATGTTTAAACTAATTTTAAGGTGATCAGGGGCGATTGCCCATGAGACTTGTCTCTAGTCTATTACCAAAACTGGGCCAAAGGCACTGTCCTTCAGTTTAAGTTTGTTGGCAATATACCAGAAACATTTTTTCCCTAGCATGATTCTCTAAAACTACATAAAATAGATCACTAAACTTGTCATTTTTATCTAGTTTAAATAACTCTTATCTTGTAGAATAATAATCTTCAATTATTTCCAGACTTAACAAAGCAAGACCAATAAAGACCTATTTAGTTGATGGGTAGGTATACAAGCAGTTGATAATATAGCCTTTGGGCTTGAGGGCTGAGACCTTTTAAATGAGATTCCCTCTCTTTCTCTTACCTTTCAGACAGTAAGTGATATAAAGTGAATGATGTGAAATAAATAAAGTGCTGTTCAGGGTTACATCCTTCAGAGAGAACAGATAAATCTTTACCTTCAGCCCCGTTGACTTGATTTCAGTACTATCGTAAACACATTTTCGATTTCAAAATTTATTTTAGGGAAGCCTTTAGCAAACGTAGTGTCCTAGCTGGATTAGCATCCAAAATAACTAGATATAGTGTGTAATGAAAGTTGATTTACAAACCTATTTTTCCAGGGGAGGAGGCAGTGCAGCTGTAAGTGTATGAATAGCAAATATTTGTGAAGAGTTTATTTGACTCCTGTCTGAAATAATACTGCCATCTTTATATTTCTAAATAGCTAGGTAATATAATTAAGCAGCTGCCTAACTCTAGGATTTATGGAATACTCTTGCCTCAATAAGGTTTGTGTTATTAAGCTTTCAATTAACTTTTTCTTTTTAAATGTGATATTAGCATGAGCCCTACTGGATGGAAATTACAGTAAAACACATTCATGGACATTTGTATTAGTGAATGAAAGTTGCAGAGTGTTTCAGTTCAAGTGTTACACTACTTGATATCTGATGTGTGCCCACAGGGTATGCAGTATTGGCACAGGGGTGTATATGAAAGTTTATTTCATTTGTAACTAATATGATACTTTTAGGACTCTGCATGTTTCAGTATAGGAATTCACCTTGCCACATATTTTTGAAAATCAATTACTGTATCAGAAGGATTTCAACAGCTTCCACCCCACCATCAACCTCAGCCTGGACCAGTCTACATAGGAGGTCCACTTCCTGGACACCATGGTGCAAATAAGTGATGGTCACATAAACACCACCCATTACTGAAAACCTACCAACCGCTATGCCTATCTTCATGCCTCCATCTTCCATCCCAGACACACCACACGATCCATTGTCTGTAGCCAAGCACTGAGGTACAACCGCATATGCTCTAACTCCTCAGACAGAGACCAACACCTACAAGATCTTCACCAAGCATTCTTAAAACGATGATACCCACACGAGGAAGTAAGGAAAGGATAAACAGAGCCAGATGTGTACCCAGAAGCCTCCTGCTGCGGGACAAGCCCAAGAAAGAAACTAAAAGAATGCCACTGACCATCACCTACAGTCCTCAGCTAAAACCTCTACAACCCATCAGTGATCTACATCCCATCCTGGACAACAATCCCTCACTTTCACAGCCCTTGGGAGGCAGGCCAGTCCTCACCCACAGACAACCCACCAACCTGAAGCAGATTCTCACGAGCAACTATACACCGCACCATAGTAACTCTAACTCAGGAACCAATCCATGCAACAAACCTCGATGCCAACTCTGCTCACATATCTACACCAGCAACACCATCACAGGACCCACAGATCAGCCACACCATCACTGGTTCATTCACCTGCACATGTACCGATATAAAATATGCCATCATGTGCCAGCAATGCCGCTCTGCTATGTACATTGGCCAAACTGGACAATCCCTACATAAAAGAATAAATGGACACAAATCAGATATTAGCAATGGCAATTGTGATACAGCATGGCCAGCGGGTAGCAGGAGAGTGTTAGAGGGAAGCCCTATTCCCTATAGAGGGAAGCAAGTTTTCTAGAAGTTGGTTGAAGCACCTGGAACCAATTAAGGCACCTGGAGCCAGTCACAATATAACCCCCCCCCCTTCAATCAGAGAGTTTGAAAGGAGTTGGAGCAGAGAGCAGTTTGGAGGAGTTGGAGCAGAGAGCAGTTTGGAGGAGAGTTTGGAACCAAGAAGACCCAGACCCTAGGTAAAAAGACACCTGGCTTGTGTAGAGAGAGGGCAGGAAGCCTCACAAGCTGAAGGGTAGGAGAGGGAAGTAGCCCAGGGGAAGGAATACCTAATTCAGGTAGGAAAACCTAATAGGTTTACCACTATTTTCAGAGCCCCTGGGCTGGGACCCAGAGTAGAGGGCGGGCCTGGGTCCCTCCCTCTCCACTCCTCCTCCTCTAGGATACTAGTGGGGCAGTTAATACCCTGTTCAAGGGCAAGAAATGGCTCCCTGAACCCCCACAAGAAGAAAAAGCACAGGACCCATCATAACAGTGCCACACAATATTCAAAAGCCTGTAGGAGAACACTTCAACCTCCTTGGGCATACAATAGCAGATTTAAAGACAGCCATCCTGCAGCAAAAAAACTTCAAGACCAGACTTCAAAGAGAAACTGATGAGCTCCAGTTCATCTGCAAATTTGACACAAGCAGCTCAGGATTAAACAAAGACTGTGAATGGCTCACCAACTACAAAAGCAGTTTCTCTTCTCTGAGTGTTCACACCTCCAGATCAGCTGCTGGAAGTGGGCCTCCCCCTCCCTGATTGAAGTTACCTTGCTATCTTGCCTGCATATTTATACCTGCCTCTGGAGATTTCCACAACATTCATCTGATGAAGCGGGTCTTCGCCCACGAAAGCTTATGCTCTAATCCAAAACATCTGTTAATCTATAAGGTGCTACAAGACTCTCTTCTGCTGTATAAAGTTCTAATTTAAAAGGACTCCCTGCCCCAGCTTTATCTTTCCCCTGGGTACCTGACTGGCTTCTGGATTAGAAACTCACCAACAACTGCATGAACCTAAAAACATTTTTTTGTATTAGAAACAGGTGAACAAAAGCACAATATATTCTTTGGGGTAGAATAGAAATTACTGGGTGTTAGAGTTCAACAGCAGTAAAATTAAAGCCGATCGGCTTTGGTGTTGAGATACTGGAAAAACATTATTTGTGAACATTTATTCAGATAAAAAATGGTACTGACATTCATAAATCTTTTTTTTTTTGCCAGTGAACATTAGTGTGTTGTTCTAAGGGATATTCATGGAAAGTACTAGATATTGGTCCATGTTGGGGATGTTTGTGTGGCATGAATTCTTTAACTACGTCTATTGTTTATACAAGTTTCAGCCTTCCTAACAAGGAGCAGAAAAAATTTCATATGACTTAGGTGACCAAAGAGACTGCTCATAGATTTGTGATGCAAGCGAACACTTTGAACAGCCCATCAGCTGGAATATCAAATAAAGCGTTTGTTGAAGAATGAAGAAATTCATAAAAATCAGTCTGTTTGCATGTAATTCACCAACAGAAAAAAAAATCCAATCATTGATTAGGTACTTTGAATGGTAATGGGCATGGTGTAAGACTCTAAATAGTTGTTACTACCTCTTATCCTGCAATTAAAGGGAGAGAAGATGATTATGTTACACATTTTATGATTCTGCTATCTTTGTGTGTTTCATATCTCTTACAGTAGCTCTGCTTCTGGACTGCTCCTTTGAGAAACTAATCTACAGAATATTTCTCTGGTGCAGAAAATAAATTCTAGCTTGAACTGATCAGCATTCTGTGCTCACTTTTTGTTTGTCATCGTTTTCATATTACAAGAGGAAAAAATAAATTGTGCAGAAGATTAGATTAGAATTTGATGATTTCTGGCTTGTGTTGCCTCAAAAAGAGGAATTACCTTTCTTGGCTTAACTGCTTGAGTGCTGTAGGACACACACATCTACTAGATTTTATTTGTGTATAAGAACCCTTTTAAGAAGCACCATTTGGGAAGGCTTTAATTAGAAATTGACTAATAATGTTTATGAGGAGTGTTACAAAATCCATGACAGAGTAAATAACTGAAACTTATTTATGGGCATGGCACAAAGCCAAATTCAATTAAATGGAAGTCCTTTAATTGGCTACAAAGAGCTCTGCATCAAATATTTTTCAATTACACTTGGTAAATCTGTTCAAGTTTTTAAACCTTCTAGATTATTTCTTTAGTACAAGGAAGAACAGGTGATTTCTATGGTATCTCTCCTTTTCAATGGTATTCCATCTGGTTGGGCAGAGAAACATAATATTTTTGTATTCAGTTATTTTTTGGGGAAATATAATTGATGAAGTCCTTTTCTATCTGGAGCAGCCAGTTATTAAAGCAGTGTAGAGTATTTAGTTTATTCTGAAAATGTGGCTTTCAAAGGAGGTATTTCTGTTCTCTTTATTTTACATCTGTTTTTACATTTAATATTGTTTATTTGAAATTTGTAAATGGTTAGAGAAAATTAGGATTAAATTCTGCCTTCAGCACAGGCTTGCAATCCCACTGAGGATAAAGGGTTTGCCTGTTCTTGCATATCACAGCAGTGGGCATCTTAGAAATTATTAGACAGAGTTGTTCCATTGTTCCTGGCGTCTGCAACTTGTATTTTTAACCGCAATTGTTTTTTATTCTTTTTAAGAGGTTGTAAGAGAATTAGGACTACAAAACAAAGGGAAAGTATTAAGCAACCTCACCTTCAAACTTTCAAGATTACTCATTAAATTTCAGAGTGGTAGCCGTGCTAGTCTGTATCAGTGAAAAGACCGAGGACTTCTTGTGGCACTTTAGAGACTAACTAATATATTTGGGCATAAGCTTTCGTGGGCTAAAACCCACTTCATCAGATGCATATAGTGAAACACACAGTAGGAATATATATATATACACACTCCTTACCCCCCCACACACACAACATGAAAAGATGGAGGTTGCCATGCCAACTCTAAGAGATTAATCAATTAAGATGGGCTATTATCAGGAAGAGAATAAAAAAAACTTTTGTAGTGATAATCAGACTGCCCCATTTCAAACAGTTGACAAGAAGGTGTGAGTAACAGTAGGGGAAAACTTAGAATGGGAAAATAGTTTTCAGTTTGTGTAATGACCCAGCCACTCCCGGTCTTTATTCAAGCCTAATTTAATGGTATCCAGTTTACAAATTAATTCCAGTTCTGCAGTTTCTCGTTGGAGTATCCCTGATGATGTAATGGCAAACCTGGTGGCTGAACTTTGCCACTTTGTCCTCACCCATGACTATTTCACATTTGGGGACAATATATACCTTCAAGTCAGCGGCACTCCTATGGGTACCCGCATGGCCCCACAGTATGCCAACATTTTTATGTCTGGTTTAGAACAATGCTTCCTTAGCTCTTGTCCCCTAACACCCCTACTCTACTTGTGCTACACTGATGACATCTTCATATGGACCCATGGAAAAGAAGCCCTTGAGGAATTCCACCATCATTTCAACAATTTCCATCCCATCATCAACCTCAACCTGGACCAATCCACACATGTGATCCACTTCCTGGACACTACAGTGCTAATAAGCGATTATCACATAAACAGCACCCTATACCAGAAACCTACTAACTGCTATACTCACCTACATGCCTCCAGCTTTCATCCAGGACACACCACATGATCCATTGTCTACAGCCAAGCTCTAAGATACAACCACATTTGCTCCAGTCCCTCAGACCGAAACAAACACATGATCTCTATCAAGAATTCTTAAAACTACAATATCCACCTGCTGAAGTGAAGAAACAGATTGACCGAGCCAGAAGAGTACCCTGAAGTCACCTACTACAGGACAGACCCAACAAAGAAAGTAACAGAATGCCACTAGCTATCAACTTTAGCCCCCAGCTAAAACCTTTCCAGTGCATCATGAGAAATCTACAACCTATCCTGAAGGATGATCCCTTACTCTCACATGTACAGCCAAAGCAGTTTTACAGCACCTTTTCTGAGCTGAAAAAGGTGGTTGTATTATCTGGAAATACACTATAAACAATACATCATTTTTCTGAAGCCAACACTGCAGAATTTCTCTTCTGCAGGATACTGGCTTGAAAACCTGAAAAACTAAGTCTCACTCCCACCTATAATTTATCTTGATATAATTTAGGAGTTGGCCTGTGTCCACGGTATCAGGAGGCTTATATTATTTTCAAGTTTAGAACATGTATCCTTCTTCTGTATTCTGAAGCTCTCTGCTTTTGGGTACCATGTTAGATTGTTAGTCTTGTTCCCTACTAGCCTCTACTTCAGAAATTTAAAACTTAGAAGTGTTTCTTAATTAAGATTTGTGAAACTTGGGAGCATTTGATACAAATTATTTTGATTTTAGTATCTGACTATAAAGATAATAGCATTTCCAATTTAACACACATCATGGTCCTCAGTTATTCCTCAGAACCTCATAATCTGAGCTTCTGGTGTAAAATGGCACTAATGTTTTCTTTTCTTAAAGCTGACAGAAGTCCAGTAAAAATAAGGTATACCTGAGGGAATCTGTCAGTTGACAATATTTCTTTGCTTATTACACCTAGGTAAACAGATTTACTTATTCAGCTGGAATTAGCGCCAAATGTAAACTACAGAAGAATGTTTTGGCAAGAAATGAGGCTTGCCATCTGATTTCCAGTGAAGGTTTGAGATGAAACAGTGTGTGATCTCTTAATCTTGTTAAATGTAGCACAAAACACTAAGTGTATTAGAGCGTGCATTTAAATGATAACAAACCCTGCTGTTAGAGCTAATAGAAAACAGCTCTTTCCCCATTCACCAGCCATTCTCAGAAAGGATTTCTTTCTATTTCAGAGCAATTTACTCTGATTTCTTATAGTTGACCACAGTGTGCATTTTGACATGAACTTTTAATTGTTTGTTTTTCTTCACTGATGGGTAACAGTCACCATATTTATTAGCATAAGAATTGTGAGGAAAATACTTTAATGTATTACAGTTGTCTTCAAGTCTTTACACACACTTCACTGATAACATCAAGAATGACTTGTTTAAGAGAGCACACTCTTATGATATGGATTTACATTCTGTTGTGCCTAACTTTTTGAATTGGTTTTAATGGACAATTTTCTTATACTTTTTAAAGAAGGTACAAAGTGTGGCATTTCAGTGATAAATGGTGATGGGTAACACTACTAAAGAGTCAACTGTGCAAGTATTTGGGAGTCAAAAAGTTTCTTTCTTCTGTATTTAATCAATTAATGTGGGGTTTAAACACAAGGAATGCTATTAAAAAGTAATAGAGTATTTGTGACATGCCCTGGCATACAACCTGGACTGTAGAATTGCTGAGCTCTCTTAACTCTGTAGCCCAGGGTATCTCTCACATTGCTCTTCTAGTGGCAAAACAGCCACTTCTCTTCTTTGCTCTCACATGGCTATTAGCCTGTGATGGTACACCCAAAGTTACATGAAGGCTCTCAGAGCTACTTATGAACTGTATGCAGGTAGACACTCACAAATTCCCCCAGACCCAGTCTTGAACTGCAGAAATGTGCATCTTATGCTGCTCAAGACCCCCTTGATCAGAGTAAGCTCTTTAATTAGTGTGTCATACCATCAGAGGGTACGAATATGCATTAGCTTTTGTTATCTGAGTAGATTTTAAAGAAAGACAGATTTTAAGTGATTATAAATGGTATAAGCATAGAAGTTCAGAATCAGTTACAAAAGGAAATAAAAGATAAAAACAGCAAGCTACTCCCTAGCCTGATGAAGTTTGTCAGATTTGAAGCAATAAGATTTCTGTCCTGAAAAACCTACAACAATCTGTGCTAACTGGAAAGACTTTCCAGTTGGGACCACTGCCCCCAATTCAAATGTTTCTGTGTCTTCCATTGTCCCTTATTTATATTCTCCTCCTTGCTTTCAGAAATATGCCCGCCCCTAATATCTTAGAATCATAGACAGGGTTGGAAGGGACCTCAGGAGGTCATCTAGTCCAACCCCCTGCTCAAAGCAGGACCAATCCCTGACTAAATCATCCTATCCAGGGCTTTGTCAGGCCTGACCTTAAAAACCTCTGAGGAAGGAGATTCCACCACCTTCCAGTGCTTCACCACGCTCCTCGTGAAAAAGCTTTTTGTAATATCCAACCTAAACCTCCCCCATTGCAAAGTGAGACCATTACTCCTTGTTCTGTCATCTGGTACCACTGAGAACAGTCTAGATCCATCCTCTTTGGAACCCCCTTTCAGGTAGTTGAAAGCAACTATCAAATCCCCCCTCATTTTTCTCTTCTGAAGACTAAACAATCCCAGTTCCCTCAGCCTCTCTGTATAAGTTATGTGCTCCATCCCCCTAATCATTTTTGTTGCCTTCCGCTGGACTCTTTCCAATTTATCCACATCCTTCTCGTAGTGTGGGGCTGAAAACTGAACACAGTACTCCAGATGAGGCCTCACCAATGCCAAATAAAGGGGAATGATGACGTCCCTCAATCTGCTGGAAATGCCCCTACTTATACAACCCAAAATGCCATTAGCCTTCATGGCAACAAGGACACACTGTTGATTCATATCCAGCTTCTCATCCACTGTAACCCCTAGGTCCTTTTCTGCAGAACTGCTGCCTAGCCATTCAGTCCCTAGTCTGTAGCAATGCATGAGATTCGTCTGTCCTAAGTGCAAGACTCTGCACTTGTCCTTGTTGAACCCCATCAGATTTCTTTTGGCCCAATCCTCTAATATGTCCAGGTCCCTCTGTATCCTATCTCTACCCTCCAGCGTATCTACCATTCCTCCCAGTTTAGTGTCATCTGCAAACTTGCTGAGGGTGCAATCCACAACATCCTCCAGATCATTAATGAAAATATTGAACAAAACCAGCCCCAGGACCGACCCTTGGGGCACTCTACTTGATACCGGCTGCCAACTAGACATGGAGCCATTGATCACTACCCTTGAGCCCGATGATCTAGCCAGCTATCTATCCACCTTATAGTCCATTCATCCAGCCCATACTTGCTATCAAGAATACTGTGGGAGACCGTATCAAAAGCTTTGCTAAAGTCAAGGAATAACATGTCCAGTGGTTTCCTGTGATCCACAGAGCTAGTTATCTTGTCATAGAAGGTAATTAGGTTAGTCAGGTATGACTTGCCCTTGGTGAATCAATGCTGACTTTTCCTGATCACTTTCCTTTCCTTTAAGTGCTTCAGAATTGATTCCTTGAGGACTTGCTCCGTGATCTTTCCAGGACTGAGGTGAGACTTTGTTTGATGCAGTAAGATATTCAGTACCCTTGATTCCCACTGATTTCAATTTGCCTTAAGTTGTTCAGGAACTGTCTCAACTTACATAAGTGAGTGACGCCATAAATATTTATGCGTTATCCTGAAAATACATCTCAGTTTCAGTAACTAGCTATTACTCTGACTGAGCTGTCATTGATTTTTCCCAGCTATTCAGAAATAAAATGTTATAAATTGACTTGTTCTGATACTCTAAATATTCTCTTCAATAAAATCTGAACTAAGAATAATAATTTCAAACTTGGGTGTCTTGAATTAGACAATACATATTTAGAGACCCAAGATTGTCAGCCTGAGTGGCTCTCTGAACATAGAACCTCTGAAAATTAGGCTATTTTTAATTTGATGCCAAAGTGTGGCTCTAAGAGCTCAATTTTAGACATCTATGTTTGCAAAGTTTTGGCATTAAATGTTTCATGTTTGGATTTCTATTTAATTAGCTCATGATAGTTCAGGCTGGGGGCCGGGCAGACCGCGGGATGCCATGAGGCCCAGCGCTCCCTGGCCAGGGGCCGGGTCGAGGAGCGCCCAGCTGAGTAAGGTAAGCAAGGGGGGAGGGAGTTAGGTGGTGGGGTCCTGGAGGTTGTTGGTTAGGGTCGGGGGATCTCGGGAGGGGGCAGTCAGGGAACAAAAATAGGAGGGCTTAGATGGGGGGGTGGAGTTCTGGGGTGGCAGAGTGGGGGCCTCTCCAGAGAGGGCGATCAAGGGACAAGGAGTGGGATGGGGGGTTGGATGGGTCCGGGGTTCTGAGGGCGGGAAGTAGGTGGGGGTTGGATAAGGGGTGGGGTCAGGCTGTTTGGGAAGGCACAGCCTTCCCTACCAAGCTCTCTGCACAATTTTTAACCCCAGTGTGGCCCTCGGGCCAAAAAGTTTGCCCACCCCTGTGATAGTTATATGCATTTTCTAGTGTTCACCAGATTGTAATACACATTTTATATTCATTACCACATGGCCTCTTGATTATAGTGGTGATCCGCATTCCATTATAAATATCTCTTCATTTCAGAAAACTCTCCACAATTTAGCATAGCTAAACGGTGGTATAATGCAGATGACACAAAGTGGGTTGGCAGAAGAGGGTGTGTGTGTTTGCAAACACTTTGGAGATATAGCCAAAACTCAAAGGGGTGTTAATAAATTGGAGAACTTGTCTATAAACAACAAAATAAAATTCAAGACAGACAAATGTAAGATGCTACACTTAGGGAAGAAAAACCAAATGCACAAATACAGAATGGGGATAACTGGCTTGGCAACAGCACTGCTGAGAAGGGATGGGACTTGTCGTGGATCACAACCTCATGGTGAGTCAGCTGTTCGATACATTTGCTTTTTTTGCAAAAGCAAATTTAGGTTATGTTAACAGAAGCATAGCATGCAAGTCACGGGAGGTGATAATACTACTCTGTTCGGCACTGGTTGGGCCTCAGCTGGAATACTCTATCCAATTTTGATCACCATTGTATAGAAAGGATGTAGAGAAACTGGAAAGAATCCAGAGGCAAGTGATAAAGATGATCAAAGGGATGGAATGCAAGCAATCTGAGCAAAGCTGAAGGAACTGGGCATGTTTAATCTGGAAAAGAAGAGATTAAGGGGTGACATGATAATAGTCTTCAAATATTTGAAAGGCTGCCACAAAAAGTTGTTCTCTCTTGCCACAAAGGTTGGGACAAGAGGCAATAGGTTCAACTACTGCTTAGCAGATTTAGATTAAATCTCAGGAAAAACTTCCTAACTGTGAGAACAGGACAATGGAACAGATTGTCCTGAGAGGTTGTGGAAGCTTCTTCCCTGGAGGTTTTTAAAAGGAGACTGGATAGCCACCTGTCTTGTGTGACTTAGATACAACAAATCCTGCATCTTGGCAGGGGGTTAGACTAGATGATCCTTGTGGTCTATAATTCTACGAATTCACTGCTTAGAGTCTGACACTTCAAAAGCAGCAGATGCGTGGCATGTTGAGACTCCGCTGCACGAAAAGAGCCACACTGAGGAAGACTGTGTAGTGCTTGTGCATGCACCATTTAGCTCTGCCAGCCTCTTACTAGAGCAAATCCAAAGAAAAGTTATGTAATTGCTATACACATTGTGTTCGAGAGAGAATTGGTTCATTATTAAGAATGAGATCCTTGTTCATAAATGAAGAATCCAAAAATAGGTGCAAAAACAGATTCTTGATCTAATCAATGTGTGAGGAAAAAAGCAAGAAAGAAAATAGGTTACAATGTTTTAATCATTTAATTATTATAGCTGCTTTGAATTAGATTGTCTGTAAGAAATGGATGAGAGTAAATTAGAGCTGTGCACTAGAGATCTGACCACTAGGACAGAGCAAGCCTCTGCAGACATCTATGGAAAAACACAGGTGTTCCACGTCCCCTTTGCCTTTCCCATTAGGTTCATGCCTTGTAATTTTTCTCTGCTGGCAAGAGACTCAGTTAAAAAAGGGGAAAATCTTACCTTTTAATCAAGATAGCAAGTATTTACACTCTCAGATCGACTACCTCTACCACTGAAGATGCAAAATCTTAAAAATAAATAAAAAATTCAGTAGGTTCCGTATTCCTGGGAAGATAAGAACATTTCAGAAAAAGGGGACAAACCAAGTGATAGAATCTTTTAATGCAGCTTTGTAAATGTATTATGTTTTTGTTTAAATTTGTATTTATTTTGTGTAATTTAGCTTTAGTAGGTCAGAACCTTGAATAGATTCTGGCACATGAAGGAGCTCTTTATTCTTCTTGTCTGAATCAACATTCCCAAGATCTCAGCAAATACATTAAATGTATTTTTAACTTTTAATACATTCTTTAAACATACCCCATTCTGTCTTTTAGTTTGCAAAGATGTCATCAGCAATGCATTGACATTTCAGTTAAATTTGTTCTAGCCTTTGTCCAGTACTTATTCCCCTGACTTGAATAATAAAAAAGTGTCTAGGAAGCAAGCTGACTAACTCAATGAAAAGGTATGCTCTTCCACTTTATTTTTAATCTTGCCTTTCCAAGATCATCTTCATATCTTTAATTCCAGTTCATTATAGGAATAAAAATAAATTTGTAATGTCTTGTTTGATACCTAAATGTGGTCTGACCCCAAATCCTGTACTCATTCTTTCTTCCTAAGCCAACATGTACATACAATGCTGGGCATATGGCACTTCGCTTCCAGTGGAAAAGTAAGGGAACAAGGATATCTTATTGTTTTCAGACAAACACCTGTTTTGAAGAGAGTCAGGGTTAGCTTTTGAGGGTGGTGATCAATAACTATCAAAGTCCTCTGAAAGGGTGGGAAAGGAAAAAATGCAAGGTATTCATGAAGAATTTATGCATTCAACATGGACTTCCTGCTGCCTAGATAATAATAAGACGACCAGAATGTTCCCATCTCAGAAGGTTTTGCCAAGCATGGAGTTGTGTCAGGTGATTGATATATAGGCTAGAGAGAATTTGCCACCAAAAATATGAAAGCGAATAATAACTACAGGTGAGGCGAAATTATTTGTTTTTCTTTTTTTCCCAAGCTGATTTTCCCATTACAAGTTGTGTAGATGTGAAATAATTCATATACCTAGCTCTTATGCGTACTTCACAATCTTTAATATATTTGGCTTCACAACACCCGTGTGATTTAGGTAAAGTAGCATTATCCTCATTTTTACAGTTTGTCTCTTCATGCTTCAGTTCACTAAATGAGTTGCCCAAGCTCAAACAAGAAGTCTGTGGCAGAATAGGGAATTGTACCTTGTTTACACTCATCCTAAGCTTGGGCTGCTAACCACTGCACTATACATTTTTATGGGAACTTTTTGGGTTTCAGTAAGTCTCAGAAATGTTACTTAAAAACAGTGGCTCTACTCTGAAAAGTCTCAGTAAAAATGGTGTTATGGGGTTCCATGTTTGTTTGTCCTTCAGTAGCTCCCATATCAAATGATAGTTTTACCAACTGCCAGTGTCACAACTCACCCTGGAAACAAAGTCAAGCTGGGCTCCCTCTAGCAGAGTGTCACCAATTGTCACGTTACAAAAATTATCTGGAATCATATAGATCATTGGTGCAAGTAAGGTCCTGTAGGGGCACCAAATCTTAGGTAAAGGGGGTCATATAAGGTGTCTACGACCACGTTATGGTCTACTGATTATGATTATGCTATCTGTATGTGTGTATCTTGTTTGTAGCTAGAGTTATGAAGATTGGCTGTATAGTGTCTGTATTTCAAACTTATGCTTGCTTTTGGGTGAAATCCCAGACAAAGTTACTGTTAGCTCCGCCTGGCCTTCCTGATGGCCCATCAAGTTCCAATCAAGCTAACAATGAACTTTGTAGATGCCTGTCCACATCCGAGCTTCCTCAGGAATGTGGCCTGGCTGCTCAGGTGCTGAATCTTGAAGAGTCATGTAACTGGACCACATGGCTCTGAAACTCCATTTTACAACTGGACTCTGATTAGCAAGAAGGAGGCGGTCTCCACCCACAAGAGGAAGTCTATATAAACCTGAGAGAAACATCTCCATTTTGTCTTTAATCTCCAGTCTCCAGCCTGGCTCCTACTTCTGGATGGGTCTTTGCTACAAAGGGGCGGTCTGGCCAAAGGATTGATGACCCATTCCTTCTGGGAATGTATTCCAGAGACTCTGATTTGAACCTGCAGTTATTCTACAACTGATGCAAGCCATTACTGCATGTATTTGATTTCCTTTAACCATTCTTAATCCTCACCTATCTCTTTTTCCTTGTATAATAAATCTTTAGATTTTAGATTCTAAAGGATTGGCTACAGCGTGATTTGTGGGTAAGATCCGATTTGTATATTGACCTGGGTCTGGGGCCTGATTCTTTGGAATTGGGAAGAACTGTTTTCTTTTATTGAGGTATTGGTTTTCATAACCATTTGTCTCCAGGACAGGTGGCTGCTGGTGGTGATACTGGGAAGCTGGAGTGTCTAAGGGAATTGCTTGTGTGACTTGTGGCTAGCCAGTGGGGCGAAACCAAAGTCTTTTCTGTTCGGCTGGTTTGGTTTGCCTTTAGGGTAGAGAAACCCCAGCTTTGGAATTGCCCCTTTTGGAAGCAATTTGTCCTGATCTGACACTCTCAGTGGGTCACACCAGGAACAGCACCGTCACACCAATAATAAAGATTTTTTAGTTAGAACCTAGTATATCAATGTATGCAGTCATTTGATAGCATCGCCATCAGCCAAGCGAAGAGCTGTGTAGTGGGAAGAGAGCCTGAGACATAATCCCTTGTATCAGATGCCTGGTATGGGGCAGAATATGCTCACAGAATCTGGCAAGAACAGGATTGATATTGCAGAAATACACATTCCTAAGTAGTCACAGACTACACACCAAACACATTCTGATACCAAGTGGTACCAGAACATCCCGATATCAAGGATGGTACAAAAACATTCCCCAAGGATAACAGGAATGCACTGACCCCCTCCTAAAAGATAAGATCAGGGTGACAGTATGTAATAGAGATGTTTTAATTGAACCAACATGTACAAGGTGATGGGTGATAGCTAGCCACGTAAGGGGCAATAACTAACTATATCAGAAAGGCAGTACTAATTTGTTTGTATGAGGGTATAAAGATGTATCTCAGAGGGGGTATCTTTTTCTGGCATAGGGAGGAATGGAAAGTCCTACCATTCACTGAGTTGCTCCATTGTTACAGGAATACATGTATTAGTGATCCACTAAAGTCTGTGGGATGCTTTGTTGACAATAAACTTGACTGGGTGCCATCATCCCTTAACTTTTCTTGTCATTGGGTGGTTCACTCAAGGTCTGCCATGTCAGCAAACTGCGCAGGGCTGGGGTGGCACATGGAGGGAACCGCCAAACATCTATCAACATCTAACCACAAATCAGTAGCCTGCCATCAAAGTAAGTCAGGATATGTGGCATAGTCGTTAGTTGACAGCATCTACATTGTGAGTTGTTAGAGAAACCCCGTTTAAAGAGAGTGGCTGCACTGTTGCCTTGTACAGTTGGAAACTGGTTTAGGGATGACTATATTTGCCTTGGCAAGTAAAAACCTAGTAAGCAGATGGTTGGGTCGGTGTTGAGAGAGTGGTTAATGATTATTGCCACTGACCACTAGTCACACTAAGGTTTCATGCACAATCATATACCTTAGCGCAGAAGCAACTGTAAACAACCAAAATAGTTATCGAAAACCACACGCATGAGCCACACATAACATCAAGACATCACTGACAAAATGGATAGCCCTCTTGGCAAGATTAATGCTCCCTCTGCCAACATTTTTTAAAACTAAAAATGAAGTAATAAAATAAGAAATATAACAGGTATAAAGAGTAGTTGGGCTTCTTCTGATCACCCACTCATCTTTATGTGAAAATATAGTGCACAGTGAGATCTGGTAGTCTTATCAGCCCTGCAGGAAAACTTTACAGCATTACATTTAGTAAATAAATCGGTGAGAGAAAAAAGAGGCTTTTACATGAGCCTTGATTATGACCTCCCATCTCCTGGCCACTATACTCTTATATGTACTTTTGCCTTGCCCCAAAAGTTATTTAGCTTCGTACTCCCAGACTGGCCTCTTGAAGGTCTGGTGTTTAGTTGGAGGTATTAAACGACTCAGGGAATTGGTAGTAGGATATGGTGCTTTTTCGTATATAGGTAACTTAAAAAAAAATTCAATATAGATCAAAACCCTTCAAAGGTTTTGATCATTTGATGGGTGTTGGGTACTTTCATTTTTATTTCTGGTGGTCAAGTGTTCACATAACAAAACCACTATCACCACAATAAGCTGCAAGTTGCACTCTTGTGGGGATCGTGAATACAAAGGCAAAAGACTCAGTGAACTTGGAGGCTGAGCTGTTGTCTGATTTTTAGAGGTGACACCCAACCAGAACAGCTTGAGGGAAGTGTGTGCAGTATTATACATATTCTGTTCCATGGCTGTCAGTCCAGCACCTTTCATGAACATTACAATTTCCCTTAAAAGAAAATAAAAATAATTAATAAGTTTGGTAAAAACTAAAATGATTCAAATTCCAAAATGCCCAGTGCTTTCACTTTCACTAGTTTCACATTCGTCTTTAATGCAACTTAAACATTCTAATGGGTTATGGTTCAGATTCACAGGCTAATGCAACAGGGCAACCCTACAGTGAAATGTTCTGTACTTTTCATGTTCTGCAGGTAATTAGCTATTGCACTTTAGTTCATTACTTCATAGGTGATCAATTACCTTGGGGAAAAATGCTTTTAAAGAGTTTGACAAGTTTAATTAATCTATTAAAACTTTGACTCTTGGATAAATTTGCAGGAAACATCCTCCTGTTTCAAGGGCAGCTCAGAAATTAGAACTACGTAAAGAGGGAGGGAAAGAGTTACTCCTTAAGTAACAAACAAGATTAGTGATTTAACTAAAATATATATTGTACTGAAAAAAACTCATCTCAAACCTGGGCACTTATGTTTTATGTACCTGTCATAGCCCTGGCAAAGCTTCTGTTGCTGGACCCTCACAGTTGCTGTGTTTGGACCCAGGCTTGGACCAATGTGCTTTTAAGTTCCCTCTGGTTACTGGATAGGCTCCTGCATGTCTCTGGATTCCCTGGCATACTTTGGGGGCCCTTTGGCCTAGCTGCCCCCAGGGCTGGTACTGATCCCCTAAAGCTCTCCAGTAGCTCAAGCACAGCCTTTTCCAGAGCTCCATCATTGTGGGCACCCTGGTTTATAGTTTACCCCTTCAGGGATACATGATAATTGAAGCCAATAGGCACAGACTTTGCAGAAGGGTTTCTAAACAAGCATTAACTTCAGAGAGCACAAGAGACATACAAATCTCTGAAAAATAAGAAACACCCGTATGCTATTTTTTCCTCTAGTTTCCTCATAACTCTTGAGCACTCTTTGGGATTTGGTCAGAGTCCTCTAAAGAGTCCAGGATCCTTCCCAATCCTCTTCTCCTACTGCACAGCTTTGTCTCTGGTTCTGTTCTCTTCTGCCTCCCCAAAACAGATCATTATGGTATCAAATAATAAAAAAAAGCTAATCTATTCATGTTGGCCATGTGAGCTGCTAGGTAGTTCAGCAGCCCAGGTACTTCAACACACTAAAGTCCAAGTTCCATGGCCCCTTCAAACTATGTTGAAAGAACATGATAAAGGCAGGGATTCAAAAATTAGGAAATGTAGAGGTAAGATTGGCCTGTGAAACCTTAATTTGACCTCTTTGAACATATGCATTGTAATTAAGGTTAAGATTTTGTAACTGTTATTTTTAGTAAAAGTCACGGAGAAGTTGCAGGCAATAAGCAAAAAATCATGGATGCCCGCAACCCATCTCTGTCTTTTGCTAAAAATAATGGGGAAAGACCTGAAGGGAAGAATGATGGAAGCCCAAGGCCTGCGAGGGGGAGGGGATGAGAACCCAAGCACTGCTGGAGGGTGGGGGTTGATTGGGACTCTGGTTACGGCCACCATTGTGGCTGAAAGCTCTGGGGCCAGCAGCTCAGAGCTCCAGAGCTTCTGCTGCCTGTGGCTTCCTCCTCCATGTTTCCTGGGCTCAGGTTTATTTTTTTGTGCGGGGGACGGGGGAGGAGTGATCTTTGAGAAGTTCAAAAGAGAGGCTCCTTGCTTTCAGTTCCAGTGCCCATCTTGGTCTAACCCTCAAGTTACAGAATTACAATGGCATGGAATATCCTGTCCAGTGTCCTGCAACCACATGGGGGTACCAGAAAGAAAAAGTCAAAGAGAAAATAACCACAATTTAACATGAGAAAACAATTATTTTTTCCCTAGCCATCTTCTTGGAAAGGGCTGAAGCATTTTGACTGATGTTTTCCAGATAAGTTCAGCCTGAGGCAGACATACAGCTTGGAAAAAGTTGACCCAATGTTTAAAGTGTGACAACATTTTATAAGCAACAAAAAGGGGGTGGGGAGTGTTGGGCAACCTGAATAATAGGCAGTGTTACCAGCCCTGTTTTCAATGACAGAAGATGCACAAGCCTCAAAGTAATATAAAATGCTTGGCAACAGAGATTTTGTTGCTTTTCACAATGTGGGAAAGGAGTGATGGAGGCCTCATTCCCCACCCTAGGTCACACTTAGATACTATGGAGAGTTCCTTCTCTCCTAGCTGTTCCTACCACCAAAGAGCCCAGAAACCTTTTATATGACTTCTTGTAGGGCATGTGCTCACTTCTGCTTGAATATCCTTTAACTACAACTCCCATGTTAAAAGGTTCAAGAGTCATAATATGCATACAGACACTACTTACACAAAGATCTGTCTGTCCAGTTTTAATTTTGATAGTTTAAAATATTTAGCAAACTAATATGCACATTCTGATTATAATGTGATTCCGAATAAACTGTACACAGTAAGAAAAGATAACCCAGAAAACTCCTTAGCCTCACCCTGTGGTAGCCCACAGGCAGCAAGCTTTTACATAAATAAATAAAAACACCAGTCCAAAAACTAATCGTAAATTCAGTGGCATTTCTAAAAGAGCGTAGATCATCGCATATATATCTTTTAGGAAAAAGCAGTGTGAGAAAGTTTGGTGTAACTCAGTGGGTTATAGAATACCTCACATCATGTTCATAACCAATGTCTTGGAAAAATAATTTAAAAATATTTAGAAATTGTGAGATAACACAACAAACTCTTGAAGCGTTGTTGAAATGAATGGGGCAGGAAGACAAATATAAGAAAATAAAGCCCTGAATACTCTACAGCAGTGGTTTCCAAACTTATTTTCTGGAGACCCAGATGAAGAAAGTTGTTGATGACTGCGGCATGCATGCCTGAGCTGGGGAGGAGGGGTTTGAGGTGTGGGAGGGGCTCCAGGCTGGGGCAGAGAGTTAGGGTGAGGGCTGAGGGGTGGGGCTGGGAATTTGGGGTACAGGGTGTGGGAGGGGGCTCTGGGATGGAGCAGGGAGTTGGGGTGTGAGAGGGGGTCAGGGCCCTGGGCTGGGAGGTTCAGGCTCTGGGGTGGGGCCAGTGATGAGGGGTTTGGGGTGCAGGAAGGGATTCCAGGTTTGGGGGGATCAGATCTGGGGAAAGGGGCTGGTGCAGGAGGGGTTCAGGGCTTTGGGCTCGGGGTGCAGGCTCTGAGGGTGGGTCATGGATGCGGGGTTTGGGGTTCAGGGGGGCTCAAGGTTGTGGCAGGGTTGGGTATGAGGGGGATCAGGGCTCTGGGATGCGGGATGCAGGCTCTGGGGTGGGGCTGGGGATGAGGGATTTAGGGTACAGGAAGGGGTTCCGTGTTGGGAGGGATCTCAGTGCTGGGGCAGGGGATTGGGGTGCAGGGTTGGGGCATGGACTTACTTCTGGCAGCTCCCAGTCAGCAGCACAGCCTGGGTGCAGTGTCAGGTTTCCTGCCTGTCCTGGCACTGCGGACTGCTCAGTGTCCCAGAAGCAGCCAGCAGCAGGTCTGGTTCCTAAGTGGAGGTGCGTGACTCTCGCCCGCAGGCACTGCCCCCGTCACCATATCTAGGGGAATCAGATTTCCTGAATGTGTACACACATTTCATCTCAACCACACACACTCTCGCACATGCACACACACACTTTCTTTGATAGATTTTTCTTTGAGATGATGTGTTTGCTCTTTGTTTTTAAACTGATGTTTTGAGTCACTTCAGATTCATGTCTCAAAGACAAGACCAAATAAAGCAGTAAAACAACTACAGACATGAAATAAATGAATGACACAAATTTCACTCCTCCCCCAGAAATTGCTCTGTTAATCACAAGATGAGCAAAACTAAAATATTAAAAATGTATATGTACAAAAATGTAACTGGCATCAGTCCATGTTGCAAGTATCAGCACACAATAAACAATAACAAATCTGCATAGAAATAGGTTTTTTTCCCCAAACAAAATATTGTTACTATCCATTTTTCTTGTGTGAGAAGCCCACTTGGTAAAAGTGGGCTTTTTAAATAGTTATTTTAATAAGGTTTGATATAGAGCTCTGTTTAAGCAATAAACAAAGGGCATATTGATTTTACTAGTACAGCTGAACTAGTTATTTTGCTCCCACCAGCCTGCTAGCATTTTAAGGTTCTAAATTTAATATCTGTCAGTCTTCCTTTGCAATATTTTACATTTTCTAGATAACTAAGTCATTTAGGATTATTTTTTTCCAAAGATGAGCATATATTAAATATTCCTATAAGTCAAGATCTATTAATGTACAGCAAGAGGGTAGCCAAGTCCATTTTATAGAAACATATAAACATGGATAATAGCATCCAGGAGTGCTATAAAGTGAACATCATCAGACACTGCAACAGGATTGTGAAATGTGGTAGTCAATCAAGGATTTTGTGGAGTTTAAAATGATATGAAGCAAAGAATTTAAATTGCAGAAGAGCATGCTATCATGCAGCTGTAGAAGAGAGAGCTTAATGGTAATACTTAATGAACATATTTTGGGCAGTTTTGCTTGATCTGTTAGTTAAACTGGTGTTCCAGGCCAAGCACCAGAATGAAATAACTTAAAACAGAAATAACTATAGGAAAAGTAGTAATAGATCGTATAAAGTTTTCATCTTCCTCACTAAATTGTTAAAGTGACTTAACAATTTTTATGTTGCCACTTTTGATACATGAACTTTTATGAAGACAAACCAAAAGCTAGAAACCATGTGATTAGGGTCCCAATTTATTATCATATTCAGTGTAAATCCTGGAAAACCTTTAGTTGATCCAAGGTTTGGGCAGGAATCAGGAGGGAAATTTCCCAGGGAATTAAACTGACCTCCAGGGACCATTTCTGGAGTTGAGAAGGGAGTTTATTCTGTGTGGTGTTTTTGCTCTGACTGCCAACAAGGATACCAGCTATGGTAGCTGTGCGATCTCTTCACAGACCACGAACTCATTTCAGATAGGACACCAAACAGCTGCTAGAAGGTAAAAAAACACACAATCACTATCAGTTTAGCTACTTTCAAAATGGAAATCTTCAGGTGAAGGGCTCTGCACTTTATTACTATGTTCCTCCATCCAATTGACTAAGTGTCTACATTTCTATTAATGGTCAGATTTATTTTTTGCTCCTACCTTTCCTTCATATTTTCATTGTATATTTGCCATCTGTGCCATTTGGCTAAGACTAGATACCAGTCCAGTGGCAAAGAGAAGTATCTGCAATCCTCCCTTTAAAGTGCCATGTTGGGGAAATAGAGTTGCCTTTCATCTGGATGAAGCTTTACCCTAAGAAAACAAAAACAAATGATAGTATCATCCTTCAACCAGTTTATTTTGTTGGTGATAAAGGATTGCAAGCCTTGGATGAGGCATGGGGGCCTTCTCCACACCTTCAGGTAAACACCAGATTTCTCTATGTTTATCCAAATATTTTGAAGATCTGAATGAATAAGTAACTAACATTAAAATAATTTAAAATTAACCAGAGTTCATATGCAGCCTTCTAACAGCCCCTTAAACTACAGACTTATGTAGAAAATTGTCCCAGTTATATTATTTTCTTGCTATATTTTGCTTGCATTACAGAATGCATTTCCAAATTGGACAAACTGGAGAAATGGTCTGAAGTAAATTGGATGAAATTCAATATGGACAAATGCAACATATGCTACTTAGGAAGGAAGAATTAGTTGCACACATAGAACATGGGAAATGGCCACCTAAGAAGAAGTACTGTGGAAAGGGAACTGCGGGTCAGAGTGGACCACATGCTAAATATGAGTCAACAGTGTAACACTGTTGCAAAAAAAGCAAATATCATTCTGGTATGTATTAGCAGGAGTGTTGTAAGCAAGACACAAGTAGTAATTCTTCCGCTCTTCTCCGCACTGATAAGGCCTCAACTGGAGTCTTGTGTTCAGTTCTGGGTGCCACATTTCAGGAAAGATTTGCACAAATTGGAGAAAGTCCAGAGAAGAGCAACAAACATGATTAAAGGTCTAGAAAACATGACCTATGAGGGAAGATTGAAAAAAAGAAATAGGTTTGTTCAGTCTGGGAAAGAGAAAGCTGAGAAAGGACATGATGATAATTTTCATGTATATAAAACATTGTTACAAGAAGGAAGGAGAAAAATTGTTGTTCTTAACCATTGAGGATAGGACAGAAAGCAATTATCTTAAACTGCAGCAAGGGACGTTTAGGTTGGACATTAGGAAAAACTTCCTAACTGTAAGAGTAGTTAAGCACTGGAATAAATTGCCAAGGGAAGTTATGGAATCTCCATCACTGGAGATTTTTAAAAGCAGGTTAGACAAACATCTGTCAGTGATGGTCTAGTCCTGCCATGAGTGGAGGGGACTGGACTAGATGAACTCTCGAGGTCCCTTCCAGTTCTATAATTCTATGATTATGGTATGAATTGGTTAAGCTTATTCATAGAAATCATTTAAAAACTTATTATAGGTGTTCTTACAATAGATAAAAATGCATTGATGGCAAAGGCTCCAATGCCTTATTCTGCTAGAAAATTCAAAATAGGAGGAATTTTGTTTTGAGGAGTGGTTCTTGGCTATCCTTTGAGGCAACTTGTGTCCCCCTCATAAAACTATCTTCTGATGTTTCTATTGATTAGGCGTAGCTGGTAGATTTTGTTGCATTTTTTTTCTGTGGAAGCTGCATTGATTTTAGACTTACTGAGAATTCTTCATCTATTCATGAAACAAAGGAGGTATTGGGGGAAGTGGACAGTAGAAGCAGACCAGTTCCAAATCAGTTGTTGTAGGTAGACAAGACTGTAAAGAGGGTGAGGGAGGGAGAGAACATCAGTATATTCTCCCATGGAAATTATTCTCTGATCAGTGTATTCTACTGACTGCCAACTATGTCTAGTGGATTAGCTACAGACTAGGTTTTTCAGTGTCCCCCAGTCTCCTGCACCACAGATTACATCACTGAGAGCAGTGGAGGATAATCTTTCAATGGGACTGAAATAAACAAACTGTAATGAACTCTTAAAACACAGTTAAGTGTACAGTTATAGTGAAGACTGTGAGAATAGTCTGAGTATAAATATCAACATAGATGCAATAAAGCTAAGCAAACTGATCTTCAGTGATGTAAGTTCAGGTCTAACATACAAGAATGGAGTCAAAATTGTCTTTGAGGAAGTAGCCCAAGAAATAAATGAAATAAAATAATTATAATTAGGCTGGGGAAAATGGGAAAAGTTCATACTCATTTCAGCTGAATGGCATTGCTGTTGACCATAGTTATGACAAAAATATGAACATGCTAAAAATAAAACTGCACGTGGTTTCTTATTTCAGTTTAAGATTATGTAGATCCATATTTCTTTCATACTTCATATCAACAGTAGAATCCAGATATGGATATGGACATCTCCATGCTGTCCCCTGCCAGTCTAATCATAATCATTGTCTTTCATCTTTTTCCTGATTAATGCATCCCAGTAGAAATAATGCATGTAACAATGGTTGAGCAATATGTGCTCTAAAGAATGGCTTTGAATTTTAAGCATCAGGTTCAAAATTCTTAGACTGTCTGAAATCACACATTTGAATTCTGGTAGGTTTGATTCCTGGCTTGCTACTGCTATCCTTGCATTGATTTCCATTCACTTGACGCTTCTCTTTCTGAAGCAGACAAATTGATTTTAAAGGCTTGTCTAATGAGGGGACACTCAGGAATGTTCAGGTGAATCAACTAAAGGTGTGAAGTCAATGCTGTCCCAAAACCCTAGTGAGCTCCCCCTTCCAGTCACTCATTTAGACTTCCATGAAGGGAATCCAAGTCTCTGTTACTCTGGATTCCCAGATATTTTAGGCTCCATAAACCTGAACGTAGTCCAGTGTCTCCCCCAATGCCAACGTTCCTTGGCACACTCAGTGTGCAGACCCTCTGATACCCCCTTGTGAGAGCTGGAACCCAGCTGCCTAAAGCCTCTCTGGGTACGGCAGCGACCCCTCAAATTCTCTTGTGCTTAAATGCATCCTCTCTCAGAACTCCACCCCAAAGGAGTGAAGCTTCTGTTACCCTCTCAGGAGCTTGCAGAAGTTGTGAAGCAGTTAACATATGCACACTTTACACAGAGTCTAATACATTAGTGCTCTTTTACACTTAATCACATAAAGCACAAGACAGTAGATATCATACAAAATAATAAACACTAAATACATTTTCCCACTTCAGTTTCTTCACTGCTCCAGGGCATTCTGTCACCTGGGGTCAGAGTTCAGAGTTCTTTTATTTCAGTGCATGGTTCATGAGCTACCACATGCTGGGTTGCTTCTCCCTTACAGACTAGAGGAGAATGCTACACCCATCTCCTGAGCAGACCAGCTTCTGCCCTTTTAAAATCTTTAGATCCCTGTCAGCTAACACCCCTATTCACTTTCTTCTAGTAAACAGATCCCTGCCAAGGTGGCTTCACCACTTTTTAAACCAGTTTTTTCTGGACAGGAATCAGTCTTTTATCTAAAGTAAGTAGATTTCTAATACCTGAGTACTTGATGAGCGAGTCTGTATTGTTGTTCTTTTGCTACCAGCCTTTGGAATCTCAACCCAACATGGAGGCAAACAGACCATAAAGGCAAAAGGCTGCTCATTCAAAATGGAATTTGCAGCCTGACATAGATACATATAATCTCACATCAAATTCATAAATTGTATATGACTGTGAAGTTACTAAAAACTAAGGCTACTTTACTCCTGAATGAGAGCATCCATGTAGGGAAAGGCTTAATGCACTTTAACTTAGATGTATTAACGTTAGTTGAGTCACCTTAACTTTCCTGACTGTTGCCATGTAGACTTGACCTGGGGTTATTTCAATGAGAACCTTTTCATGCGTGGACATGAAAAATACAACATCATTCTTCATAAAAGAAAGGATTTGTCCTGGATTACATAGGAAAATTACTTCTCATTCTACTATTGTGCACTGTGTTTTTCACAGGTTGTTTGCTACCCCAAACCACATGCCAAAAGATAGTGTCATTTCAGTGGGATTTTATGAATATGTTGTGTGGAGAACTCAGAATCCTTCATCATGAAAGACACTGTATAACCAAAAATGTGGCCATTTGTTCAACACTTAAAATTAGCAGCCATAACATTTCCTAGTATGAAAGTTTCCTACTAGAAATGTTTGAATGATGCACATTTATAGAGCTGTGTGATTCTCTGCAGTAGATGATATCATCTGCTTTCCATATGCTCATTTTTGAGTGAAACAGGGGTCACATCTCTTATAGTTGGGACAGAATTTTTCCTCCCAAGTCAGAATGTCACAGAGGTTAAAAGCTAGCCAGAATGAAAAGAACCAGTAATAAAAAATATGAATATCAGTCTTTAACCTTTTCTAAACACTGCAGTCTGATCTTAAATACTTTTCTGAAAAAATACATTGAAATTCATGTTCTCTGAAAGATGGAAAGTATTTGAAATATAATTAACAAAAACATTAATCTAATACCACCAAAATAGTTGATTGCTGTAAATACATATAAATATTGCTCTTCAAATAACTTAAAAACATAAGGATTTCAGAATAAATGCAAGACCTTCTAATATTATCAATGTTTAAGTGTAGTGGGTGGTACCATGATCTCAAGGAAGTTTATGGTCTATCTTATCATCTGTCTAAAAACCTATATGCCCCTATCATCTGAAATTGAAAGGGTTCTTACTAAAATATTTATGCTCTGCTTCAATTGGGAAGCTAAACATTAAGGGCTAGATTCTAATTCTTCCTGTGTGCCCAAGCAAGTGAGCAAAAGGGTGTAATAGGGCCACTAAGTCCCCTACGTGGGCTACTGGACTTTGGGTTAAGGCCTATAGGAGCAAGTGAGGCTAGTTTCCTTCTTGCTTCCTCCATGGAGCAGGTGGGCAGGAAGGGACAGAGGTAGGCACTGACTCCTTGCTCTGCCTCCTTGCTCATTGGCCAAAGCAGCTTAGAACCAGCACAGTGAAGAGGACTAAGTGAAATGTAATAACTTAATGCTAGTATAGGCCAGTAGTAAATTATTTTTCTGGATTCTCTCAAGGACAGAGGCTGGGAGGATTAAGGCATTTCTATGATCTTTTAAATAGAGCTGTTTGGAATTTTTTTTTTCTGCAAAAACTTTGAACTTTACATAGAAAGTTCAACAACTAGAAACTTTCTGCTGAAAATCAAAACTTGCCCATGGGAAAATCAGATGAAAATATTTTGGTTTGCCAAACTGAATTAAACCATTTAATTTCAGGTCAGTTTTATCCTTAAATGGTGTTTGCCTGAGCTGCTGCAGTAGTAGCTCATAGGAATTGTAGTTCAGGTGTCTCATGCCTTCATTGGCTCCCTGACTAAACTAGGTCTTTTGTGATGCACCTTTTGCTGACCCTTTGCAATACACCATGGGAGTCACATGGCTGTAGTGCATCATGGGACGTAGTCTGGCTGGGGAGTCTGATCCCCAGCCTTCCATGCCTGTTTCCTGCCAAGTCCTTGCTCCAGCCCTAGTCTCTGCCTATCTCTGAACTCCTGATACCTAACTCCTGGCTCTGACCTCTGGCTTGTCTTCTGATCTATCCTTTGGTTCTGTTCTGAGTCCTAGCTCTGATCATAGGCTTACCTCCTGACCATGTCTCTAGTTCTGTCCTCTGATTTTGCTCTGACCTCTAGGTCACAGTACCTACATCTTGGTTTGTGACATCTATTACCTTTCACCACAGTTTTTCTCTCTTTCTTTCCACACACATGCGCGCACACACACACACTTGCATGGGTGTATATGTGCAATCCTATACACATACACACACACTAACACACTTGCATGGGTGTATATGTGCAATCCTATACACATACACACACACTAACACACTTGCATGGGTGTATATGTGCAATCCTATACACATACACACACACTAACACACTTGCATGGGTATATATGTGCAATTCTTGATGGGAAAAGTGCCATTTAAACAACTAAATGAGGGTAGAAGCTGAGTTCTATAATACTAATGGATAACTGTAGCTGCTGATCAGACTGGAAAAGTCTTAAAAGAGTTGAATGAATGTTAATGTTTTAGAAATAAGAGATTATTACAGTTTGGTCGCCTTAATCAGGCAGTCAGAGACTTTGCAGAGATAAGAGTTAAAATAATAATGGCAGAGGTGGGGGGAAAATGAACTGGTGCTGCAGAAATCTCTGTGTTGCTATCTAGGAGACCACAACTGTATCCCCAGGATTCACATGTATTGGGTGTGTAGTGGCGATATTAAATATGCACTTCACAGTGAATAAATTGAGGGATAGAAGGCTTAACTACCTTTAGGTGTTGCATGTGGTTTAATCTAGAAGTTTTCAAGTGAGAAGAGAATCTTGAACTTTTTAGAGAAATATGGTGAGCTTTCTAATAATTCAGTAATTAAAGTAGAGCAAATGGGATGGCAGAGCAAGTGCCAGGTCGCAAGAAACTTCCTCAGATTTAGCCTATCTGACTGTTTGTCTATCAGGGCCAAATTTGAGTGGCATTGTGGCCCTGGCCTACAATCTCTCCCTGACTGACGTTAACAGCACTAATACAGATAAAAGGGGTTTTATAGTACCATTTGATCTGCATTTTGAGAAATTTTCTGCGTATCTCCTAAACATGTTTCATTAGCATTGTTAATACTACATATTAACAATGCTAATGCAATATGTTTCTTGCTATTCTTTAAAAAAAAAAACAAGGCATGATTCAAAAAGGTTGAGAACCCCTGATTCAATAAGAACACAAAGTGCCTGTTTGGGTACAGATGAAGGATGCTTGTTGCAAATAATGCTATAGTTGTACCTATAACATATGGAGTCTGAAGAGAACTTTTCCAGAGAATTACAAATTCCAAGGGAAGAAGGGTGATCATCTAGTCTGACTTCCTGTATAATATTGGCTATAGAATGTCTACAAAATAATTCCTAGAACAACTCTTTTAGAAAAACATCCAGTCTTGATTTAAAAATTGCACTGGTCAACAATTTTTTAGAAGTCGTCTGCTTCAGAGATAAAATGTGATATTTATTATGTATTTTGATGTGCTGAATTCAAATATGACAATTAAAACAACTGATTGGCTACTGTTTCTAAGATATTTAAGTTTTTACATTTTATGTCTATGTATATTGTGGAGATAGTAGAGTTTTAATCATAAATTGTAAACCTAGGTCTTTTCATGTGTTTATGGTTGCTTTACATGATAATATTTCACCTGTCCTGTTTATGTAGCACTTTAAAAATCAGCAAAAGGGTTATATAAATAAAATGTATTATGAAACAAAAGGCAAAAAACTATTATGTACATAGTTTAGTCCTATTCAGTGTCTACTCAGCGCTTCTTGGCTTGTCTCTTGTATTCATTAAATGGAGAATCTCTTGTCACTGTCCAGCAATAGTCTGCAAGCATCGATGGGCTCCATTTGCCCTGATAGCGTTTCTCCATTGTTGCAATGTCCTGGTGAAATCGCTCGCCGTGCTCGTCACTTACTGCTCCGCAGTTCGGTGGAAAAAAAACTAGATGAGAGTGCAAAAAATGTATCTTTAGTGACATGTTGCAACCAAGGCTTTTGTATGCCTTGAGGAGGTTTTCCACCAACAACCTATAGTTGTCTGCCTTGCTGTTTCCGAGAAAATGTATTGCCACTGACTGGAAGGCTTTCCATGCCGTCTTTTCCTTGCCACGCAGTGCATGGTCAAATGCATCATCTCGAAGAAGTTCACGAATCTGAGGACCAACAAAGACACCTTCCTTTATCTTAGCTTCACTTAACCTTGGAAATTTTCCACGGAGGTACATGAAAGCTGCTTGTGTTTTGTCAATGGCCTTGACAAAGTTCTTCATCAGACCCAGCTTGATGTGTAAGGGTGGTAACAAAATCTTCCTTGATTCAACAAGTGGTGGATGCTGAACACTTTTCCTCCCAGGCTCCAATGACTGTCGGAGTGGCCAATCTTTCTTGATGTAGTGGGAATCTCTTGCACGACTATCCCATTCTCAGATAAAACAGCAATACTTTGTGTATCCAGTCTGCAGACCAAGCAAGAGAGCAACAACCTTCAAATCGCCACAAAGCTGCCACTGATGTTGGTCATAGTTTATGCACCTCAAAAGTTGTTTCACGTTGTCATAGGTTTCCTTCATATGGACTGCATGACCAACTGGAATTGATGGCAAAACATTGCCATTATGCAGCAAAACAGCTTTAAGACTCGTCTTCGATGAGTCAATGAAGAGTCTCCACTCATCTGGATCGTGAACGAAGTTGAGGGCTGCCATCACACCATCGATGTTGTTGCAGGCTACAAGATCACCTTCCATGAAGAAGAATGGGACAAGATCCTTTTGACGGTCACAGAACATGGAAACCCTAACATCACCTGCCAGGAGATTCCACTGCTGTAGTCTGGAGCCCAACAGCTCTGCCTTACTCTTGAGTAGTTCCAAATCCCTCACAAGGTCATTCAGTTCAGCTTGTGTTATGAGGCGTGGTTCAGAGGAGGAGGATGGGAGAAAACGTGAGTCCTGTGACATTGATGGTTCAGGACCAGAAGTTTCATCCTCTTCCTCTTCCTCGTCTGACTCAAGTGAGAATGATTCTGGTGCATCAGGAACCGGCAGTCCTTCTGCGTGGGGTATTGGGCGTATAGCTGATGGACTGTTTGGATAATGCACAGTCCACTTTTTCTTCTTTGACACACCTTTCCCAACTAGAGGCACCATGCAGAAGTAACAATTGCTGGTATGATCTGTTGGCTCTCTCCAAATCATTGGCACTGCAAAAGGCATAGATATCCTTTTCTTGTTCAACCACTGGTGAAGATTTGTTGCACAAGTGTTGCAGCATATGTGTGGGGCCCACCTCTTGTCCTGATCTCCAATTTTGCAGCCAAAATAAAGGTGATAGGCTTTCTTAACCATAGTGGTTATACTGCGCTTTTGTGATGCAAAATTCACTTCACCACAAACATAGCAGAAGTTATCTGCACTGTTCACACAAGGACGAGGCATCTCTGCTCACTTTGGCTAAACAGAAATGTGTCCCTTTGCAAAATCAAACACTGACAAATAAGAGAGCACGGCACTGTATGATTTCTAGAGCTGATATAGGGCAATTTGTTCAGCAGAGTGATGTAAGCTTCGTTATGATTGCATCATCCATGACTTCTAGGAATAACATGATGCAATTCATATCATCTATGATGCAATACCAGCTTCAGATTGCATCATTCATTGTTTTGCCTAAAAAGCAAGTACTGTCCCAACCCAGTCATAGATTTATTCATAGATCCAGTCAAAGATGTATTTTAGTCATTTCTGGTTTAAATTGAGATCCCTTCCCTTTATAACTCACTTATCCTCTGCCATTCCCATGTGAAGGGTTGTATATACTGACCCAATAGCATATCATGAAAACTAGAGCCAAACAACAATTTAAGCATCATTTTCATTCTCAGTGACCCAGAATTAGTAAAGTTTGACTACATTTATTTCAGAAGCATTTTGGCTGTAGAGCAGTGTTGTCAGTGATGAAGAATCCACCACAAACCTTAGTAAATTGTTCCAAAGGTTAATTACTCTCACTATTTAAAAGTGTATGCCTCATTTCTGATCTGAATTTGTCTAGCATCAACTTCCAGCCCTTGGGTGGAGTATACTTGGGTTATACTTTTTTCTCTGCTAGATTGAAGAGCTTGTTATTAAAATATTTGTTCCCCATGTCGGTATTTACTGATTGTAATTGTCATCCCTTCACTTTCTCTTTGTTATGCTACATAAACTGAACTCTTTGAGTGCATCACTGTAAGGCATGTTTCCTAAACCTTTATACATTCTCATGGCTCTTCTCTGAACCCTCTTCAATTTATCTTCCTTCTTAAATTGTGGAGATCAGATCTGGACACAGTTATATTAGCAACATTTGTAGTGTGAAATATTGGGGTAATATATCCTTTCTATTCCTACTCAAGAGTCCTCTGTTTATGCATCCAAAGATCACATTAGTACTTTTAGGCCATCAGTCCAGCTGATTAGCCACCATAAACCCCAAATCTTTTTCAGTCATTGCTTTCCAGAATAGAGTCCCTCATCCTCTAAGTATGGCCTGCATTCTTTATTCTTAGATGGATACATTAGAACACGTTATCTCCTTGAATCCAGTTTACCAAGTGATCCATATCACTCTGAATCATTGACAGATCTTGTTAATTATTTACCACTCCCCACATTAGAACACGTTATCTCCTTGAATCCGATTTGCCAAGTGATCCATATCACTCTGAATCATTGTTAATTATTTACCACTCCCCACCCATTTCTGTGGCATCTGCAAATTTTATCAGTGATGATTTCCATGTTTGATTGTAGGGCCACACTGGAAACACAGTAATGATTTTTTATATACAATTAAATTTGAGACCTACCAGTTAGCCAGTTTTTAATCCATTTAATGTGTGCCATGCTAATTTTATATCGTAGTTTTTAATGAAATTATCATGCAGTACAGGTCAAATGGGTTAGAGAAGTCTATATTATATCAACACTCTTTTCTTTGCCAACCAAACTTCTGATCTAATCAAAAAAGATATCAAGTCATTTTGCCAGATTCTATTTTCCACAAAGCCATGTTGATTGGCATTCATTGTTACCCCCTTTTAATTCTTTATTAATTGAGTCCCATATCAGGTGCTCCATTGTCTTGCTTGGGATAGATGTCAGACTGGCAGGCCTATAATTACTTGGGTCATCCTGTTTACTGTTTTTAAATATTGGCACAAGAGGTGCTTTTGGAACTTTCAAGACTTATTGAAAATCACCATTAACAGTCTAGTGAACTCTTTTGCAAGCTTTTTAAAAACTCTTGGACGCAAGTTATTCATTTAAAATGCCTGTCTCAAGTAACTGCTGTTTAACATCCTCCTGAGATACTGGTGTAGTGGAAAGAGTGTTGTTATATCTTTTAGTTCCTAATATACCTTAGAAACTACTTCTTATTATAGTTATCTCTGCTGGCCATAGATTTCTGTGTGTGTGTGCCTTTGCTTTCCTTAAAACTTTTCTGAACTTCATAACATCTGATTTATATACATTACTAAAAACCTCCCCATTCTTCCATTTATTTTATATTTTGTTTTGTACAGATTCCTTCCCTTCCCCTCTAAATTAGGTTATTTTTTTAAAAAAAATCCCATGTCCTTCTTCCTCAGATGTGGGACTGTCACTTTTTGCCTTTCCAGTAAAGTGCTCTTAAACAATTCCTAATTATCATTTATGTTTTTCTTATGAAATTCTTCCTTGCTTCCTTCCAGCTGATTTGGCTCATCATTATTTTAAGCTTTGTGAAATTGGCCCTTTTAAAATTCCAAGTATTTATATCACTGTTATCATATTGAAATGTGATCAAATCATGATCACTTGTACCTAAGTTACCAGTAATTTTTAGTTCTGTGATCAGTTCCTCTGTATCTATCAAGATAAGGTTTAATATACAATTCTCCTGAGTTGGATGGAACACTTTCTGAGTTAGGAAATTGTCATCTGTAACATTTAGAAATTCAAATGATGTTTTAGTACTGGAAGCGTAAGGCCACCTCCAGCATATGTCACTCAAATTGAAATCCCCTGTGATCACACAGCTTTTGTTTCCTATGCATTATAAATAGGTGTGGAAGGAGCCAGTTATCCTATTCCCTAGTGTGATTTGGTGGCCTGTAGCAGACTCCACTAATACTCCATCTTGTGCTTTATCTATTAGCACATTGATCCATAAACATTCAAGATTATTTTCTTCCAAGTTAGTGACATGGAAACAAGTAATGCCATTTATTTACGTAAAGTGCCACTTCCCCTTCCCTTTTTGCCCACTCAGTCCTTCCTAAATGGATTATAACCATTGATTTTAACATTCCAGTCAGGGAATCATCCCACCAGGTTTCAAAGTTATGCTTGAAATTAGCAATTCCTCTTGTTTGTCCCAAGGCTCCTAGCACTGGTGTAGAGGTAATTAAATAATTTCTTCTCTTCATGTCCTTTGGTTCCTTGATGAATTTTGTATGTAACGTCTAAATTTTTTGCAGAGTGCTCATATCTTCCCTCTTTTTACCCTCCTCCTTTTGTTTTTAGTTTTACATCCTCCTGCCTATTCTAGTCAGCCTGTCCCTGAGAAGATTGGTCCCCTTTATACTGAGGTAGAAGTCATCCAAACTATATAGCTCACTCTTCCTATAGAAGTGGAACTGTGTTCTATAAAACCAAAACTCTCCATCCTACACCACTTACCTAACCAGTGGTTCACTTCCAGAATCTTCTGTCTGTCTTTGCTCATGGGACAGGAGGATCTCCGAGAAGGTGACTTGGACATTCTTCTTCAGCACACTTCCAAGTTCCCTGAAGTCATTGGTGTGGATCTGAACCATCAACAATGAATCCTTGTTTAATGACTTCAATATCTTACCCAATTTTAGCATGACATTTTGTATCTTGGCAACACAAGGAATGCAGCACATTATCCTGTTGTCCACTTGTCCCTTGCAGAACATTCTGTTGACTTTTCTGATTGTTGACTCTCCAACAAGGATTGTTTGTCTTCCTTGATTGTTTGGATGAAATATGCAGCTGCCAAAGAGAACTGCTTCTAAGTTGGCTGGTGGTGATTTCTAGCTTGCTCATTCCATGGTGTCATTTTCTGTAAATAACACTAGGTAAACATTTTGTTAAGGATATCCCTGTGGATAACTTGCAATTCTACAGAATATAGCAGGAAACGTTAGGTTCATGCCTGGGGTTAAGGAACATGGTCTCACGTCACTCCAGAGACCCCTCTGAAGGATTATTTCACTGCAGTTAAAATACTGTCAACCCCAAGCATTCAAAAATCATGACACTGGCTTAAAATTCATGAGGTTACTAAAAATAAATACATTTTAGGTTCATTTTATTTGTCTTCTGATTTCTGAGCCTTTAGGATGCACTCGGGTCACATTTTCAGCTTCTCTCTACAACCGTGAAGGCAAGAAACTTTCTTTTTAAAATAAAAGCTGAGATTCTAATGTAATAACATGAATTCAGGAGGTAGTGCTTTGTGAAAAACATCCACTATTGCCAGACTTGAAATTAAACTGCTAGAGTTGGCAACTCTAAGTTAAATGATAGGATAATTTATTGGTACATCTATATAAGGAAAATGAATTTTTGATATATTTAATCCCCAGAAAGGATTCTATCACAGCATGCCATAATTTCCTTTTTGCAACTGCTTCATAAACTTCTCTGAGCAAAAATCCATGTTTGTATTCAAAATTATCATTTTGTCTGACTTAAGAGAACCCCACATCAATGTCCTCTGCTGAATTCCTCAGATTCCACAGATTCGGAGCAGCAGTGTCCTTGCTGTGATTTGAAAGGTGTATGCATTTATGCTTTCAGAGAAAGGCAACAGTTAAAACAAGAAGCTGTGTTTTATGTTCTTTCAAACTCATCTATACACCATGTGCTTGTTCAGATGAATACAATCTTCATAGAATCAACTCACCTACCTTGTTCTCAAACTCCATTCTTCAAAAATAATAATAATAAAAAGCTTATGTCCGTTATCCCTGCTCACTTTCATTAGGAAACAGCAGTTATCTTTTCCTCCTCTTGGCATTTAATATTACTTTTAAATTTCCTTTAAAAAAACTGAACACCTTTTTTCCTTCCTTTGTTCATGTCTCCTGAAATGACTGGTCATTCGGATAACAATTTTTTTGAATTCAGTTGTTCCTGAATATCACTTACAGAAGTTTTGCTTGTGTTTGGACAGCTCTTGCACAACAGGGACTGATTAAAACTCAAAGGCATCCTATAAGAAATAGCACAACAAGTAGAATTGTGTCAAATTACCCAGAAACAATTTGGATAGCTGGCAAACAGGCTGCCTGCTGGTTTGTGAACAGTGTAGGTAATTTGCCACTCAGATCTCTCTGTTTGCTTCAATAAATTGTAGGGTACTTAGCACCCTACTAATCTGTTATCCATCTGTCTATATTCTCTGCACTATCAGTGTCTGACAGTAGCTCTGTCTCATCTTGTCTAAGTGTGTCTTTCACTCAGGGCTGGTTGGCAAACCTTTACAAAGATGGTTGTTTTGAGACTCGGGGTTTACAATTTACCTTTTGAACAATGCATCTGCATGGTCTAATCAAAAACTGTAGGTGATAATGAATAAAATATAGTGAATCAAATGCATCTAAAAATATAGTTCAGTAACATATGAAAATAAATCAGTGATAAGCTCTCACAATGTGATCTCAAGAATGCTCAAATCATGTAATTTTCAATCAACAGCCTCATAAACAAGGTGTTACAAAATGCCACCCAAGTCTGTGAAATCCAAATAGTGCTTATTCAGTGCTACTCAGTTGCTCTCCTTAGACTGGAATTACAATTCTGTTTAAACAGGAGTGAAGTGTGTGAGCTTGGGGGATGGGTGGGAGGAGAATATAGTGCAAAACAACATCATGAACAATATTTTAAAGTCGGTTTTTATAAATGATGCTTTTTTGAATAAGAGAGATGAGTTGGTCCTTTATGGTCCAATTAATGAAGGAGGGAAGAAAACCATCACAACTCTCTCTTAATAAGGATCATTTCAGATTGTGGGGCTATGTGCTGATCACCCAATCCTGAGCCAATATTGCACAGTTTATATTCCCCAGGTAGAGCATGCACACTCTTCCATCAGGCAACTCCAGTATTGCTGTTCACATGCAAGATACTTTTTGGAAGTGAGACGTATTTCTGGTAGAGATGGTAAATAATATTAATTTTGAATTTAACTCCTCTTTCAGTCAGTAAATCATTTTTCAATTTGACCCATCTGTTTTTAAACATAATTGTTATTTGTATATAGGTGACAAATAGTTTGGACTGATAATTTTCATATTGTGCCTTCTTTGGAAATTATTCACATAGGCTGTTCACTATTTGTTATTTATGCTGGGTGGCTAATCAACTAAATCCCACGGTTTCATTTCTGCTTCTCGAGTGATGACTGCAACATTTTAGATGGGAGAATAATAAATAATATATAACTAATAGAAATTTTAGAACTTTAAAACAATTTTATTCTAAAATTCTTGAAAGTTTTTGGATTCACAGACATGATCATGATTACCCAGTGGTTGTAAAAATATCACGAAGAAATAATAATATGACCCTATGATTCACAATGAACTGAGATCGATGGGGTTTTCTTGAAAACAGTCACAAACTGGGAATGGAAACTGGTAGAGTTATTTGTTGTTTTTGTTTTTTTAAACTAATTTGGCCACTCTGTTTTCTAGAGCTAGATGTCAGATTCTGTTTTTTCCCCATCAGTGTATAATTCTCCTTTCTTTCAGGGATAATGTAATCATAACATCTTGACGTATATTAGTGGCCACACTTTCACCATTTGAAGATAGCACTAAAACTTTTTCAGCAGTAGCATCTTTAGTAAAGTGGAACTAAGATTTGACTAAGATATGCTGTTTTTCTATTTCCTTTGCCCCCCCAAAATGCAATTCATTTATTAAAAGATAGGAGAAAGAGGAAAATAGCAAATGTAAATAATAGGGAAAAAATTGTACCTGAAAAGACAACTCACAGGACTTACACATAAGAATTGCTGCATTTAGAGGAGCCAGTCCAGACTCAGGGAAATAGCAGCCATGATAGGGCAGGGAAAATCCATGTTGTAAAACAAGGGAGGTGGGGACAGAAACTGTTTTATTATTAGAAGTGTGACTTCAATGAAACAATGCTCAGTTGCACCACCTTAGGATCTGATCCAGTGATAGCATCCCTATTTTACCGATAGTTGAAGCATAGAAAAGTTATGCATCACTTGCCCAAATGCACCTGGCTGAGCCAATTGGGAAATAGAAACCCAGTCAGATGACGTCACCCCCACCCCAGCATTGTGATAATTCATGCACCAGTAGAAATTTCTCATTCTGTTTTTTTCCCTCCTAGTATGCTATTTTATGAATTCTGATGTGTGCTTTGGTCCTTATAGGATAATAATATATATAATGAACCTGGAAATGTTCAAGTACTGCCCAAAAAGTCTATAACTAGAACCCTGTGTTTTTCATAAATGTGAAATAAAATGAAAAGCTTAACTCTCAGCTGTGGGAGATGCAGGACAGGACTCCCCATTCTGGGCGCTTTGGGACATAGTGCATGGGATCATAGTAAGGTGACTAAAGGCCACAGTAAGGTGACTAAAGAAAAAGGAGACTTCAGTAGCATAAGAGGACTTTTTTTCTGTACAGCAAATTGAATTAAACTAACAGGGAGTCTAAATAATAGTCTGTGAAGGAACCAGAGATTCATCACATTAATTCAAAACTGAAAGTATAACTTGCATTGTGAAGACATGTGGATCATACCTAGGAAACAAAATGACTCATGAGACCATCCTTCCTCATATGAAAAGGCCCTGGGCTGACATTCAGGGGACCTGGGTTCAGCTCTTAGGTTTCCCATCAACTTCTTGAGTGATGTTATGCAAGTCAGTTAATTTCTCTGGGACTCAATTTTCCATCAGTAAAAAGGGGATAATAATGATACTTTCTCCACCCTTCTATCTGCCTTGTCTGTTTTGGCTATAAATTCTTCTGTGCATAAACAGTCTCTTACTACTATAATTTATTAATAATAAGGAAGGCTTATGAATCAAAATAATCACATTTTACAAAGCTCTAATTAAAAATACTGTAAATTGGTTCTCATGTGAGCCTAGTCATAGTTCATGCCTAGCAACCTACCAAATTCATGGTCCATTTTGGTCAATTTCACAGTCTTAGGAGTTTAAAAATCATAAATGTGGTTATTTAAATCTGACACGTCATGGTGTTGTAACTGTAGGGGTCCTAACCCAAACAGGAGTTGTGTGTGTGGGGACAGTGTTGCAAGTTATTGAAGGGGGAGCTGCGATATTGCTACCCTTACTTCTGTGCTGCTGCTGGTGGCCACGCTGCCTTCAGAGCTGAGCAACTGGAGAGCAGTGGCTGTGGCCGGGAGCCTAACTCTGAAGGCAGAACAGCCACCACCACCAGCACCGAAGTAAGGGTGGCATGGTGTTGTATTGTCATCTTACTTCTGTGCTGCTGCTTGCAGAGCTGGGCCCTCAGTCAGCATTCGCCACTGTTTGGCCACCTACCTCTGGGTGCAGTGCAGAAGTAAGAGTGGCAATACCGTGGCCATCCTAAAATAACCTTGTGACTCTGTGCAACTTGCTTTTGGGTTAGGACCCCCAATTTGAGATACGTTGGTCTCCACTGTGTAATCTGTATAGAATAGGGTAAAAGCACACAAAAGACCAGTTTTAGGGTCCTATTCATGACCATGTCATCTCAGAGAGAATTCACACAGGTGCAAAAAGCCAGAAGTGCTGTGTGTAGTGGTTGTGAGACTGCTGACTATGCAGTAAGGTATCTCTACAAACTATGGAGATGAGGTCTGTGTTCCTGACCCATTCCAGACTCGTGTGCAGGGCCATTGGAACAGTAATGATCAGTGTTCAAATCCTGTGAAAAAAGTAGGGTGGAGACCAGGGATGCTGGAACAATTTTTGTAGTGACAGTGTTGAACCAAAGTGTAAATCTTGTATAGAATGGAAACCACTTGAAATAGCACCAGCAGCACCCTTAGTTCCAGTACCTATGATGGGGATCCTGAATGTCAGGTGGTTTACCTTAAATTAAAACTAGTGAGAACGAAGAGGGCCATAGGTCAGATGAGGTAGAGATAGCCCCTAGAAGTAAAGACAACAGGTTTGGGCCTCTCAAGGCTCCCTGCAGTGTGAACACTTGTGATGATGTATCTTCAATGGCTGGTAAGCCCTATAAGGTACAAAAAATGCCAGTGGCTGCCATTCTAGTCCATATGCTGAAGTAATGGTGGGGAATTTGCACTGTAATCTGACTGTCTGTGAATTGGAGATGAATTCAGTCTGCTAACCACCATGCACAATGTCTGATTTCATGCATTTTGGGCAGAAAAGGGTGAAGTAGGCCATTGACTGTCTGGTTGATGGCGTCCTCCCATCACTGCATCCCTCCCCATCCCAACACCCCCGCATCCCCATCCCCCAGTCATTGTATCCCTTCTCATTGCACCCCCTGATCCCTATTCCCCCTCAGTGCATTCCTCCCATCCCACCCTCTGCATCCCACCCCCCTCACTTCATCCCTCCCTGTCCCACCCATCTTCTCCACCTCCCAGAGCCACCACCCCCATGTTCCTCACTCCCAACAGCCTTGCACCCAATTTACCTCCCTATACTTTTGAACTCCCATTATGTTCCTATACACCCATGTGCCCTCACATCCTCATATACCTGTAGCCCTCTGCCTCCTCATCCACCCCACACACCCACCATACCCCCTCCTCTTTCCTTCGCTGCCTCCTCTCATCCCTACCCTGCTCTTATTTTTGGCCTTTTCCCCTCCATATCCTCTCTTCTCCACTCTCACATCTTTTCCCCTCCAGACCACCCTCCTCCCTTCCCAGGTGGATGATTTAGGAAGTCCCTAGAGAAGTGTATGCAATAGTGTCTCTGTGTAGATAAGTGTGTGCATGCATGCATTGTATGCATGTAACAGACTGTGGGTCTTTGTGTAAAGAGGTGTGTGTAATGTTGCATGTCATCCAGATCTTCCTGTATAATATCAAGGTCTTTCTCTGAATTGGCAATACCTCCCAGCTTTGTGTCATCCACAAACTTTATTAGCACACTCCCACATTTTCTGCCAAGGTCAGTAATAAAAAGATTAAATAATATTGATCCCAAAATGGATCCCAGAAGATCTGGTAACCTCCCTCCAGCCTGACAGTTCACCTTTCAGTATGACTCGCTGTAGTCTCCCTTTAACCAGTTTCTTACCCATCTTTCAATTTTCTTATTGATCCCCATCTTTTCCAGTTTAACTAATAATTCCCCAGGTGGAACTGGATCAAATGTCTTACTGAAATCAAGGTAAATTAGATCCACTGCATTCCCTTTGTCTAAAAAATCTGTTACTTTCTCAAAGAAGATCAGATTGGTTTGGCACGATCTACCTTTTGTAAAAGCATGTTGTATTTTGTCCCATTTACCTCAATATCCTTAACTACTTTCTCCTTCAATTTTTTTTCCAAGACCTTGCATACACCAGATGTCAAACTAATAGGCCTGTAGTTATCCACCTCACTTTTTTTTTCCTTTCTTAAAAATAAGAACTATGTTAGCAATTCTCCATTCTTATGGTACAACCCCTGAGTTTACAGATTCATTAAAAATTCTTGCTAATGGGCTTGCAATTTCTTGTGCCAGTTCTTGGATGAAGATTACCTGCCCCCCCCGCGATTTACTCCCTTTACGCTGTTCAGGTTTGGCTTCTACCTCCATATTCTCATTCCCTTCTACATCTGCCTCCATATCCTCATTCCCATTTATCATCCTACTATTATCCCTGAGCTCCTCATTAGCCTCATTAAAGACTGAGGCAAAGTATTTCTTTAGATACTGGGCCATGCCTAGCTTATCCTTAATCTCCAGTCCATCCTCAATATTTAGCTGTCCCACTTCTTTCCTTGATTTCTTCTTATTTATATGGCTATAGAACCTTTTATTATCCATACCCCCAATCCCAGGACTTTCACGCTTATCCAACCCCCCTGTTCTCTGTTGCCTGACCACTCCCCCAGAACCTCCGCCCAGTCCAACCACTCCCTGCCCCCTGGGACTCCCTGTCCCTTATCCAAGCCTCCGGCCCCGGACCATTTACCATGTCACTCAGAGCAGCATGTCTGGCAGCAGCACAGCCTTGCAGGAGCATGCAGTCCCGTCTCCCAGAGCTCTGCCCATGTGGTGGTGTGGCTGCGGAGGGACAGCGGGGACGGAGGCTAGCCTCCGTAGCCGGGAGACTCAGAGGCTGGGCAGGACCGTCCCACGGGCCGTAGTTTGCCTGCCCTGATCTACAGTGTAGTTTCTTGTTAGCTAAAACATAGAACAAACCTGCTAAATGAACCACAAAGCCAAGAGGAAATCATACTGCCTATGCCTTATCCTCCATTTTTAAAATGAGATGCTTTGCTTCTGTTTTATTGATTTTTATATAAATTGGTATAACAGACATCAAGGCATAGAGCAGAAGATTGTCACAGGATAATTATTTTCCTCATAGAAACTTTTCTGCCATATTCCCTTTACTACAATGCTTCTCCCTTTGTATAGAATCTCTAGAAGCAAGAGACCATGGCATATTTCTGGCCATTTCATGAAACTGGAACTTCTACAGGAAGCCAGGAAAATGATTGACAGGAGATTCACTGTGCAATAAGATCTCCAATTTCCATATTTCTGGCCACATCTTCAAGGACTCTCTTGAGAACTATGAACCTCTTTAAAATAAATATTGACATGCTAATTCGAAAAGTAATAAAGTCTCCTACCTTCCTACAGTGTGTAGCAATAAAAATGAAGTATATGTTTTTCACTATTACTTTAATGGCTGAAACTAACTCTAAAAACAGTAGATAGTTAGATTTTACAAGCATTTTAAATTATATTACTCAGCAATTATTGGCAACTTGGAGTCCAAGCTTGCAATTATCTAGTGCTTTAAATTATCTAAAATCAATATATAGGTACTTTAAATCTTAGAATAGTATGCATTTAATCTGGACACTACAAATTTCTTTCAGTTGACATATGATTATTATTTGTCTGGTAAAGCCAGCTATTTAGGAGATATTTACAGATGATCACATAATTTTAATGGAATTAAAAAAGTCTCTGTTTTTTTGTTTTTATTTTTTGTTTTTAAACAAGTCTGGGTTCGAATCCTTTTGTAGAGATAAAATGAAGGCACCTTAATATTTTGGCTTCTCTGTGAATGTGACATCTAAGATGGCTGCTGTTAGTAAGCAGAATATATGAACATTCTTCAAATACCAACTAATCAGAATCTCATGCATAATGTTTTAACGCTCTACTTATTCTAGAAAATTGAGGTCTAACCATGAACCCATGCATGTGGGAGCCAACTTTGGTGACTCTCTTTCCCTGTTTCCTCATTTTGTGTGAAGCAATTGAAAAGTGAGAAAGTAAACTATTATGAATCCTAACTTTTCTGTTGGTTTCTTTGTATTTATTCTCATATCTTTCTAAAGAATAAATCTTTTTATTTTGGTATTGTTATCTTACTAATAGATGAGTATTTAATAGCCTAAGGCTACGTTAGCACTTTCATTGGTAAAACTTTTATTGGTCTGGGGTGTGAAAAAACCACCTCCTGCCCAACAGAAGTTTCACTGACACAAGTGCCTGTGTGGACAATGCTGTGGCAGTGGGAGACACTCTTCCACTGACATAGCTACCGCTGCTGTTTTGGGATAGTTTAATTATGTTGACGGGAGAGCTCTCTCCTGTCAGCATAGAGCAACTACCCAGGATACCTTACAGCGGTATCCTGTAAGGTATACAGGCTGTGCTACTGTAACGTCTGTGGTGCAGACGTATCCTGACTCTCCACATTCCAGTGCTTTTTGTCTGTGTGAGGGAACAAAAAGCTTCAGAATTCTATACACCATCCAAAATCTGTCTTTTTATATTTAATTTTGCTGTGGTTTCTGTCTCCTCGGGGCTGTATCCAAAGCCCACTAGGGTCAGCTTTGGGTCAGGCCCTTACTCCCATTCAGTGATCCATTACTATATTGTACTTTATATTGCTCCCCTAAGATTTGAAGGTGGGATAATTGGCTCAAAACACAGTCCTCCATTCACTAAGTTAAATCTTCCCTTTCACAATCATTAATTTTATGTTAAGGGTACAACGTGCTAATTAATTTGAGGCCCCAGGAAGGAGTTCTTGAGGGATAACCATAATGATTGGAGAGGGGCAGGACCTGTAATTGCTAGGAAGGCAAGTTGAAGCTAGGTGGCTAGAAGGAGCATAGCCTCAGGAGTGTCAGTAGCTCCTCAAACCCTGCCAGTACATACTGCCTCTCGTTGTCCCTGCAACACCAAACTCCATTGGCAAGCCAATAGAATTCCTCACAGGCAGGAGAAATAAGTGAAATAGCTTTTCTCTAAGAAATGTGATAGGACCTATGGGATGGGGAAAAGCTTATGCCTTTCACAAAGCGGGAGCAGGTATTCCCCAGACAGTAGTTAAAGATCAAAACACTCGAGTGCTCTACCATGTTGTTTACAACATGGATCTGAGGAGGTGGGAAGGGTTGTCCATTCAGCAAATGTAAACTTGGCTGAGCACCCAGGAGTCCTGCTACTGTAGATCATCAGGTAGCAAGAATTGTCACACATGAGCTACCTCGTACTCCAGTATAGGACAGTGCTATGCTTATAGTGCATAGATCATACTTCTACAGGGCAATGAGAATAACACAATAAACACTTCCCAAACTTCTTGCTGGTATAAACAGGTTTTAAAAGAACAAAATTACCAAAAGATCAAAATATATCTATTTCTAAATTCAGTAGCACTTTTTTAGTAAGCAAAGTGCTTTCTTAAGTAATGTAGAAACTCATGATACATAAAAGTTCATGTGTGGTTCATTGGGAATATGATAAAGTCCTGCATTATGCCTGTGAATAATGGAGATGCTCAACTATTCAGACAGTGTGGTCACTGAAAAACAGACTGTTAAATTTTAGTGCTAACTTGAAAATGAAACTGTCTCAACTGTCAACTAAAATGTGCCTTATGATTCTTAAAATATTACAAAATGAGTGCCAGGAGGGCGAGCAGTGCAGCTCCTGCTTCATCCCAAGTCGGGGCCACACAACAGGAGAAGAGCTGCAGAACCAGAAGCAGGAGAGGGACTGCGGGTGGAGCATGAGCGGGGGCCCATGCCTGGCTGTTTCAGAAGGTTCAGCACCCAGGATGTGGGCACATCAATATTCAATTCATAATGCTACTGTGTATATCGCTTTTTCATTAAATTGCGTTTTTCTGCAGAGGTATAACACAGTCCATTTCACTTTAGCTTCCCTCCAAAGAGAACATACAGTGCCTGGCTTTAGGATGAGTTTATGAGCAGCAGGTTGAGAGCAATTAACATTGGAATTCAAGCTACATCAAGATAATAGGCAATTTTACTATTTAACAACTGTTAAGTGGTATTAATGGCGAGGTATAGACCACAGGCCCAATAGATTATGTACATACCCATGGAATTCTGCATACATATAAGCTGAACAAAAAGAACTGGATAATTTAGAAATGACTTACCACTGAAAATGTGTGTGTGTGTTGGTTTAGAATATGTAGACAATGCATTAGAAAAGCATCTGATGCTATACAGTAGATGAATATCTACATTTTATTTATCTGAACCAATAATTATCTAAAAGACATTCAGGGCCCTTTGGAGTATTTCATAAATGAGATTTAACTTATTAGCCAGCTGTCTTCTCTTTGTCCATCTGATTGAGGACCTGCAGTCCTACTTCTTAGTCCTCCTCCTTCTTCCTCCTATCAGACTCATCGGACTTGTAATGAGAGCAAGTGAAAACCAGAATTTGTTCTATGGGAAATTCTGATATTTAGAGGTTTGTTTTCATCTCAAATTGAGACAAAAAGTCAAAATGGTTTTTTTGTAAAACAAAAAGTTCAGAAATGTCCAAATGAAATGTTTCCACATTTCCTAATTCGAAGTGGTTTATGTGCTGAACTGAATTGAAATGTTCCATATTGAGTTGGTTAAAGTTAAACAGCACCTGTTTAAAGGACTGCAATGTCTCATGTGAGTTCTAGTTCAGGTGCCTCATGCCTGCATTGATCCCTGTGGGCTAGGTTCTTTGGCCAGATTGTACCTCTCATGATGCATTCCATGACACATGGGAGAGATTGCAATTCATCACAGGAGATGCGATGACGAAGGGGTTCTGCCCATAGGCAAGAAGGGGAGCATGAGGCACCCAAACTAGATCTCCCAGCAGGCATTGTGGCACCTTTGAAGACGCAAGATCATGTCTAACGGACTCAGATTGAAGCATTTCCATTCCATTAAACAAACCAAAATGTTTGTTTGATTAGACTCATATATATATTTCAATTTTTTCTATTTTCCAAATGTAAAATTTCAGCAAAATTGAAAATTTCCCATGGAATCTGTATTCTATAATGAGCTATGAGGATGATGCAGAGACAGGAGATTTTTATGCCACTCTTTCAACAGCTGAAGACATCAAAAATTATAAATATTCTCACCAGACCTCCCTAGAGAGGTACACTGACTGAACCACATTGTTCCTCAAAGTTATCAGAATCATAACTGATGCAGAAAATCCTATTTGTCTTTGAAGGCAGACCAATAAAATAGGTCCCATCCCCTCAGAAGAGACATGCAGCCATCAGGGAGCCTGGGTCCTGAATGCTGGTCCACTGTGCACTTAGGAGCTAGGTTGTTCCAAACCTGCCACCCAGTGACTTACCGACAGCTGCCAGAATGCAAGCTGAACTGACAGAGGACTCCAGTCCTGCAATCTGATTGGTGGGACACTGAGGGTCTTGAGTGGTTTCCAGGTTCTATTTAAATGAAGCACAGGAACAGGAAGTTGTCCATGCAACCGTGTTCCCTCCAATTAAGACTGTTTCTCTCACTTTACCTGCTCCTTCCCCTTGACTCTAATCTCCTGGTAACCTGAACCTGCTTGCCTCTTGACGTCTCACTCTTCTTTTGCCCTCTGGCCTGTCTCCAACTCTGAACTCCTGGTATCTGACCTATGACTCCTGTTCTGGCCACTAGTTCAGACTGCCCATGTCCCAGTCATGACAGCATCCTAGGTTATAAAAGAAACAGATACTTCAATGTCTGTAATAAGAGTATTATCTCCATACAAAGTCCAGACCAAAGCCCAGGACCTGGGTATGCACAGCTATGTCTAGTGAACCAGTAACATAGAGTAGTCATATGATTATCATGGTGGCCATGAGATCTTGAGCTACCTAGAAAGTTATAATCTTCATGGACACTAAAGTAACCACTGTGCAGAGGAATATGGTGTCAAGTAGAGATGCTGAGAATTAGACTTTTCAGATGTCCTGTTTACCAGCATGAATCCCATTTCATAACCCTATTCTAAAGCACATGTGAATTAATCCTGCTTTGGGTGGAGGTCTCCAGCATCTGACAGTAGATCCAGCTAGAAAAGATATACTAGCTCCCTGCCTTTTGTCAAGTTGTGATGAATTTAATTAAAACATCAGGAGTAAACAGGGTTAAATGTCATCCTTTTGGGCCTTGGTCATGTACGAAAAAGGAAAATTATTGACTGACTCTGTGTGCTACCAGTGGTTTAAGTGGTATTGCAGAATTCAGCTCAATGCAATTAGCTTCACCCTCTGCATGCCACAGGGGCCTAAAGGTATCACAAATGCTCAGAGTTGTATTCTCTTCTTGCAGCCCCTGGAGGGTCCAGGGGCATCTCAAGGGCAAGAGGGAGAGTTTCCATAGTATTGAATGATATGGCCATACTAGGCTGCGAATCAGATTTAGATAGCTGGGGGGAGGCTGTTATAATTTAAGTCAGTCCCAGAGGCTTCTCTAACATATGCTAGAACCTGCGCAGCATCTAGAGCAGGTAAATCAGGGCAAGCCTCTTTTGCTTCCCTCCTCTCTGAGGTGCAGCACAGACTATGACCCAGTGAATGTGCATTAAATAATATGCATAGAAGTTTGTTCCCTATCTATTGACCGACACCCTCAGCACTGAAGAAGAGATCCCAGATTGGACTACTAAGAAGCACCTTACAACCAGTGAGCATCTCTCAACAAGGTCTAATCCTGCCAAGTATCCACTTGACCATCACAAGCTAAAGTTTGTTGTGTGCCCAGCATAAAGGGGACAAGCCCCTGCAACCAGTGCTCCTCCCCACTTATCCACTCAATCAGGCGCCATATGCCCATTTTATACAGTGTATAAAGTCAAGTACCACATGGAACAATGGAGGAAATAGGGAAGTATCTTACAGACTTCCAAAGATTTTTAGTTAATTCACCTCACATTGCAATAGTGCCTGGGCTTTCCTGTGTAATTTTTCTGAGAATGATCTCAGAATTGATGAGAACTCAGTTGGAAATACTGTGGAAAGCTACCAAGACTTTTTGCATTTGAGCTACTTAATGTCCTTTTTTTCTTATTGTTTCTAATTTTTGGTCTTCTTTTTGTATTCTGTGGGTAATAAATTTTAGAACCTGAAGCCATACAATTTAAGAGCTAACTAACTTTTGTTCACCCATCCAGAGATACTGCTTCCTCCCAAGCTTCCTTCACAGTTGTGTTAAATAGGAAGTTGGCCAGAATTAAGTACTCCTCCCGCCCCCCGCAATTTTTCTGCTGTAGCATTCTCAACTGAATAGTTAGCTATCCATTGAGCATGGACAATATCCTAAGAGACCCTCATCTGAACCCAGCACTCATGGACCATCACTCCTGGGCTGGCGGCACTGAACAACAGAAAATGTGAATGATCCAATATAATTTCACTTTTTATGACAACTCTCAGACTACAGTATATGTGTTTAGAGTTCAGGTCACGATACTTTCCATCTGTTAATTCTATGTTATTAAGATTTGGATTTCTCAAGAAAACAGATGGGTATTAACTTTGGCAGGTGTTCACAGTGAGCATTCCTAACTTTAAATGCTGAACAGGTACAGCTTGAAGTTTGCCGTGGTGTAAAGGGACTTAGTATTTTAAAAGATGTGTGGATAGAGAATAATGTTAGGTTGTGAGCAGTTCACAGAAAATTCAATTATACATTCTTGTCTATGGACCTTTGACATTTTGCAGTGCAATAAGCGACTGATACAAGAAAGATCTAAAGGGACACAGTTTCTCTCCAACTACTATATTTTATAGTGGGTCAATAATATGCATACCAAGAATCTGACCCAAATATACTGCAATGTATGAAAGTGGAGCAATAGAGAAATATTTATGGTTCGGTGACTCTTTAAATTGTTTCTGTATAGGTCAGCATACATCTGCTCCTTTAAATGAAAAACCTGAGAATATGGATTTCCTTTCTGTGCAATTTTACTCATGTTTTGAAAATAGGGGCATTTATTTCAGTTAGCAATTGGGAAATTCTGTATGTAATGGTTTGTTGTTGATAACTAATACTTTGAAAAGGGATGGCTATAAATTTACATAAGTGATGTCCAACATATTGTGATTTAAAATAACTGAATGTAGACTATGATTTTATACATTTGGAGAAGTGCAAAGACTATAAATTTTCAGACTGATTTTATGTCGAATGATATTCGTCTAAAGATACCAGTTAGTAATGTAACAGAATCAGACTAATTCACACACACAATATCTCTCCACTTCTCATCAAAGATTAAAGAAGGCTGTGCTGTAGTGAGATCTCATTGCTACGACCTTATTACTTTACAAAATTTCAGTACATTTACTAGTATTCAATGAAGTAACATAAATAATTAAAACTAACATACACTGAGCAAATGAACAAGAACATTCTGTGACGCAGAGACCATGCTTGTTTGTTCACTTACTAATCTGCAAATGTTATGTGATTATATATGAACTCAAAAATATAAGCAAGATCTCAGCTTGGCTTAAGGTATGGCTACACTACCTGCCAGATCGACGGGTAGTGCTTGATGTATCAGGGATTGATTTATCGCATCTCATCTATATGCAATAAATTGATCTCCGAATTGACTCCTATACTCCACCTCAGCAAGAGAAGTAAGCGGAGACACTGGGGAGCATCCGTGGTAAACTCGCCGCTGTGGGGACGGCCAGTTAAGTTGACCTAAGATACTGCGACTTCAGCTACATTAGTCACATAGCTGACGTTGCATATCTTAGATCGATTCCCCCACCCACATAGTGTAGCCCAGCCCTTAGACTCATAGACTCATAGACTTTAAGGTCAGAAGGGACCATTTTGATCGGCTAGTCTGACCTCCTGCACAATGCAGGCCACGAAATCTCACCCATCCACTCCTGCAATAAACCTCCCACCTATGTCTGAGCCACTGAACTCCTCAAATCATGGTTTAAAGACTTCAAGGTGCAGAGAATCCTCCAGCAAGTGACCCATTCCCCATGCTGCAGAGGAAGGCAAAAAAACCCAGAGCCTTTGCCAATCTGCCCTGGAGGAAAACTTCTTCCCGACCCCAAATATGGTGATCAGCTGAACCCTGAGCATGTGAGCAAGACTCACCAGCCAGACACCCAGGAAAGAATTCTCCCCTTACTTCCCTTTGTGCGCTCTAGCCCTGAGGCTCACAGCATGGGTGAGAGAACAGTCTCTGTAGGACCTCTTCTGTCCCTCCCATGCAGATGGGTTGGGAGACGGTGAGCAGGGGAGGTGATTGTACACAACATTGACTCAACCCCCCTGAAAACTCACTAGTGCAACAGCCAGAGAAGAGGGGGACTTAAATGGCTACCAGTCGAGTCCATTAGCAAATTAATTTGTTACTGGAGCAAAGGGGGAAGCACAGTTCTTCTCAGAACTACAATTTGTTCTCTGGTATTTGCGGCTGTTGGTACATGTAGGCTTGGTAGGTTTCAGTTTACATTGATACGTGTCAGTAAATGTTGGTTTCAGATGACACATTGAAATCGATGAGGAAAAATAAAGACCCATCATTAGGAGTCAGCACAAGCACAGCCTCCCATTTATACCTTGCACCTGTGGGAATCGGGTGGCTGGCCCCACAGCAGTTCAGAGAGCCCTCTGCAGCCCCACTGTCATGGGAGAGCGCGAGTGGGAATGTTACAGCAAAGCTGCGGAGGGCTCCAGGACCATAAGGCCAATGACACCCGATCTTTTCAGGGAAGTGGTATGGTGAAGATTGTGGTCCTGGAAGGTGAAGTGTCGAAACCACCAGCCCAGGGCCAGAAGGAGGAGGAGGATAAGGCCCCAGCCACAGTCACCTGCTGCTTCAACGGCTCCTATCTGGGGACAGAGCCTTTCAGCAGTGGGATGGCTTTCCCCACAGCCAGGGGCTTCTCTTCCTCCTCCTTGCAGTGTGGCCTAAGAGTCTCTACTCTGCTTCACCAGGACCATAGCCTTCCCTGAACTCTTCTCCTGCAGGCACTGGGGGTCAGCAGCCCCATGGCCATGCAGGGAGCCCTCTGCATCTCCGCTGTCATGGCCCAGATCACACTCTCATCAGCATAGGCATGTGCAGCCCATTTCATTAGGGAGCCCCACCCTAGCCCCGCCTCCACCCTAGCCACTCTTTCCCACTTCCCGCCTCCTGACTGCCCCCCTCAAATTCCTCAACTCTTTGTCCCCTGACTGCCCCCTCCTGAACCCCCCTCACCCTAAACTACCTCCCTAGGACCCTAACCCCTACCTGTCCCCTGACTGCTCCGACCCTAATCCTCACCCTGACAGGCCACCCCAGAACTCCTGACCTATCCAACACCCCCCGACTGCCTCTTCCAGAGACCCCTCACCCCTAACCACCCCGCAGGACCCCACTCCCTACCCAACTCCCCTGCTCCCTATCCCCTGACTGCCCTGACCCCTATCCACCCCACCGCCTCCTGACAGACCTCCGGGACTCCCACACCCCATCCAATCCCCCCGCTCCCTCACCGCCCGTTCCAGAGACCCCTCCCCCACCCCTAACCACCACTCTGGAACCCTAACCCCTATCCAACCCCTCCATTCCCCATCTTCAGACCGCCCTCCCCCGAACCTCTGCCCCATCCAACCCACTTCCCCCCCCGCCCCGCTCCCTGTCTCCATACCACTCGACTTACTCCCGCCCCCCCGGAGCCTCAGTCCACGCCATCCAGGAGCAGCCCTGGACCACGCTGCAGCTCCAGTGAGGCCTGACCTCTTACTGCTCGGCCCACCGGAGCTCACGGCCCTGCCCCCTTACCACACGGCTCCGAGGGGAAGGAGATAGAGCCACGCCACTGCAGCGCTGTCCAGGGCCTCTCCTGGACGAGGCGCACTGAGGTCCCGCGAGATTGGGGAAGGTGGGGTGGGCCGGGGGAGCCTCCCTGGCCGGCAGCTCAGGCACGCCCGGCAGGACAAGGTTGCCCACCCCTGCTTTAGGGTGTGCCTGGGCACATCCCGTGTGCAAGTCTATGCTCACCAGCCAGGACTGTTGGGAACTATCCCCAAGAAGGGACTGTTTAGCAGCACCTTGCAGCTGGGATCTCATTCTCTTCCTTGCAGTGCAGTTCTCTGCCAAGCCAGGGCTGCAGCCTCCCCTGTGCCCGGGGATCTTGGGCCCTTTGGCCACAAAGAGAACCCCGTGCAGACCTATTGTGATTGCAGGAACCTACACTATCAATGCTGCCTCAACCCTAATCCCAATCCTACCCCTATCCCAATTTCTGCATGTGTAAAAATAAAAGTCATAAAAAATAAAAATTGATATTCCTCATCAAAATTGTGCACACATAAAAAATCAAATTCGGCCAAAACTCGGTACCTCTTAATCAAGGAGCAGGCTGTGATATAACCATCTAGACCATAATAATAATTCTCTCGCTATGTCTAAAAGAATGCAACATTCCATAAGAGAACATACCAGTGTTGATATTTATACATATTTAAACTGTGGAATACAAATGAAAGCACATTAACAGTAGAGTAACATACAAAACATTCTTCAAACTGGGTTGTTTGAAAGTGATATATTAGCAGTTAAAAAATTAATGATGACTTGGTATGGTATGAAAGTTTCATAGGCAAGAGTTTTAGATATCTATCTTTCTCATGGGAGGCAAATGCCCAACTGAGTTTTGTAGGTTATTCTTCATGGGACACACATTTATATATATATTAGAAGATTTTATTTCTGCTTAAAAATACAGGCTTATTAATACCATTAGTTCAAATGTACATGGCTAAAAGGCAGAGAAATTACAAGAAAGTGTTGTTCATCTCATTGGAAAGACAGGAGTCTGCACAGTTCCAATGGTATAACTTTCCTGCTCCCGGACCTGCAGTATCATAGAATGTCCACCTGTCGTTGATTCAGGGACTGAATATAGCCAGTCCTGATCCTTGTGCTTATGTATTATGTAGACGACAGTTCCATATTTGTAGGAAAGAAGGAGAGATTTCTGTGGCAAGTTGATATTTTTGTTTTAATAGTAGCTGTTTGAAGCTGCTTATGGAGATGTTGTGTTAGAAAAGGAGGAGGGGTTGGATTAGTGGGAAGAGGGCAGGTGAGGTAAGGTGCAATTTCTCACAAGGTTCTGCAGTTTACTACCTGTATTTTACATTTAATTATATGAATTTTCCAACCACATAAATGATTCTTTTGGATTTGCTTGCTTGTTTGTTTTTTACCTTTAAATAGAGAGAGAGAGAGAGAGACAGTGTGTGTGTGTGTGTGTGTGTGAGAGAGAGAGAGAGAGAGAATCACTTCAATAGAGTATTATGCTACTTGTTGTAAGGTAACTTTAAAGCCAAAAGAAAACTAAGATGTCTCTGAAATTACTGTGCTCTACTTATTTTCCAAGTGAGTTGTTTTTTTGCTAGGCTGCCTAAACAGTTATATACTAGGGGAAAAGAATCACAACAAATCTATTTCCATCTAGTCAACTGAACAATAGGATTATGTTCACGGGGGTAAATACCTTTAAATTGTTGAGCAATGCAGTTGATGTCACTTACTAGGAACAAGAGAGATTTAGTCTAAGGGACAGGAGCACTCTTCTGTAGGTCAAATAGTATCTCTGACAGCAGAATCAAAGCAAAGGCTGTTTCAAGGAGCTGATGGGGCCACACTAAGACAAATTTTCATTGTGGTGAATGAGGAATTATGTGTCTTACTCCATCAGCAGTAGGAGCTGGTTACTTAATTTATGCATGCTGAGCCAGGCTTTTTTGATATAAATTAGCATAGTGCTACTGAAATGAATAGTGTTGTGCTGACATACAGTAGCTGAAGATCTGGCCCACTGTGCTGAAAAGGATCCTTTCTCTGTGCCACCATTGTAATTTTACTGCCTAATACAGCCATTTTAAACAAATGTCATATATATGTTATAAAATTAGTCTTGCTCTTTGGCAACAACATTACTCAAGGAATAGAGCTTCAAAGGAAACATATATAGGTTAGTGGTCTTCCTTGACTTTTGTCTGAGGAGTAATGCTTTACTGGGCAGCACCACAAAGAACTGCCTGGATAATGTCACATACTAAACACCAGTCTTCACCTGGAAATCTATCATTAATGTGAACATATCATGTTAGAATGTCATATGCTGCGATTTCATGGCAGGAGGTTCCAAAATGGTTTTTCCTGGAACCAGAGCACTTTAAAAGTGTATGTGTATGAGTGTCTGCATGTTAAGGAATGAGGGGAAAACAGGAAAAGAAAGCAGGAACAAAAATTAAATCCACTGCACTGGTAAAATGACATGGGAGGATAACAACAACAACAAGGGTAAACAGGGAATCATAATGTGGATATGTTTCTAATGAGGTCTCATAAGAATAGGCCATCCGCTATTTAAGCTTTTTATCAATGACTTGAAAGAAAACATAAAATTATCACTGATAAAGTTTGCAGATGACGCAAAAATTACGGGAGTGCTAAATAATGATGAAGGCAGGTCAGTAATGCATAGTAGCAGCAGAAGCATGGTTTAGGTGTGGCATTCAGGCAAGTCTGTGCTTGGCATAACTAATTAAATTGTATTTTATTAACTAATTACCATTGAAACAAGGGAGTATCTGTACCAATACTTTTCCGTGTCACCACCATTAGGGCTTTACTGAAGCTCCCCTGTGCCCTAGCTATCATAAAGACCCCATAGGGCTGATGGCAGGTGATGAAAATTAGAGTGTTTAATGGAGCTGTCGATTAATTGCAACTAATTCACATGATTAATTTAAAAGAATCGCAATAAAAAAACTAATCATGATTAATCACACAGTTAAACAATAGAATACCAATTGAAATTTATTAAATATTTTTGAATGTTTTTCTACATTTTCAAATATATTAATTTCAATTACAACACAATACAAAGTGTACAGTGATCACTTTATATTATTTTTGATTACAAATATTTGCACTATAAAAAACAAAAGAAATAGTATTTTTCAATTCACCTCATACAAGTGCTGTAGTACAATCTCTATCATGAAAGTGCAACCTACAAATGTAAGTTTTTTTGTTACATAACTGCACTCAAAAACTAAACAATGTCAAACTTTAGAGCCTACAAGTCCAATTAGTCCTACCTCTTGTTCAGCCAATTGCTAAGAGAAATAAGTTTGTTTACACTTACGGGAGATAATGCTGCCCACTTCTTAATTACAATGTGACCTGAATGTGAGAACAAGCATTCACATGGCACTGTTATAGCTGGCATCATAAAATATGCACATGCCAGATGCGCTGAAGATTTATATGCCTCTTCATGCTTCAACCATCATTCCAGAGGACATGCTGATGACACTCATTAAAAAAATAATGAATTAATTAAATTTGTGACTGAAGTCCTTGGGGGAGAATTGAATGTCTCTTGCTCTCTTTTACCCATATTCTGCCATATATGTCATGTTATAGCCATCTCAGATGATAACTGCCACATGTTCGTTTTAAGAGCACTTTCACAACAGATTTGGCAAAACACAAAGAAAATACCAATGTGAAATTTTTGAAGATAGTTACAGCACTCCTCCCCTGAGCATGCCGCTGCTGCTCCATTTCTTTTGCCTCTCAGGCTTGCAGCGACAATCAGCTGACTGGCGCGGCAAGCCTGGGATGGGAGGAGAAGCAGAGCGAGGGCAGTGTGCTCAGGGGAGGAGGCGGAACGGATGTGAGCTGGGGCAGGGAGCGATTCCCTTGTGCATCCCCCCTCCCGTTACCCCCTGCCCAAGCTCACCTCTGCTCTACCACCTCCCCTGAACAAGCTTTTTGGCACCCCCGACCACTAGTTCGCCTAGTGGTTGCACCGGCTCTGCTGAGCAGGAATGTTTGCACTACTATTTTTACCCCTCAGTCCAAGCCCTATGAGCCTGAGTTGATTGACTCAGCCTCTGAGACTCAGTCCTATCAGTTTTTCTATTCAGTGCAGATGTACCCGCAAACAACAAATGAATACTAATTTACACTTTGAGTGGGTTGGAAGGCATGTCTCACGTAGTCCCTAAAAATCTATGGCTCTAGGAACATAAAATTAATCAATTACAAGAGAATGTATTTTTATTCAAAAGTATACTCAGCTAACGATCGTGAGAATGAAATCCATTAGTAAGTGGGGCATGCTTTTTTTTTTAAGAACCAATACCTTGATTGCTGTTGTAAAGGTTAGTTAAATATTTTGCTGTTTTATTCTGTTCTCAGATTAACTATATTCAGACTGTTAATAATTGTGAGGCCTCATTAATATAGTTAATTAATTGATTTTACTGTTGAGATGCTCAATACAGCCTACAGCTAACATCATAAATATTTAATCAAACATTGATCTCAATCAGTGGCTCCAAACATCAGTCAATGAAACTTGATCAATGTTGGTAATTTCTGTGCATGCTATCAGTTATTTGTTGAATTTAATTAAAGTCATTTTATCTACAAAATCTCCAACAGCACAGCTACAGCAGACTCTGCTCTTCTTCCCCTTAATTGAAAGAGCTCTATGCTCTGCTCTGTCATGCCACCTACTTGTACATGCTCCTATATGTTACCAATTCAGCTACTTCTTCAAAAAAGGAGTTGTACTCTTCTATTACAGAGCCACCCTGTCAACTCACTGCTGAATACAAAGAAAACCAATTCTAGGCCCTGGGAATTTGGAGAGTAGAAAATTCAGCAACCTCTTTGCTCCCGGAATCTAAATACAACACCCCTCTGTCCCCAAAATCCCAGTTGCAAAAGAAAAGATGCCTCATAAAAAGACAACACCACAATTATAGCTATCTGATCAGGCACGCAAAGCATACTCAATATCACCTCCAGGTCACCAACAAACAGGGTGTCAGGCAATAATAACTTCAGACTCCCGTTGAAGAATACTAGGTCAGAAAACAGGTATCCTCAATGTTCTAATTTTGAATGAGATAGTTGACCTTGCCTGCATCTACGAGATCGAGTTTAATGTACAGTAATGACTTCCTTCTAGCCCAGCTAATCCCTACAGGTTGTTAAATGTAATAGAAACCTGTGAGGATCTAAGAAGAAGTCAAATTCATGAGAAGAAGAGACAGAATAGCATGTTGCTTACTTCCAACCATGAATACAAGGGGCATGTCACCCAAAAAACTAAGCTCTTTGTGTGTATTAATATGGTCTGTGAAGTGAAGGACAGAGGGAATCTAAAATTGTTTATAGACCTGGTGAGGATGCTGAATTTTTTTTTTCAAGGATTAATTGATCTGCTGCTAGGATACACATAATTTTGTGATTTTGATATCCATCTTGACAATTTAGCTGAAACATTTTCAGTTTAAGGGGGTTTTGCCGTGGAACAAGTATCCATGGAGAATATGTTAATCCAGTCTAACCAATTTTAGGGAAAGCTGCAAGACCCTTTTCTTTGATTAAAACTCTCCCACCATAATCAAACTAATATTCAAACTATAGGTTAGTATAGATTTTAACAAAACAAGCAGAGTAAAGAAGAGAAAAACAAAGCAAACTCCACCCTATCCACCAGGAACCTTGCTATGCAGATTAAATACCCCTGAGAAATATTTATGAATTATGGTGTTATAGAAAAGGCTAATATAGATATATATTTTAATAAATCAAAGTACTCATACTGAACACTAAAATGTATTAAACAACAATTTGTTTATGGCATGGTGTTAATACAAAATAATATTTTTATTAAATTGTTAATAATATAAATATCATATGACAGGATCACCTACCTTCCCTATGGAATAAGCTGTGAGATAGAGGAAGCTTTGTGGAGTTTCTGGTCATGCTGATTGCAAGTAGGATTGTTTTGGAGGATATAGATTTGGGAGGAAGCATGGTTTCCAACTCCATGGATCTTAGAGATCAGTGGGGTAGGGAAGCCCAGACATACAGAAGTTGCATTCCCTTCACTGTTTGCGCTTCAGTCTTCCAACTTCTATACCTCTATTGCAGGGGTAGGCAACCTATGGCATGGGTGCCGAATGTGGCACACAAGCTGATTTTCAGTGGCACTCACACTGCCTGGATCCTGGCCACCGGGTATCTGGGGAGTTCTGCATTTTAAATGAAGCTTCTTAAACATTTTAAAAATCTTATTTACTTTATATACAACAATAGTTTAGTTCTATATTATAGACTTATAGAAAGAGACTTTTCAAAAATGTTAAAATGTATTACTGGCACGTAAAACCTTAAATTAGAGGGAATAAATGAAGACTGCACAGCACTTCTGAAAGGTTGGTGACCCCTGCTCTGTTGCTCAGGTTTCCAGCAACAGCAGTCACAGAAGGCGATCTGCAAGAGTTATTTCTTCTTCAAGTAACACTAACTGCTACTGGAATATTTGTGTGACTATCTCAGGTGCCAGAAGAGGATAACTCCCTGGGGTGCAGTTGGTCCCCAGTTATATACTCATCATGTCCTTTGCTTTCTTTCCAATACTTTGCAGAACCATTTTCTTTTGCACTCCAGCTCAGATGCTTCTTCAGAGCTGAGGTGGAAGGAGAAACAGTGCCAGAGAAGCTGGGTCTGGTTAAGGAGTAGCCTCATAATGTGCTGGTAAATTAAAACTCCCAGGAACAATACACCAGTTTGGTCACTTGTTTCATCACTGAAAAGATGTTGCTGAGCGCCAGATTTGTAGACTCTGGTTAAACCTAGGTTTTAACTTTTGGATTTTAATGAAGTTTGTTTACCATCATATTCAGCATACATGCAAATGCCACAATCTCAAAATGTCAAAAGTCATACATATAAAAACAAAACAAACAAGCAAAAATTGAAAATGATGGAATGCAAATCTTCTGGGACAAAAATAGAGCCTATGCATATTAGTCTGCAAACAGAGACTAATGGATTTACAAAGTTTTAATTTAGAGGATTTTCACTTATTGTATGAGCTTTTAAATTGTATTTTAACATTAGTTCAAAATTTTACTTTCCTCGTTGTTTACAACTTTAAACTATTACAAAAAACTCTTTTAAATAGTTTAGTGCCGACGCTAGTCACTCTTGGATTTAACTGCATGTGCCAACAAGAGAGAACCATGCTTCCTTCCCCCTTACACCAGTCCCCAAAGAAGGAACTTGTATTCCTTTATTTCGAAAGGTCACTAATCATCGTCAGGGCACCGCATTCCTGAAAGTCGATCTATAAGGGGAAATGACAGACCTAGGTTTGTAAGAACATCCTGCCTGTTCTGAATCACTACAGTGTGAAATCATTTCAGGGACACCAGTGAACTCAGTTCTAAATGGAGAGAGAGATTTTCCCTGCATCATCTTCAAAAAGTATTTCCTTTGTTCCATTTTAAAAGGGGTGAAAATAGAAGACTCACACGCTTGGTGTTGAAGGAAAAAAAATAACTGTTTCATGTACCAGCCATGCTTCTTTCTGGCTGTGTGCTGGTTGCTGCTCAGGTGCCTATACCTTTGCTGGAAAGCGGACAGGCACAGGCTACAGTGCAGGGCAGTCCCAAGGGAGCCCATGATTGGAAGGTAACCTAAAATATACAGAATTGTAGCAGGGGCAACGAGGCTCACAAGTACGTGGACTGATACTGCCCACACTGATACTGGTGAGTTTAATAACCCAAGGCATAACACAGGGCAGCCACATGAACTAAGGGAGGCAGATGATCAAAAGAAAGCATCCACGCATTCTGGTGAGCAGGCTGTGTGCATTAATGGGGTAGTCAGCTAAGCTGGTGAAAACCCTGAAGAACTGATTTAAATAAGCATGGATTTGTTTGCACTGTACACTTTATCTGCCAGGTAGTCCCAGACATCTATATAATAAAGTTGCAGCCTAATTAGAACTCATAACAAGTCTGCTATCCTTGTGGTATACCTACACAAATGGAGAGAGATTTCCCCTGCATCATCTTCAATAAGTATTTAGTTTGTTCCATTTTAAAAGGGGTGAAAATAGAAGATTCACATGCTTGTGTCGAAGAAATGTTTCCTAAAATGTTCTCTTAACTTTATGCAGCTGAAGGTCCTGAGCTGAAATTTTCTGCTAAGAGTAATTTAAAATTAGTTCACCTGTACTTGGATAAACATGTTCTAAGTTTTCTTTCTCTAGGTTGTATTCATGGGTGAGTCTTCCCCCATAATACTTGTGATGGGGCAAGGCCAGATGGCTATAGGAAAGTGCTGAAGAACAGATATGTTAGTCTCAGGCTAAACAAATCCCTGGTACCACTGGAACCTTCTAGAAATCAGTAGAAACAGCTAGCCTGATTGGGACACCTGAAGCCAATCAGAGACTGGCTGAAACCAGTTAAAAACCTCCCAGTTAGTCAAGTGGGTGTGGATGTCAGGAGCTGTGGGAAGAAGTTGTGGTAGACAACATATCATACGCAAGGAAGGAGGCCCTGAGATAAGGGTGAAGTGGAGTTTGAAGAAGTGGGGACTGCTGTGGGGAAGTAGCCCAGGGAATTATATTATGTTTTGTGGATAAAAGGTCAGCCATCTTAGCTGATACTATTAGGGTCCCTGGGCTGGAGCCCAGAGTAGAGGGCAGGCCCGGGCTCCCCGCTTTCTGCCTCCCCTGATTAATCACTGAGATTGGGAGACAATAGAGACTGCGCCAGGAAGGATAGCTTCTCCTCACTGGCTTACGATGAAAATGGCTCAATAGGCTGTGACCTTGTCTCTAGAGAGAGAAGGGCTACGTGGAGGGTCACAGTGAGCCTCTGAGGCTAGTGAAATCCGCCAGGAAACGCAGAATCCACGAAAATAAGGATAGAGCTTTGTTACATACTACACTGATTTTGCTCCTTATTATCAGGGAAGTATTTACTAACTGAGGGGAATTTTGGAAAAGTGGAACAAAAATAAGCCTTTCATGGACTATTTAACATTTGTCAGTTTTCTTTCTGATTTGAAATGAAACCAAATCTTGGAAGCTTTGTGAAGCGGAATTTGCATCCTCTGTAGAGCCCTAATGCTGAGGTATAGAAGCAGGCACCCAAGCAGTCGCTATCACCTCCACTCACAAGTTTTTTCATGTAGAGGGTAGGTTATCCACCCCATGCTATTAAATTAACAATTTAGTAAAAAGCCAAATATTGGTAGCGATATCATGCAATGTTGTTTTTATTGCATTTTAGCAATTGTCCCAGATAAGATTAAAATGATTTTTTTCCATGTTAACCTGAGGGAAAGAGAAAGTCTAGGAATAGACTACAGGCAGGAAGGGATTCTAGTTACAGATCTGGAATCTGCGCATTGCAGACTGTTGGCTGTTTGTTCACTATTTGTATTATTTAGATACAGTGTGTTTAAATCTTAATCCTACTTGGCAGCATGTGCTGCTGCTAGCTTCTGCACTGACTGTTTGGCTCCTCTCAGTAGGTCTTCCATACAAATACAGGCATTCAAAATCAGAGCTTTAAGGCTGCATACACACTTCATGATTTTTGAGTGCTTTATTGTGCAAACTTAATGTATTTTTGTATGTTGTTTGGTTGCTATTACCAGACAAAAAATATTGCTAAGAGAAACAATATGGGTATTGGACCATGCAATTATTTGAAAAGCAAAAGCATTTTTTCTCAATCTAGTAAAATACATACATCAGCGGAATATTTTTAGGGTGTTGTTTGTTTGCTTGCGTGTTTGTTTTTGCCATTGTTTGTTAGACCCAAATAATATTTTTAAAGTATCTTTTCATATGGTCCAAGAGTATTTTGCCCAGAAAATGTGTAGTATATCTTTTCCCTTGAACAGTGTACTGCTTTGCAATTCATCTGACCTTCTTTCTGTTTGCCATCTACATACATTAAATGAATGACTCTCAGCTTTGCAGCTGAGGGAAGCACAACTTTGAATGAAAAATGTTGCCATTAAAAGAGAGGGAACAAATTGCATAAATTACAAATGATCTTCAGAAGCAGAAATGTACTAGCAAGTTACCCTGATTATACATGAGTGTTTTCTTTGCCATCAATCCAAAAAAATAGCCTGGCAACCTATGAAACTCATTGAAACATAGATCTCTTTGTAGAAAAATACAATTTGAAATGGACTATGAAGTTATGGACATTACATAATACTTCAAGGGGAATTATTTGACTTAATTTCTGAGGTTATAATGCTAATTTTTAAAAAAAAGAATTTTGGTACTTCGTTTTCTACTCTCCTAAAGTTTGTCTTTTATTATAAATTGTGTACAAAAAACAAACTGTCTTTTCTTGGCATTCTCCTGCAGATACAACTGGCACAAGGTTTATATTAGCTGTACTTGTTTGAGGACTGTAGTATAAAGTTTTCAGTAAAATGTCTGTGCCACCTGGCCTTGATCCAGAAAAGCACATAAGCATGTGCTTAACTTTAGGCACATGAGTAGTCCTGTGACTTCTTAACATGCTTGAAATTAAGCACTTGCTTAAGTACTTTACTGAGATCCAGACCACTGAGTGCTAATGCACTCATGTGTTGTGAGGAGAATATTACCCAATGTGGTTATTAAATAGGTTTCAGTCATTAATTGAGTTAGTTCTTTTATCTTGTGTTTGTACACAGTGATCACTCATAAAGCCTCATTCAAGGAGTATATTTTAGTAACATTGTCATACAAAATGATAACTTTTTGACTTTTCAGACTCAATTTTAATATGTCAAGCATACTAAATCCCACAAGTGATAAACACTCATTATTCCAGGAACTCTTTTATTTTATCAAATCATTCCATATTGTCACTGAAAACTGAATTAGTCTTCCCCCCATCCCCAATTTTGAATGTACATATTTTATAAATTATTTTTCTACAAAAAATTATTACTTCTTAATTAAATTTCTGAAATAATGATTTTAGAATTATTAGTATTCAATAAAATCCTCTTGCTCTTCTAACATGGCAGTGCCCGCACAATGTAAACTGAGCTATTCCTGACACCCCTACTCAGCCTCTTTATCCTGAGAGTAAACGCTTCACAGTAAATTTTGCCAGTTCTTACTTACAAAGTTGTAGCTCAGCTCAGGGAAACAGGAGCTCCCATTTTCAGCTTGTTTACCCACATGACTTTGCAAATCACACCTGTATGACAGCATAGGCTTTCAGCTACTAGTTATAAAGATATGAAACATAATGTTATTGTTGCAAATTATATTCAGCATGATGATGGAGACTCCTACAGGAGGGATAAATTTACAGCCATTACTGAAACTTTTTTGGCATCCTCACAATCTTGGTGGAAATTAACAAATTTGACTTCAGTGGGAATGGAGACATATGAGTACATTTGAAAACCAGGCAATGTATTAAGGTGCTTTAGAGATACAAAAGTGAAAATAATGAATGTACCTGTGAAACACTGAGGTGTTTACAGTAGACATTTGAGTCCTAAACCTGATTTACTTTATTGATAGAATCCATGCTGTGTTCTGTTCTAATTGTCCTCTCCACTGGTCTGCTCTTTTTGTGCACATAGTCATTGTGGCTTATTTTAGCTTATGGGGGAGAGAGGGATTGTGGAATGGTCATCACTGAAGATTTTTAAGAATGGGTCAGACAAACACCTGTCAGGGATGGTCTAGACCAGGGGTCTCAAACATGCGGCCTGCGAAGCCCTTCTCTGCGGCCTGCCAAGATCCCTGGTGCCCCCCCCCCCCATAGCAGTTTCCGGGAGGGAGTGTCCAGAAGCAGAGGCTTCTTTGCTGCCTGGCTGGGCCGCTGCTGAGCCCCTTCCAGGCACTGCTGCTGCGGCTTCCATGAATGAGCTGGAGCGGCGCTTCCCAGGAGTCCTCTGCAACGGCGGCCAGGAGCAGTAAGCCTCCCGCAGAGGGAGGCAGGAGGGCGGCAGGGAGTCTGGCTTACCGCTCCTGGCCGCTGCTGTAGAGAGCTCCTTGGAAGTGGCACCCCAGCTCATTCATTGAAGCCACAGCAGCAGCGACTGGAAGCCAGGGCTCGTCAGCGACCCAGCCAGGCAGCAGAGAAGCCTCCCCACCCACGGGTGGGCACCACTGCCCTGCGGGCAACCAGAGGTGAGTGCCATTCCACGACTCTCTTGCTGGCTGCAGCTGCCTGGGCTTGCTGTGCTGCCCCCGCCCGCCATGCCCCACTACCTGTATTCCTTGCAGACAGTGCTGGGCTCGGGTGAGGTGTGGCAGGGAGGAGAGTCCGGGAAGGCTGAAAGGAGATGGAGAGAGGAGACGGGGGGGACGGGGTGGGGCAGCTTAGAGGTGGGAGGGTATTGAAGCTGCGGGTGTGGGGGGAGATTTGGGGAACAGGGAGCATGGTTGGGGGGAGATTTGGGGATAGGGCGCTGGGTTACAAGGATGAGTGGAGGGACATTTGGAGATGGAGAACAGGGCTATGAAAGGTGAGTGGGGTGAGATTTAGGGATGGGGTACAGGAAGGTGAGTTACAGGGGTGAGTGGGTGGAGATTTGGGGATGGAACACAGGGAGCTGGCTACAAGCATGAGTGGGGGGAGATTTGGGGAACAGGGAGCTGGGTAATAGGGGTGAGTGGGTGGAGATTTGGGGATGGGGCAAAGGGAGCTGGGTTACAGGGGTAAGTGGGGATGGGGAACAGGGTTAAGAGGATCAGTTTGGGAGAGGGAGACTTTATAAAATTGATATTAGGTTGCGATGGACTGAAATTTCTGTCAGATTTATCGGCATATTATATTTGAAAAAAAGCTTGAATCATCTGAGGCTGGTCATTTCTTGTTAAATTAGATTTGTTTGCTTGTGTTTCCAGCTCTGGACTTCCTATATTGCTCTTGCTTTGTTTGCCAAACAACTGTTGGTGGTGCCTAGTGCTTTCCAGGAGGGAGCGGGGAGCTGTGTGCTCAGAAAAGGAGGCAAGGCAGGGGTGGGACCTCATGGAAGGGGTGGAGTGGGGGCGGGGGCAGGGGCAGCGAGGGGGGGCGTGTCAGTGGTGCGGCCCTCGGGCCAGTGCACTAGTCCTCATGCAGCTCTCGTGGTCATTTGAATTTGAGACCCCTGGTCTAGACAATACTTAATCCCTTCTGTATGCAGAAAGCTGGACTAGATGGCATATCAGGGTCCCTTCCAGTGCTACATTTCTATGATTTCTCTCTCTTTCTCTCTCTCATTGTTAGCCCTGCAGTGTCAGCTCAACTACAGGAGAGTGACAGAGTGATCTGGATTCTATTTTTTATTTTGCAACATCAACAGAATTGTTTACTAAGTCCCAGTCAGTTACACTAAGTTAATGAGTTAATGAAAGCTGTTGCCCCCACGCCTGCCGGGGATAGGGAACACCGGTGCCTGCAGCCCTGGAGTCTCCTGCATCTGCTGGGGACAGAGAACAGCCTGCAGCCTTGGGAGCCATGGTATAGTCGCGCTATATCCAAATTCGTATTATACTGGGGTGCGTTATACTGGGCTCCGCTGTATATGGTTTTACTTCCTGTACCAGTAGTCCTAGTTCCTCCATTTTGTTACCTAGGCTCCTCGCATTGGTGGACACTAGTTGTTTCTGTTTAGCTTCACTCAGATTCCTTGCCTGATTAGGTATGGTCATTCTACTGTCAGTATTGCCTGCTTGACTGTTAGTGTCATTGGTATTGGCACTATCTTTCTTCTCAATGTCCATTTTCCTGCCCTCTGTTGCTCGTTTCTCCATTGCTCTATCCTGTCTTACTTGATTTTCCTCCTGCTCAATTTTAGAATCAGACATGATGATTACATGAGCATCGCCCAAATCCCTGATGTCTCCTCTGAATCCCGAGTAATTTGTCTAACATGTACAAAATGGTAATAATACTATGTGCAACTTATTTATTTTTTTAAAAAAACACCAAAACCCAAGACACTTACAAAAGAAGAGGTTGTGTTTTCATCCACCTGTTTTCTCCTAATAATAAAATAATAATCTCCTGGATATCAAATCTCTCCTTACATGTCAATAGCAAAAACATGGAGAATTTTGGCATTCCACTGGTGTTGCTGGATTGCAGCTACTGTTAGCCATGTCTTTGGAATGCCCTGACACACCCAATTTACTGGGGCAAAAAGGGGACTTGGAGTGAGTGACGTAGAGCCAGCTCTGTTAGTTTTCACGTGAATGCCATTACATAAGGAAAATATTCATGGCCCTTTAACTATTTTTGCAGCACCAAAGCAAAAGTGGGTAGGATGTGTCCCACTGTATCAGAGTTATTCACAATAATAGATGAAATGCACATTTGGGTTTATGATCAGTGTGAATATTTATATCTGAACTTGTCTAACTTTGTATTAGTGTGCTGCAGAAATTTTCTTTCTTTTCTTCTTCTTCCCCCCCTCCCCAATTTTGTCTTAAATTTGTTTATCTGGTTGGTTTCCTGATTTGTACAATAAAAGATCATCTTAAAAATCCAGTGGTAAATATTGTATGCTTTTATTAATGTAATTAATCTTTAATATATTGAGTCAAGATATCCCTGGGGAAATATAACTGAAGAGCTAAAATACTATGTTCACATAAAAGAGATATTGGAATTGCATTTCTGTCATTTAAAATTTAATGTTGCATCATTGCTCTTAAACTTTATTAAAGTGATGAATAGAAAGTAAAAGTAACATTTACAACATTTTAAATCTCAGACTGGTTCAAAGATTGTGAATTCTAATGAATCTCTTTAATTAAAGGATTCATTACTTGTGTCTTTTTACAGTAAATTAATTAAACTTTTATTCCAGATGCATGCAAGAAGGTAATTCATAACTAAAGGATCTAGGTCCAGAAACATAGGGAATATAGAATCTGGCACAAGTATTGTTCACTAATCTAGCATTGATATTGTTGAATTTGCAAATGAGCTCAACAATATAAAATATTATCAAAGATAGCCTTGTGAAATAAAATATCCATTGCTAACTGTGGAACATGTAGAAACTTTTTAATCTGAATCTAGAATCACATTACACCCATTATGCTTATATTAGCCCTTGTTGTGTAAGCACGTAATTATATTCAAGTTATCCTTTCTTCTATCTTATCTTATTATAACATTATTATATCATTTCTAATATTAGTTATAAATTTATTGGGGCAGGGATCAGGATTGTCTTCCTATTTTAAGAAGAATCTAGCAGACCTTTGGGTGCCATTAGAAATATTAAAAACAATTATTTTATAGATGAAATATCTGCGAAGAACGCAATGCAAATCATGTTGTAGCTTGCCTTTTTAGCATTCATTGGTCCATACAAAGACATTCTGCTAAGCTTACTTTCTTATAAGGAAACAAAGTTAGAAGGTATGTGCCATGTATACTTTATGGGCCTAGTTCTGAATTTACGTATATTTGTACAATTCAGGAATAACTAAATGAATTTTTCTCTTCAGGACTTCTTCTGTTTTCTCTCCTAGTTTCTATTTTTTCATAGAGATAATTCATCTTATTTTATATCCTGGTTGAAGCTAACAAGCTACAGCTACTAGAATAACTCAGTGGAAATTAATCTGCATCTTTATCCAGGTTTTTAACATCTGAACTAAGGGTGATTCAACAAAGGGATCCTATATTCCAATACATTGTCCTATGTCCTGTTCCAGGCTACTATTGGAGAGAGGTGAATGAATCTTGCAATACTCTATTAATTTTCACAAGCAAGGTAATAGAAAATAATCCAAATACTTTTCCCCTTGAAACAAAGGATTTTTCAGTGTTAATCTAGATTGGTTAGAAATACCGCAATGCAACCATATGCAAGTTCTGTCAGACAGCAGTACCTTAGCATCTTATCTCCACGGTAGAGAAGAACAATTCAATATGGATGAGTAATTTGGCAATAATATTATAGAATATATGTCATATCAGGAAATGCAATATAATTCCTTTGTGAGATGGTTGCCAAGGGTACTAATTCCTGTTAATTTTGTGATGCTTGTCCATAGAAAAATTGGCAGTCTAAAGCAACTTCCAATTTATTTCATATAACTAAAATCTTCTGTTATGCGTCCTTCCCTTCCATACCACGTACTTTGTCCCTCCTGATCACTTCTTATGTTTCTCCCATTTACACTGTAAATGTAAAAAGAAATAAATTATATATTTTAACAGCTCACTTAAAACCTCTGAAAACTTTCACTACTTCATTTTTTTCCCTTTAAACTGATCATACAGGTGGATCATGGTTAATGCATCTAGAAATAATCTTTGAAAGGTGTTATTACATACCGTTTACTCAAAACTGTATAAGATTAAACTTTCAAATTATAAAGTACTTTTTTCTGTTTGGGGCAAGAACTATGACTTTTTAGTTTCTGGAAAGTACGTAAAAATTTATGGTATTCTCTCTATATTAAATAAAATGTTAAGTGTGATAAGTTTATATCAGCAAACACCAGTGTGAAAGCACACACACATATTTTTATTTATATATATATATATATATATATATATATATTAATTTCATTAGTGACACCATGTCTGTCTTCTTTTGAGGCCCGAACTGACACCTAAAGAATTCAATAGGAGTCTTTCCATTTACTTGAATGGATCAGGTTCTTCAAGCTAGTGTCAAAACATCAGAATCCATTTTAATGACACGTTATGCTTTCAAAAACCCATTTTCGCCAAAATCTCCCTTTTTAAGCGAGGTGTCTGGATCAGAAATAAAGTTCTGAGCTATTGCAGGACATGATACTATTATATGTGTTTCATATAAGGTAACCATCTTTAAGATGCGTATCAGAGCAGATTTCAGCAAAGTGGATTTGTAAAGCTCTTTTACTATAGATGAGGTTTCAAATGTTTGTTGTGGCTGTTTGTGATAGCAGTCGCTCATGAGGTCAGATATTTACAGAGAAATCTAAAAGTAATTTTGACCTTTATATTTTTGTTAACTACATGTAGTTACTCTCAAATCAGTCTCAACTACAGGGGATAAAAATACTGGTCAATCATCTCTGAGGAAGAATGATTGCATGAATGTCCAACTTGTAAAATTTAATAGCTTTTCTTTTTATAATGTTATATCATTGGCTCTAATAGATTAGGACAACTTTGATAATAGAATTGTTCATGATTAAATTTTCATGTGTGAATCAAAGTGCAAAAAGATTAGAAGACTATTTAGGAGGTGCTACCACTGTCAGACCATATCAGTAAAGTCTGTAAGATTGTGAGCAACAAAAGCACTGATTCTGTCACATTACTGTATTAGCGAAATGTAAAAAGAAATAAATTATATATTTTAACAGCTCACTTAAAACCTCTGAAAACTTTCACTACTTCATTTTTTTCCCTTTAAACTGATCATACAGGTGGATCATGGTTAATGCATCTAGAAATCATCTTTGAAAGGTGTTATTACATACCGTTTACTCAAAACTGTATAAGATTAAACTTTCAAATTATAAAGTACTTTTTTCTGTCTGTGCATATTAACCTTTGTGTGACATGAGATTTTTAAAATTCTAATTCAGTTTTACAATAATAAATGTTTTGATCTGCTGGGAGGGGTTAATTTTGATCCCGTTAGTACAGTCCAGTGAAGTGACTGAGAAATTTTGGCTGCACAGAAAATGCAGGCTCTTTCTCATTGTGTGCCTCAGATATGCAAGCTTCTTTAGTATTAACTAAAAAGTCTATGCTTTAATAGGATGCTGTTCTACAAACACATGAGTACATAATTTTACTCACAATTCTACTTTATCCATCTTTTTAATATTAACCTTAGTTGCTTAGTTGCTCAGGAAAAGATGTATAATATCCATTGTTGCATTATTTTCATGAATGCAATTTGCAATTTCCTTCCATTGATAGATTAATATTAAAAAAATGGATAATTGGTATAATTACATTGTGAATATTGTATGTTTTCCCTAAAACCTTTTACTGTGTTTCCCTTTGGTTAACCAATATTGAAAGCTCAGATTTCATAGAAGTGGTTTTGGAACAACTGAATTCTGATTTAAATCTCTTGCAGAGCTTTTTGATAGCAAGATCAGCTTTTAGAAATACCTGTCCAAATCAGCTCCTAATGAAATTGATTTAGCAAATTCTGCTTCAAAAAATGGTCAGATTACTTTAGTAACACAATATACATAATATAGTGGTTTATATTAGTAATAATTCAAACATATTTGAATAATGTGGAATCAGTCTTCAGGCAGCAAATTAGCTTTTTTCAAAGGGCACTGGGGTATTTCTTGTGTCTGAGATCAGAAGGCATAGGTTCTAATAGCTGTGAGGCAGTAAATAAAATATAGACTGGTTTGTTGTGTCATATAATTTGTAATGATCTCAAATACTTTTGAAGTGCTGGACAAGGCATTTGGCACAATCCAGTTGTGTCATTCCTTGTAACCCTAGAAAATGAGAAAAATCGCACTATAATAAGAACATAAAAAGTTTAACGTAGTTGTTCAAAAATAATGAACGAACACATTGTGCTCCAAGAATTTGGTTTGTCACAATTTTGTGCTTAACGTTTTTCTTTGACTTAGCTGAAACTTATATGTTTGCCCGATATTAAATTATGTACAAGTTTTTTATTACATTTTCCTTTGGTACAGTGGTATGAACTTGGTTACTGAAACGCTTATTGAGTTATAAAAGACATTTTAAAAAAAGTTTGCCCGTTGGTATGGTGGCCAGGTGTTTCCTTGGTATGCAAAGGCTTGAGTTCAGGATTGCACTTGAGGATTTAATTTCCTGAATCATGAAGTATAGTACACAGTATAGATTTAGTGCACAATCAGGCTTCCATTGAAGTCAATGGATGTTTTGCCATTTACTTCAATGGAAGTGGAATCAAACCCTTAAAGAATATTTGAATCAGAAAAGCATGAGAAAAAGGAGTCAGACATCCATGTACTCAGCTCTGCCTGAGGGACAGTATTGCATTTTGCATGAAACAAAGTACTTGCCCATGTTTAACTTTCTGAAATGCAGAACATAAATAACAAATAAGAAAGAATGAGAAAAAGACTATTTCTCCTCACCTCAAGTTCAAGAGTCATCCTGCTGGAATAGCAATACAGTACTTGCATATTTCCCTTTTTTCCATTGGTGTTAGGAGAGGCACAAAAGCCAGTCCTGGCTAGTGTAACTATGGTACCATGTGTAGAATTCCAGTACAAAGGAATAATAATTATTAAGGAATCTTACAAAATAGGGTGACTGGGCAAGAAAATGGCAGATGAAATTCATTGTTGATAAATGCAAAGTAATGCATGTTGGAAAACATAATCTCAACCATACATACAACATGGTGGGGTCTAAATTACCACTTGATAATAAGATCTTGGCGTCAGAGATAGTTCTCTGAAAACAGCGTGCAATGACACAAAAGCTAACAGAATGTTAGAAATCATTAGGAAAGGGATAGATAATAAGACAGAAAATATCATAATACCAATATATAAACCCATGGGATACCCACACCTTTAATATTGTGTGCAGTTCCGATCGGTTTATCTCAAAATATATATTAGATGGAAAAAGTACAGAGATGGTCAACCAAAATGACTAAGGGTATGGAACAGCTTCCAGATGAGGAGAGATTAAAAAGACTGGGACTGTTCATCTTACAAAAGAGAGGACTAAGGGAGGATATGATAGAGATCTATACAATCATGAATGATGTGGAGAAAGTGAATAAGGAAGTGTTATTTATTCCTCCACACAAGAACCAGGTGTAACCCAATGAAATTAATAGGCAGCAGGTTTAAAAGAAAGACAAGTAAGTATACTTCTTCACACAATGCATAGTCAACTTGTGGAACTCATTATCAGAGTTTGTTGCTATAAGTGGGTTAAAAAAAGAATTAGATAAATTCATGGAGGATAGGTCCATCAATGGCTATTAGCCAAGAGAGGCAAAGATATATCCTCATATTATGTGTGTCCCTAAACCTCTGTATGCCAGAAGCTGGGGCTGTACAACAGGGTATGGATAAATCAATGATTACCCTCTTCTGCTCATTCCCTATATATGTTTCAGCTAAGTCAAAGAAAGAAGTTAAGCACAAAATTGTGAGACACTAAATTCTTGTAGCACAATATGTGTGTTCATTAGTTTTGAAATGAGCTCTAAAGCATCTGGAAGTGGCCACTGTGAAAAACAGGATCCTGGGCTAGATGGACCATTGGTCTGACCCAGTATGACCATTGTTGTGTTCTTAAGAAACTAGGGTGACCAGATATCCCAATTTTATAGGGAGAGTCCCGATTTGGGGGATCTTTTTCTTATATAGGCTCCTATTACCCCTCACCCCCAGTCCTGATTTTTCACATTTGGTGTCTGGTCACCCTATAAGAAACACAAACTGAAGTTGTTGGGTTTTTTTCCCAAATTTTCCTCATTTTGACCATTTCATAGACATTAAATCAAATGTAATGGTTTCACATCTTATTTAGAAATGATACTAGTAATCTTTAAAAGGGAAAACAAATTACCTAAATAAAAGCTCCATAATTATTAGAGCTAGTGTATAACTGTATATAAATATATTTTATAGGGCTGTCTTTTGATTTAGCATTTCTAGTATTACATACAAATCATGACAGCAAATGTGTGCAACTCCATATGCACTGAGATGGGAATAAAACCTTTACAGGAAGGTGGGATGAAAGTGTACTGGTTAGAAGACTATGGCTAGTCTTGTAATTGAAGTTAAAATATGGGGCAAAATTTGAGTTCAGTTTTCAGCTTTGCTACAGACTTCCTGCCTGACTGTGGACAAAACACTCAAACTCTGAACTTCAGATTTTCCATATGTCAACTAGGAATAATATCTATCAGAATTTTTGTAAGAAGGATTACTATTCATTTGCAGTGCAGTAGTGCAAAATGCCCCGAACAGATTTGAGATCCCATTGTGGTAGAGGCTGTATAAATAGGAAGATATTGTCTTAACTCATTAGTGCTTGGGATACACTCTGAGATCCTTGGCTAGAAAGTGCTAAAGGCGTTTTAAGAAAATTCTGCATGTGAGATCATATTATGTAAAAAATGATCACCATGAAACCTCTAATAGGAAACTGTCACAAGACTGTTAAGGAACCATTTTCAAGTATCCTCAGTGTTTCCATTTGTTCAATTTTCAGTTGATCAATTTTTATTTATTTGTTTTATTGGTTCTTTCTGTGTTCACCTGTAGTAGGTTTCATTATGTATCATTTTGATTATTTATGTACTAGACTGTAACTTCAGAATCTGGCACATGTGATGTTTGTGTGATACAAAAATAAAAAGGAGCACCTGTCAAAGACTCTAGAACTTCCGCCATAAATAACAAAAGCAAATACAATGTAACTATCAACAAAATACAAAGTTCCTCTTCCCTTACTGAGCCAAATCTGACCCCACTCGAAGCCCATGTCTGCAGCAGCCCTAGCAATGCAAGCATCCCAGGAGCACAGCAGAGAACAAATTGTGACTCAGAAAATCACAATTCCCGAACTCCCTTCTCAATCTGGAGAGAAGTTACTTTAATCCTTTTTCTTGAAGCAGTTGACTCCCTACTATACCTACTGCCCCCTACTCTGGACAGTGAGTGGTGGCAGGATATACATAGCCAAGATTCACCTATTCACTATCCTCTTGCTCACTGAAGGAAGCCTTGGGTGAGTAACCCATGCTTTCTTCACTGCAGCTTGAGTCACATTTAGTCTCCTTCATGGCTGAGTAAGAGATATGTGACAATCTAAGTCCTATATGGATTTTCTTTATTGTTATGAAGAACTATGTGATTCCCATTGAAACTTGGTCTGATGGTTCTCTTCACTTGGAACAGTGGTTGTTAAGTGGTATATCAGACATGTGTGTTCTCTATATATTTTTAAATATTGTACATTTGCTATAAGCCTTCAGTTAGGAAAACAACCTAATACAATATAACACCTGTAGCTTTTAGCTGGTACAACTCAATATTTGAGCTTACAGTCTTTCTTTCTCTTCACTGAGTTATTATAATATAGATTACTATCCCTCACCCAGATCCTCATGTCTAGTATTAGTTAACATAACTCTCTTGATGTCACTGGAACTATGCTGATTTACACCAGTCTTGCATCTGGCCCCTCACTGAAGCTTCATTTATTTTTAAAATACTGCATTCTAATACAAAATTCTTGTAATCTGAATTGATTTCTCAACCAAATTCTGAATTTTATTTTATTACATTTTGAAACTTTAGCATGAGGACAAGATGAGAGAACCTGAAATTCTATTATCCCACTCTTGCTTTAGAGAGATATGTGACACATTCCAGAATACAGCCATTTTATTCCCAGGTTCCACCTTTCTTCTAGTAGCAAGAAAATATTTCAGCTTTTGCCAGCTTTAATACTATTGTTAAATTTGAGGTTGGTGCTAAAGAAAATTTGTTTTAGATTCAGTTTGCCTCAAAATATTAAATTCAGAAAGAGTATAATTCATTTTTCTAACCATTTTAGTACAGTAACTCCTCATTTAAAGTCATCCCAGTTAATGCTGTTTCATTGTTACATTGCTGATCAATTAGGGAACATGCTCATTTAAAGTTCTGCAATCTCCCTTATAACATCATTTGGCAGCCCCCTGATTTGTCATCTGCTTGAAGGAAGAGCAGCCTGTTGCAGCTAGCTGGTGGGGGCTTGGAACCAAGCTGGGCTGGCAGGCCCCCATCAGCTCCCCACTCCCCTAAGTTCCCTGTGCAGCAGCTGTCCAGCAGGCTATCAGTTGCCAGCAGTTCAACTGTCCCTCCTCGCACTGCCATGAGCTGCTCCCCAAGACTCCTGTTTGCTGTGAGAAGGGGAAGAGGGGGGCTAATGTCAGGGTGTCCCCCTCCTCCTGTTCCTGTACCCTGCTTACCCTATCTTCTGTAGAGCAGGGGGGACACACGACAGGGCACAGGATGGCAGCAGCTGCAGTCTCAGCTTGCTGATCTGATTAACAAGGCAGTGTACTTAAGAGTTGGGTCAGCATACGTAAAGGGAAATGCATCTCTCTCTCTCACACACACGGTATGTGTCTCTGTCTGCCATGCTGTCTCCCCTCCTTCCATTCCTGCTGCCCTGTAGCGTGTGAGGCTACATTAACAACAAGTTAACCCTTGAAGGCTCAGCCAATTGCTAGTTCATCATTTAGCAGTGAGGCATTCCCTAGGAAATATCCCATCCTCTGACTTCACCACTTTAACCAAGCTTCACAATCATCATTGCTCTGTACCAGTATTAAATTGTCTGTTTAAAACTTATTCTGTGTGTGTGTTTGTGTGTGTGTGTGTGTGTGTGTGTGTGTGTACACACATGCACACACAAAACCTGGCTTGGAAGAATTGCTGTTTTCTGATTTTTAAAAAAAGTTTTCATCAGAGCACCAGCTCTAACTGGCCACAAACACCCTGTTGCTCATAGGAGACCAGCAGTAGCACAAAGAATATAAAGCACAGTGGCTTGCAGGCAGGAGGACAGCGTGAAGGGGTTACAAGACTCTTGACTTTATATATCTATATTGGACTGCCCTTAGAGTTAGGAATTGTTCAGTTGATCCTTTTTTGTAACTCTTGTGCTTAGGGTATTTGCACCTTTTCTTTTCACCAGCATTAGCAAAATAACACTCTGTTACTAATTTGAAATGCATGTGGTTTTATAGGAACACACCCAGGGCTAGAAACCTGTAGAGTGTTTGCAACACCAGTAGCACTCACTGCCAAACTCATAGCACATAAAGATTGCTCTCAGACATCCAGAAAGAGGTAGTGTGCCACAGAACTTAATGCGACACCCTGCAATGGGAGTCAATTATAATATTTCCTTAATGGAAGTGATCAATCTTTTAGGAAGTTGCAAACTGGAAAAATGTGAGCTGTATTTGTCTTGATTTGGCTTTAGGATATCTAGTGCTTATCCTTGTCTGGCTCTGACTGACTGGAACTGATACTGCTGTGTATGTCCCACGTATCCTAAAACATACAGTGATCTGATCATAACTAAAGAAACCATTCCTCAGATCTTGTGAATTAAGCTAAATCAGATTAAGGCTGCTTTAATTCTGAATAAGAGTGTCCACACAGGGGAGTTAATGTGGATTAACTAGTCCACTTTAAAATTACAATTTCAGTTAATTTAGATTAACCTGTATAGACAAGCTCTTAGTGTGAGAGACGTACAAACATTAGTGAACCCCTAATCTTCCTTTTCTAAGCAAGCTATTCATTCCCACCCTGAGACTGGCCCAGGCAATTTGACACATTGCCTCTTTCTCCAGGACCATGACCTCCACGTGGGAGCACTTTTGTGGTTGCTGCTCCAGCATACCAGTTGAAATGGTGACAAGTAGCCCTTAGCACATCCTATGCCTGATCCAAATCTTACTGAAAGTCAGTGGGAGTCTTTCCATTGACTTCAATAGGCTTTGGATTAGGTCCCTCATGCAGAAAATCTTGGTAACTGGATCTTCATAAGCACAAATCCAGTGGTGTTCTCCCCAGCCATTCACCAAAGCTCCATTGCTAGTACATAGGAGAAACGATGCAGCTCATCTTCTTAGATAGCAGGAATTCTCAAACACCTGTCAACTTCATGCTGTATTACTAGAGCTTCTGGGAGCATGGGATTTTGCAGAGGCTTGTTGCAGAGGGCTGAGTTTTCTGTGTTCTTTAAAACTTCTCAATCAATCTAATTAACATTGCAAGTAAAATGGTGTACAAACATTATATTGCACGTATATTTACCTCAAATAATGGCATGAATATTTTGCCATTAATTCCCTGTGAAATTGCCTTCAGTATTGTATGCTAGCTAAATATCAGCCAATTTCTTGAATGATTCATAATTTATAATGTGGGACACTGCTGCAAGTTAAATTTAGCTAAATTTTCACAGGATCGATTTAAAATATGCTAATTTGCATATATAGATTTTTTTTTCCCCCTAAGAGGATACCAAATCCTGGATGCTGAATTATGTTAATGACTTAAAACTCTCAACTGGTAATCTCATAATCTTGTGGACAATAGTTGTGCATTCAATTTATTACTTCACAGGTTAGCATCCCTTTTAAGTATTCAGGCTGAATTCTTTTTAATCCTAAAAATGGGGTTGCTCCAAGTAAAATGTACAAGTAGTAAGAGCCACATATTTTTTGTGTGTATGGATGTGAGGGGGAGAGAGAGAGCACATGCACACCGTACAAAGACATTTGTTAGTGACACCAAATTATGGCTGACATAAAAACACTGGATATTTTGCTCAGTTTCTAGCACAGAATGTATTCTTCTGTTGATCAAACCATTGTCATAATATCTATTAGATTGCCTAGTGCTCACCTTGCAATGCTCTATTAGTCAAAATATCTCTTTGCCCATGTATTCAAATGAACTGTAGAGGTTATTAACTTGCCCTTGGCGAAAAGATTTCGTTTTCTAGGGCAAATGCTTTTATAAATTCTCTGTGTGACAGTTTTATTACATATTGTAAATAGAATATTCTGCCAGATTTTTATGACAGCCATCACTAACTCATTCAGACCTTATTACTTTTCAACCCTTCATGTACCTTGAATATTCTTTTAAAAAAATCTTTAACATGCCTGTTTTTGGACATTGTATTTTTTACAGTTCTCTGGCCAGATGCATTCACAAACAATTCTTTAAAATATTTTATATTACAGTCAAACACTATATTTTAGAAGAAGCTAGCCTGTAATATAATTTGATGTAGGCAGACATTAATTTGTACTTTCTGCATTTATAGCCATAGACTCATTTACGCTTTTGCAGTCACTAGTAGCATTGAATATAATAGTTTATGTGCTCAGCTGCATATCAGTGCTGGGATCCACTAGCTGTAACCAAATGTGTGTTCTTGTAAAATACTGTTGTTGTTGCTTTAATTTCTATAGTTCATATTTCAAAATAGTATACATGCTTTATTGCAGTAAAAAGGACAAATGAATCTGGCCTATTTGCATGTTAAGAACTATTCAGTCATATGTCACCTTTTTTCTGTACATCAAAAACTTGTGAGGAAATTCCATATTTTTCCCAATTTATTTTCTTGGTTCACAGGCTGCTCTCAAATAAATAAAGTTTATTTATGTTGTTTATTTTTGTATTAGCGTCCGATGGGAAAAAAAAAGCCCTCATTCTGCTAGGCACTGTACACATACAAATAAAAAAGGCAGTTCTTATCTCAGCTTTAACACACATTCAGAGATAACTGATGAAGATTGCAAAAATGGTTTTGGGTGGGATAAGATAACAATGAGGGGTATCAATTTTCAAAATCACCTAAGTGATGCAGGAGTCTAAATCCTCTTGATTTTCAATGAAACTTAAGCTCAGTGACTTAGGCACTTTTGAAAAATTTACTTGAAATAGTAATTTTTAGTATACTAAACAGCAACCCACAGTACACTTACTAACTAACGATTATCAGAACTTGTGTACCTATCATGGCAAAAGCAAAAACAGTTGAAGCCAACGGAACTATATCAGTAAGCACTAGCTTGATAAACTTGTCTAATGAGTAGAGCTGACTGACTGTTTAGAGACAGTTCAGTGCTTGGGAACCAAGTCTGAATTCTGAATTTTCTGTTGATCTCTCAGTCCTTATGTTGGTTGTAAGGGATTTGCTTTGACTACCAACACCACCTGGCTGACAAAATTATTACCCTAGAATAGGCCAGTTCTGATCAGTCTCAACTTTTGAGTGCTTCATTTGCAACTTTATTGTTCTCCTAATATAACTTTTTGGATGTAATTGAAAAAAAACAACCCATTATATCATGTGCAATTCATATTGCCCTCCTTTCCACCATGTGTATCATCAGGAGTGGGATATTCAGATCCACAGCACAGTCTTCTATCACTGGAGGATTTAGTTGTCAAACTCTAAAAAGTCTCTACTGAACATGTTCAAACAAAGATTTTGTTTTAGAGGTTTATAACCCCCTTCAAATTTCAAGTCCTTGCTCCAAAGCATGGAAGTGCTAGGACTTAACAAATTGGTTGTAAGAATGTTTTTAACATGGACAAAATAATATATTTTTCTCTAACCTAATTCTGCGAAATGGCTAAAACTTTCCAGAAGAAAAAAAATCAGCCTTAGGCAGATACCCAGCATGGACAATTTCAGCCTAAATGGTTTAACATTCACATAGTTGTAAGCAACTGAAAATGGGGTCTTATGATGGATACTTTATCTATAGGCATCACTATAATACAGACACCTGTAATAATTAAACACATTTTTGTAATGTGACTATTTATAAGTTCAGCTAAGAAGGAAGTTCCTTGTTTTAAACACTGTAATTTCCGAACTACTTAATAAAGCTAGTAGAATGTGCTATATAAATACAATGCTGCTATATATAACTGAAAGGTATTTTCACCACCACTGCTAAGTTGCGTAAGAATGTAGCATATGAAGTGAAGAACTTTCAAAGTGAACATGGTTCTGTAGAATAACCACACATTCACTACAGCTTCCTTTTCTCCTTGCATTTGTCATGTTGATGTTTCAGATAGTCTGATGCTCATTTGAAGTCATACTCACTTCCCTTTATTTTCAGTCCAAAATCTTCCAGAATCTTTAACATGGCATCTACATCTCACAAATGTGTTTCTACATTTTATCAGTGATTAAATGATTGTTTGATCTGCTCTATTTAACTAGGCATATACACTTTGCATATCAATTTGGTACCTGAGTACCATATGTTATTACATAATTCCAAGAAGCATGATGTTGGGTTATCCTCAGCTTTTGTTGAAACTGGTAGGTTGAAGTTTTAAAATTTGTTTTTTAAAATGTAACTCTGGCTAAATGGGTCTTTGTGTCCTTCTACTTCTGGGCCACAAATAGGTTTATGAGCCTTCTACTGTGAACAAAGACACACTTGATCATTGTCTCACATATATTATTATTGAGGAAGTGCTGATCACTGTGCCATAAGTAAGGCCTGGTCTACACTAACAGCCAGGGTCGACCTAAGATACGCAATTTCAGCTACAAGAATCAGAGGGGTAGCTGTGTTAGTCTGGAATTGCAGAAGTGACAAAGAGTCCTGTGGCACCTTAAAGACTAACTAAAGTATGAGAGCATAAGCTTTCGTGGGCTAATACCCACGTCGTCGGATGCATGCAGTGGAAGTATCCAGGGGCAGGTATAAATAGGTAGGCAAGAACCAGGTGGGAGATAACAGGGTTAGTCCAATGAGGCTGAACCAGCTTGTTATCTCTAATCAGGGAGGGTGAGGTATTCCTCTGGCAGCTGAACTGGAAGTGTGAATAGTGAGAGAAGAGAAGCTGCTTTTGTAGTTAGCTAGCCACTCGTAATCTTTGTTTAATCCTTGATTGATTGTATCAAATTTGCAAATGAATTGCAGCTCTGCAGTCTCTCTTTGCAGTCTGGACTTGAAGGTTTTTTGCTGCAAAATGCTTTAAATCTTTTATGGTGTGTCCAGCGAGGTTGAAGTGTTCTCCTACAGGTTTTTGTATATTGCCATTCCTGATATCTGATTTGTGTCCATTTATCCTTTTTTGTAAGGACTGTCCAGTTTGGACGATGTACATAGCAGAGGGACATTGCTGGCACATAATGGCATATATTACATTAGTAGATGTGCAGGTGAAGGAACCAGTGATAGTGTGGCTGATCAGGTTTGGTCCTGTGATGGTGTTGCTGGTGTAGATGTGTGGGCAGAGTGGGCATTGAGGTTTGTTGCATGGATTGGTTCCTGAGTTAGAGTTATTATGGCGCGGTGTGCTGTTGCTGGTGAGAATATGCTTGAGGTTGGCAGGCTGTCTGTAGGCCAGAACTGGCCTTCCTCCCAAGGCCTGTGAAAGCGAGGGATTTTTGTCCAGGATGGGTTGTAGATCACTGATGATGTGTTGGAGAGGCTTCAACTGAGGACTGTAGGTGATGGCCAGTGGTGTTCTGTTGTTTTCTTTCTTGGGCTTGTCTTGCAGCAGCAGGCTTCTGGGCACATGTGGCTCTGTTGATCTGTGTTTTTATTTCCTTGTGCGGGTATTGTAGTTTTGAGAAAGCTTGCTGGGGATCTTTTAGGTGTTGGTCTTTGTCTGAGGGGTTGGAGCAAATACGATTGTACCTCAGTGCTTGGCTGTAGACAATGGATCGAGTGGTGTGCCCGGGATGGAAGCTGGTGGCATGAAGGTAGGCATAGCTGTTGGTAGGTTTTCGGTATAAGGTGGTGTTGGTGTGGCCGTCAGTAATTTGCACTGTGGTGTCTAAGAAGTGGAACTCCCATGTAGACTGGTCCAGGCTGAGGTGGATGGTGGGGTGGAAGGTGTTGAAATCATGGTGGAATTCTTCTAGAGTTTCTTTCCCATGGGTCTAGATGATGAAGATGTCATCAATATAGCGTAGATAGAGAAGGGGTGTGAGTGAACGAGAGTTGAGGAAGCGTTGTTCCAGGTCACCCATAAAGATATTGGCATACTGTGGGGCCATGCGGGTGCCCATAGCGGTGCCACTGGTCTGGTGGTATATATTGTCACCAAATTTGAAATAATTGTGTGTGAGGATAAAGTCACAGAGCTCAGCAACCACTTGTGCTGTGGCATCATCAGGGATACTATTCAGGTTTTTTTTTAGTTTGTACTCAAATGACCACAATAATGAAATAAAATATGTTCTTCGAGCTTCCCATATAGTTAAAATTCACTGAACTCCTGAGCCTAAGATACATTTGAAGATTTTGTTATGATTACTAGTAAATTTTCCCATTTCACTTCATAACTGAAAATTTCTTCTTCAGGTGGTGCTTAAGAATAAAATAAAAGTAACTTTTGAAGAACTGCCCTAATTCAAAGTGGCTCCCATCTCCTGTTGTCTGCAATGGGCTGGAGGCCACAGGCTATCATTAGCAAAGATGGCCACTGTCTCCATTAATCTACTCTTCCCCATGCCCCTTCTCCATGAGAACATACTACGTTTCTACTTTGCTAATATTTTCCCTCAAGGTAGCTTGTGGGCCCCATTGCACAGCCATTCTGCAAGCTGGTAAGTCTTTGAATTCTCTGAAGAACATTTTATGCATGAGTTTCTGCTGACATTTACACATCTGTCTTTCTCCTAACTAGCGTTTTTCCAGGGTGCACAGTCTCCTGCTTTTCCTGTGACATCCTCAGCAAGCCAAACTGTCTAAACCAGGGGTTCCCAAACTTATTCCATGGCTTGGCCAGGGTAAGACCCTGGCTGGCCCCAAGATGTTTTGTTTACCGGAGTGCAGTAGGTTCGGCCACTCAGAGCTCCCACTGGCCGTGTTTCGCCATTCCCAGCCAATGGGAGCTATAGGAAGCAGCACATGCCAGGCCACTGCTTATGGAATTACATACAAGCTGTGATTCAGAATGATACATACATTCAATACAGTGAGATCTCCCAAAGATTGAAGGTAATTGCCATATCTGTCAGAAAGGGATTCCACAACTTCCCTTGGGAGCCTCTTCCAGAGCTTAACTATTCTTATAGTTAGAAAGTTTTCCATAATATCTAACCTAAAGTTCCCTTCTTTCAGATTAAGCTGATTACTTCTTGTCTTACTTTCAGTGGACCTGGAAAACAACTAATAACCATCTCCTTTATAACAGCCCTTAATATATTTGAAGATTGGTGTTGGACCTGATAACAATCTTCTTTTCCCAAGATTAAACATACCATGTCTTTTAACTTTTCCTCATAGGCCAGTTTTTTCTAAACATTTTATCATTTTTATAGTTCTCCTCTGGACTCTTTCCAGTTTGTCCACATCTTTCCTAACGTGTAGCACACAGAAATGGATGCAGTGCTGCTTACATATGACACTCATGTTAATATGCCCCAGAATGATATTAACCTTTTTCACAAGTACATCACATTGTTGGCTCATATTCAATGTCTGATCTACTCTAACTCCCGAATCCTGTTCAGCAGTACTACCACCTAACCAGTTAGTTCTCATTTTATATTTTTTCCTTCTTAGCCCAGTACTTTGCACTTGCCATTATTGAATTTAATCTTGGTGGATTTCAGATCAACTCTTAAATGTATCAAGGGTGTTTTGAATTCTAGTCCTGTCCTCTAAAGAATTTGTAACCTGCCCTGTCTTAATGTCATCCTCAGATTTTATAAGCATATTCTTCACTCCAAGTCTCTAATGAAAATATTGACTAGTACAGGACTGACCCCATGGGACTCCATTAGATACGTCCTCACAGTTTCACAGTGAAACATTGATAATTACTCTTTGAGTATGATATTTGAACCAGTTGTGTATCCACAGCATGATAATTTAATCTAGCCCGTTTCCCTAGTTTGCTTATGAGAATGTCATGTGGAACTGTGTCAAAGGCCTGACTAAAATCAAGATATAGCATGCCTATAGCTTCACCCCATCCACTAGCCGAATAATCCTGTCAAAGAAGGAAATTAGGTTGGTTTGGTGTGATTTGTTTTTAACAAATCCATGTTGGCTATTACTTATAACCCTACTCTCTTCTAGGTGCTTACAAATTGATTGGTTTATAATTTGTTCCAGTCTCTATTAAGGGAAGGTGGATAGTCTATAATTCTGTGGTTACTCTTTCTTCACTTTCTTAAAGATACATATTGTGTTTGCCCTTCTCTGGTTCTCTGGGACCTCATCTACTCTCCATTGGTTCTTAAAGATAATTGTTAATTGTTCCAAAATTGCTTCAGATCATTCCTTAAGTACCTGAGGATGAGTATTATGAGGCCCTGCTTACTTGAATACATCCAGCTTAAATGAATATTCTTTAACCTAATCTTTTCCTATTCTGATTTATGTTCCTTCCGCCTTGATATTAATATTAATTTCTGTTAAGTATCTGGCCACCATTTACCTTTTTAGTGAATAATGAAGCAAAATAGACAGTAAGCACCTCAGCCATCTTGATGTCATCTGTTATTAGCTCTCCTTTCTTGCTAAGTAGTGGACTCACAGTTTCCTTAGTATTTCTTTTGGACCTAATGTACTTACAGAACCTCTTTGTACTGCTTTTTATGTCCCTTGCTAGGTGAAATTCATTTTGTGCATTAGTCTTTCTGATTTTGTCCCTACATGTTCGTGCTATTCTTTTGTGCTTATCCTTAGCAATTTGTCCATGTTTTATAGAATTCCTTTTTTATTTTTTAGTCATTAAAGGGCTCCTGATGGAGCCATATTGGCTTCTTAATATTCTTCCTATCTTTTCTTTGCATTGTGATAGTTTGTAGTGGTGCCTTTAATATTGCCTCTGAGAAACTACCAACTCTCCTGACCTCTTTTTCCCTTAGATTTTTGTCCCATAAGACCTTACCTGCCGAGTCTTTTTTTAAGTTTATTGTTCCTACCCTGCTGCTGTCACTTCTTCTTTTCCTTAAAATCATGAAATCTACCATTTCATGATCACTTTAATCAAAATTGTCTTCTACCTTCAGATTTGCAACCATGTGTTTGTTACTTTTCTTCTCAGGAACGCTCTTAACCTGTCATGGTCATAAATAACATAAATAACTGAATTTGGGATTTTCAAAGAACTATAATGAAATTAATCCTCCAACTCCCATCAATTTCAGTTGGTGACTGGGTGCTCAACTCCCTTTAGCCCCTTTGAAAACTCCAGCCTAGGTTTTATCCCCCAGGCCCATAATTGGCAATGAGATGAGGGCAACATACACCAGTTCCAGGGTACAGAGTAGTTAAGCAGCCTTACATTTAAAAACAAACACAACCTTTACAAATTGTTTATTTTGTTTAACTCTTGTATAAAGAAAATATTTTTCTTTTGTCTACACTTCTAGTACTGTGATATCTTGGGGTAGATTGGGTAGCTTTGTTATGTCATTTAGCATAATGGGACATGACATGGTACAAGGTAATATATGGTGCCTGAGAATAATAAAGCACAATGTATAAGAGCGGACATTTGCAAATTCCAAGCATCACAAGCAGAAAATAGCCAATTTGAAATCCAGCACATCCACATCTTGATTTTACTCTAATTATGCTATAAAAAAACTTAATGCATTATAGCACTTTCAAGTAGTTGGCAATTATTCTTTTTAGACTAAAACATTACCTTTAGGCAACAAGAACTTAGCTTCTTCATACATCAACATGTTATTGTGTTAATGTCCCTATTAGTCTCCCATTTTGACTGACACTGCTAATTACAGCTGTTCTTGAACTTAATGTGATTTTCTGGCTGACAGTGACCATTCCAAAGGGGGCAGTTTGATTAATGTGAACAACTCAGCTAAAAGAGATATTGAGCATTTAAACACCAGCTTCATTTTCTCCAGCATAATATCCAAACATATTTTCACCACAAAATCCTTTCTATAATACCTCTAAAACAATTTTAGAGGGTTTGGTTATCCTAAAATAATCACATTCATGGGGGATTAGAGATGACCTGCTCAGAAAAATGTATAAACAAACTATAAGGTTCCCAGAGAACAAGGAGGGAAGGCGTTGCTAAACCTATAGTTCCTTAGAATCTGATAATTTTAATTATAAATAAAACATTTGTAGTTTAATTGCAATAACTGATATGAGTGATAGATAAATTATATCTAAATGGAGCTTTTTAGTCCATCAAATAAAAGTATTAACCAGTTTATGGACAAGAAAAAAGCAATTTATATTGCAGTGTACATGGAACCAAAACTAATCAGTGATTACTCAAGTACTGTATGGCATCTTAATATTATTGTAAAAAGGAGGCAACTATGTAGACTGAGTGAATATTACTATATAATTTTAACACACACACATTTCACAAAGTCAACACTTAACATAGAACATTTATTGAAAGACATTATCAACTATTTTATTAATTTGAACTATGGTAGAATAAATTATTGCATTCAGCCTTTTGAGATCCTTTTTAAGAACCTGCTTCCACTAGATTTTTCCTTCCTTCATCTCACTACTCTATAAATCCACTCAGTCCTGACCACCTGTGAATGGAGACTTGAACCTCATGCATTCAGTCGGGCAGACCAGTATACCTTCTGTACTGGGCTTAGAGGCATGCATATAATATATTAATATAAATTTTAAAATAGTTCTCTCAGTCAGAGGAGAAAACCAAACTAATCTCTTTAAATAGACCTGTCGGACCATGTAAATGTGGCAAAACTGTGCACGAGGTGCTTACCGTACTCAGATGAGTTGCCACTGCGTTAAACATCCTGGGGTTGACGAGCCAGGTATTAAGTCATTTCTAGGATACTTCCAGTTTTCCTTTGTTCTTAGCTATCGGGTAGTATGGCTTATATTACTATACTACGGCATATGGTAGGTCTTACCATTTTAATTTATAAAGACTTGAGAAGTCTTCATTTTTATGCATAAAGTAGCTTCATGGATGTCAGTGGGAGTTAACTGTGCATAGGGAGAACGGTTAAGCCTACTCCATATATTTAATATTAGTTAAGTTCAATGTTACCAGTCTGTTAAAGACTGATCTTGGGATATGCCAAGTGCCTGATGGGAATCTCTGGGCCCCTTCAACAAGTATTCACTTCAAATAGAGTTGAAGAAGCTCAGAATTTTACATGACTGGTTCCTTATATTCACCATAGCTTGTTCAAACTCTTATTGCTTTCCTGTCTGAGTGAGTGCTCAGGTCAGCAGGTATATATTGCTCTTCCCTTGCAGTCCCAATACTGTCACACAAGATTATAATCAGCCATACAGTAGCCACAATTTTTTTTTCTTGTATTTTACTGTATTAAAAATAAAGCACCCTGAAGCACTGTGTGTTCTTTCTTATAATTTGATGGCAAACAACATTCAGGATAACACTATATAATCATCTTCCTTATAAAAATTACTAACTCTTACTTTAAAATGAATTCCCTTCAGCTATTTTGCATCTCTTGTGTCTACCTCACCCAAACATTAGACCAACCAGATTTTACTGGCAATACTGGCAGAGAGGTAATATTAAAGTTACCTGACTGGAGATATACAGATATGGAGGATGAGATTCTGAGTTGTATCTCTAAGGGCTGGGCTACACTGGAGCGGGTGTTGAGGTGGGGTTCAACCTAAAATACGCAACTTCAGTTACGCCAATAGCGTAGCTGAAGTCGCAGTATCTTAGGTCAACTTACTTGAACGTCCCCACGGTGATGTGTCAACCGCAGCTGTTCCCCCGCCTACTCCGTTTACTCCTCTTGCTGAGATGGAGTTCCAAAGTCGATGGTGAATGCATTTGGGGATCGATTTATCCCATCTAGATGATACTGATACATCCCCGATACATTGAACGCTACCTGCTGATCCAGCTGGTAGTATAGCCGTACCCTGAGAGGCACGCTAGTGAATATGCAGCTTAGGGAAGATGTTCAACTGAGGCAACTTTAAGTTGTCTTTGTGCCCTCCCAATCCTGGGCTGCTCTGGGGCAGGAGAGGTCCCTGTACAACTGAGGCAGATCCCCAGGCCTGTCCAAATTATGTCAGGCTCCCCGAGCTGCCTTACTGGATGCAGCACTACCCAGAATCAACACAGTTCATATTGTGCCACCTCCTCCAATATGCCACTCTTTCCCTCTAGCAATCCTTCAGCCCCCATCTGGATTTTCCATGGGCTTGCAATCCAGTCTCTGAAATAACATATGACTTTGCTATGCTAATGAACTGCACAGAGGTTTTACATACAGACACATGAATATATATTGTTTCACAGATTTGCTAGAGTCCCAACTCCAACGCTTTGCTAGAGTGTTGGAAAATTGAGCATATTAATTTCTAAAATATCACTTACAATAAAAGTACTCATTTCTGAATAGCTAGCTGCACTAGTGAGCTGTAGGGTCATCCATTAGAAACTAAGGCACTGATCTGAACTTGGACAGATCAAGGGTCTGCCAGCACAGATCAGTCTGCATGATCTTGACCTTAAACATTTGTTATTCATTGATATCATCTAATAATTGGGGAGTCATCAGGTAATTCAACCTACATAGTACCTAGAAATGTTAACTGTTTGGTATGACCTCCCAATTCAACTGCTTGAGCAGCTTGATCATTGTCTTGTTGGCATTTGATATTATTGCGAATAACATGGAGAAACCTTAGACAAAGCACCAAGTATTAAAGCATCCTACCTGCTTATAGATATGCATTTCTTAAGTAATTTTTAAAGAAAAAAGTGCACTAGTGATGATTGATAATATTTTCTTGGATATCACAGGATTAGTCATGGGATCTTTCAAGAATTAGGGCAAAACTAACCCACTTTGTTATAAGTCACTTTACTCAATGGGATAAAAAGATTAATTATCATGGCAAAATACAGAATGTGTAAATTCACCATGTTTCATAGCTGTGCTGTTGATTTGTTAAATCCTCTTTGAAAGATCCTCTGAAACTTCTTTCAATAGATGAGGAAATACGATGGTGGTGTTCATACTTCTTTTAAACTCTGTTTTCTACTTTGTGAATTACTTAAAGTTGCAGAAGATATTTAGGGAGAAAAATCTCTACCAGCTGCAGGGAGAGGGCAAAAGAAATATATAATTATTGCTGAACTAATTGTAGTGGATTATTAGGGCAAACCAAGTGACAGAAAGCAAGTATTTGAACAGCTAGACTTTTTGCTTACAGTATTCTATGTTACTGAGCCTACCCTTTTATTTCTCAAATATTTAATTTCTACAGAAATGAACACTCATCTTTTATCCTTAGGAATTGGAGAAACAAAAGTAAATGTTAAAAGACAGGTAGACAAGATAAACAGTTGCATATCTAGACATAAAAACCATGTGCAGACATAGTACTACCTTATGGTAAATTAGAGATTCATCTTTTAGTTCCAAATGCAGTGGATGAAAACAGCCCCATGATAAATGTATATTGCATCAAGAGATGTTATTTCAGACTTCAAATTGTGAGCATCCACTTACCATTATAACCCCCATTTTGCTCCATCTAACTCCATTAAAACAAAACGAATCCACTAGAATTAATTTTCTCATGTGTAGTTTTCAGAAAAAGGAGAACTTTGTAAATTTAATTTTTGTGGTCAGCTGGAAAAGTTGATAGTGGGATATGACTGCTTGAAAAACCAGGTAAGGTTTTTGGAAATCATTCCTAATGTTTTGTTGTCACCTCATTGTTCAAGAACAGCTTATTCATGTTATTTACATTTCAAAAATGTTATTGTTTTCCACTAAGAGTTGTGCCTTTTCATGTTTGGGGAGACTTAAGTAGGTTAATTTTGAAGTTAATCCAAGTCTTTTATCCATATGCATAAGAAATCAATGGCGGTGTGTGGTGGATGTACAAATCTCAGACTTGCTGTGGAGGATTAAAGAACTGCTCTGGGCCAAATCAGCTCCATCCTGCTGCACCTGCAAGGAGTGCTGTCAGGCCCTGAGGAGGGCTTAAAAGGGGGAGAACCAGCTCAGCTGGTGTAAAGCTAAGAGGAGAGCATATCATTAGCACTTAGCTCCAGGGAAAAATTTGGCTAAGAGCAGGGGTTGCTTGAACAACTGCTGCCTTCTGAGGGAAACTTGGGGCTGATGCAGATTGGTTACTTTGGGCTTATTAACAGTGGACACTCGTGTTGTCTGCTAGAAGCTCCTTGAAGGAAAGGGAAACATGCTGTGGCCTTGTTAGTTTGTGGGGGTTTATTTTTTTTGGATTTCTGATAGCTCTGGAAGAGGTGTGCGCAACTGGATGTCTGTCCCCCTATGCCTGAACTCCTGCTGTTGACTACCTGGGTCTGAGGACCAGAGGCTGGAGTGGGAGACCAACCCTGTGACAAGGCTGTGAAGTCCACAAATTGAGTCAAATGGAATTTAAGAACTCTGCAGCAGCAAATTGTGCATTTCCTAAAAGTTCAGAGGCCTGGGTTTTTTTATTGTCTTGTGTCTTGTATAATTACTTACACCAGAGCAAAGTGGATATAAAATAATGCCATTCAGATTGTTCTTTGTACTAGTGTAAATGATTTCATGAGGAATAGGATAATGGAAAATTAAGCTCCTTGTCTATATTGATAGGATGTATATGTTGCAGATGTTCTCCAGGGGAAGCGCTAAGAGTGGGAACCTCAGGAACTCTTGGCAAAGTGGGGTGTTCTGCATAGTAGGGGTCTTTGTGGAGGTTATAGCTACTGCAATAAATTGAATGGTATTTGAAACTATCAGGGACTTCTGAAGACATTAGAAGATGAGCAGTGACTTTAGCTAGTGATTTACAATGCATTAATACTCCACAAATACACTCAATTTGTTGAAACTAGTAATGCTCATCAAAATTTTCTTATGGTTTAAAAAAAAACTAGGAAATTCCCAGACAATGATCTTCACTTTAAAAATATTTAGACTGTAAATGATGTTGCAAAGTCAGACCCGACAGTTGTAAGAGTGTGGAGGAAGGCAAGCATATTAGCCCCAGAATGGTGAAGGCCCCTTTTCCCTGTGAACTGAAAAGTGATCACCTCTGGTTAATTAGACACACCTGAGTCCAAGCAAGGGTTACTAGTGACCTTTAAAAATCTCTCTTCTGGTGAGCCACAGGAAGAAAGGATGAGAAACAAGCTGAGAAGAATTAGTGACTGCAGGGAGATAAGTCTTCTCACAAGTAGAAGTCTATTGTCCTCCCTATCAGAGAAACAGTAAAGTTTACTTTTGTTTGGCAAGAAGCTGGCAACAAGAAGCAAGTGCAATGAGGAAGTGCCTGGGGCAGGGAGCAAGGAGGTGTATTTCCTTTGTGATGAGTTGTGGAGTTTTTTGCAGAGGGGTGTTGTGTTTTCTCCTTTTTCACTTAAAAATGGCCTATCTTGAGTCTTAACTTCTAAGTATTGAAAGAAATCAGCCAAAGTCAAGAATTAAAAACCTCCATAGTAGAAGTGATTTACTCCAGGCTCCTTCCCCTCTTCCCTTCCCCACCTCCACTGCCAGAGGGAGAACCGTAGAGGTTGATGAGGTGAAAGAGATGTCTGGCCACCATGTATATAATTTATTAAGTAGTAAAATCCCTTTGTAAATCTTATGTACAGAACAGCTAGGAAATTCAAAGTTAAGGTTATTACACTTAAATTGAAAATAAGGAAAAGCAGATTTAGGCTTTAATTAAATAAAGCCCGTAAGTAAATTCCTTTCTTTAAGCCTGTGAGTAGTTTCCATTGAAGAGGGCCTTTATTAATGAACAATACACACGTCACATCCCCAGATATTGCCTTTAAAGAACACCTTTTAAAATACTTTCACAAACTTGTAGTTGGCTTTCAAAGGTGATGATTTATTTTTTACTCAATACCATGGATGTGATTTATTGCCTGTTTCACAGAGGGAATGAAACTGAAATTGCTAAAGGCAGTTGTAAGCAAAGCAGAGAGTGAGTATCTGAGGAATGATTCCATGGACAAAGGGAAAGCCTCAAGGGCCACATCAGAAAAATCTGACTTTGCATATATAGTTCTTTGGATGGGAAAAGTTCTACATTTGCACATGCAGAGCAGGTGTTGGGACTTGCGACTACTCAGTTTATGGTGAAAATATAGGTTGATTTGTGTTTTTTGTTTTCGCATGAATAAATAAATTTGGGCCTGATCTAAAGCCAATAGGAGCATTACAGTTAACTTTCACAGGCTTGATTCAGGCCCTGTGGGTATGAATTTGATTTTGATTTTCATACAAGTGTAACTTCATGGGTCCAGATATACCTTAGCCAGATATTTGAAGACTCCCATACTGTAGAGGAGTACCTGGTTATGGAAGGGTCATTATAGCTGGCTCTATACAATCCTTATGCCCAGTGTAAGGGGCATGACAGGAGAAAGGAAGTATGACTTGGGCAGTGTTATGGTACTCCACTGCTAGAATGCCCCCTGGAGAGCTTTTGTAGTGAAGCGCAAGATGTAGTCAAGCACAGATTCCTTTGCACTCCCCACAGGTCCTGCACAGAGAAGAGCTCATCCAGATTGGAGAATCCAGAGCACGGACTTTAATTGCTACTCCTCATTCAGACCTGTGTGAATGAAATCAGAGTCAAATTTTTAGCATGCATGACTGGACTAAATTTTAACGATCATATTCAGACTCCTCTCAGAACTTGACATGTCAGCTCTCTGTCTGAAGTGTGCCGGAGCACATATGTCATGTAAATAGATATGTCTAGGTTCTAAAATATTGTTTTGTTTGTAATATGGATGAGATAACATGGTTATGGAACCCCACTAGGGAAATAAGTTAGAGATTAGGGCATTCCCATCCCAACTGTAAATAATAATAGTATTTTTAGAAAAACCTGTTCGGCTTGTGATGTGAAGAAGCCCCTAGCCTTTAGCAGGTGCACAGTTAAAGCCTTCAGAGTTGAGAACAACATTCCTAACAATTTGAACTGTAAACACTTGTGTACTATGCTATTCACATTTAAGGTCACACTTTATTTGAGGTAGTTCTAGAAAGAAATGTAAACCAGAGCCAGAACTTTTTCCCATTTTGGGAAATTTTCAATGCTGAAGAAAAGCTTGAAGTATTATTGGCAATCCAAAATGCATCACAGAGGCTTATATCATGTTAAAAATAACATCCAAATTTTCAAAGTGCATTGTGTTTGTACTTTTAATCCAATTGTACATAACTATTTTAGGTACTTGACTTGTGTATTCATACATGCAAATACCTGATATTTAATCACTCACATGCATGCCAGGTATTTGCATGCATAAATTAGGTGAACACAATCATGCATGTAAACACATGCAGACTTGTTTTAACATCTTGGCATTAGAGAACAGCTTTTTCTTGGGTGATTGCTGATGTAACTGGCTGTCTTGAGACTCTGGTATGTTACACCACCATGATAAATTATAACCCTTCCTGATTATCCACCCGGGTCCTTGAAGTGAAACTACTAAAATGATCACTCTTTTTCTTACTATGTCCCTGTGATGCAACCTTACTCTGTTCTAAGCAAGAGTCTCACTATAAATTGTTTTATTCACCCAGTAATACTATGCCACCTCCACTGAGTACTCAATGCAGGAAAATCAGGTTGAAAGAGGTAGCTTAACTTTTACTTCACTGATAGCATTTCTAGTCTCAAACAAAAATTGTAAAAGCATGCCTCACTGAAACCCAGTGAATTTAACTTTTATTTAGCATAGACTATTTCGTACAACTTGTCTGCTAGCCACTTTTTACTACAATTCTTTATGGAGTTGTGCAGTATTAATTGTTAAGAGTCCATTCCAAAGAGTGATGCTCTCACAAAATGCCTAGTGGTCAATGAAGCCTTCACAATCCACAAATAAATAGAAGATTCTAACAGCATGCACTGCAGACTCAGGTTGGGATAATAGATCTAGCTACCTGTGATGGGGCAGCTGCCCCTCGCTGATAGGTAAGGTGTTAAAGCCACACTGGGGATCCTGCGCGGAAGGCAGCCAACGAGGAAAAGGCTTATAGTGCCAGCCAATCAGTGGAATCTTTAATCGTGCACTGTTACACTGCATTTTCTGTTTTATGCATCATCACCTCATTTACATAAGCACACACACCTCCACCCAAATTCTTGCTTCTTTTATACCTTTTGACTTCAGTTGTAATCCAGCGGGGTTGATCTGGGTATGACTGACTTTCACCATAGGACTAGAATTTAGTTAACAATGCTGTGAATGATGTGTAAAACAGATTAAAATGTTGTTCATTTTCATGTGATAGTGTTGGCTGTGCAGTGCTAAGAGGAGTAAAACATTTTTTGTAATTAAAGGTTGAGGACAAGACTGAATACATAGAGGGAACACATTTGTGTGGAGAATCAGTGCTGTTTCTGCGTTATATTTCAGAGGAGAAGAAGATATGGCTTTATCCTAATACATAAATAGAAGGAGACAAAGAAGGCAATAGCTGAACATATCCTTAATTAACATTTATTATTGTACAATTGCAAACATAAACTAGTTGAAAACTTAAATTCCAAACAGAACAGGAGTATTTTAAATATGACCAAATATATTTGGTTAATATAAATCTGTGTAGTATTAATATTTCAGATATATGTTATTTACACAACATTTCCTTGTTGCTTTGAAATAACATTTTGAGTGTTTAGCATTAAAACAAACCATTGTTTTACTGTAATGGTTAGAAAAGCAGAAAATAGTGATAAGAGCTGGTGTGGTTTCAGCTTCTTTGCTATGGTGTAAACTTATAGTTGAGAGTATGGGAAACAAAGCACAACCATCATAATTCTTCTACAAATGAGCTGTTTTTCAAATGAAAATGACTACTGTATTAACAAATACAAGTGTGATAGTGTCCTCAGTCTGATTCACTGCATGTGTATATGGTAATTGTTCATATTCTTCACTGCTAGTACAGAGTTCCAGCCAACAAGCCAGATCTTTCACTTATGCTCTCCACAAGTCAAATTTAGAGATTTGGAAATTTAAGCCTTAGAATCTCTGCTGTATTGTATTTCAAGGATGTTCCTTTAATGGGAAACTCCATTAACTGATGAAGTTGCTTCCCTTGATTTAAGGTCTTACACTATTTACGTAGAAGTGAGTAGGAGCTTTGTTATTGACTTCAGTGGTGATAGGATCAGACCCTGATGTAGAACCTTTTTCAAATTCAGTAGTACTACAAAAACATAAACTATATATACATTATTTTTTCTTTGCAGTGCTGAAAGCATGCTAGGAACTTTACAGAATGATACAAGTAGTCATCCCATCTCTTAAAAGGTGGGGGGGGTTTGGGGAGGAGCAGAGACTGGTAATCAGGATCTCGTTGTTTCATGTTACCTGAAATATGGCAATTCTAACAATATGCCCTTGGCAACAGCAGTGGTTCAGTACTCATGCTAAGGAAAATGTACACCTGCTGTCACTGTCATCACTTCAAGAAATAAAGTAGGCACTTCTGGATCTTCCCACCCAAGCATTGACTGTACTTAGTTTGTAATTTCTAATCACAACCCAGACTACCAGCAGCACCTTGATTAAATCTAGCAGGGAAATGATTGTGATTTAATTTGCCTTTTCTTATAGGAAGATCCATAATATCTTCCTATAAGTACTTTTCATTGGTACATTTCATCAATAGGTTCAATATCTATGGACCAAATTCAGAGATACTTGACTTTGACTTACTCACGCAAATCTCCCAAAGACTCAATGGTTATTTTGTCTGTCAGAAAAGTGAGAAACTTGGAATAAGGATTCAGAATAAGGATTTGGCTTTATAATATATATGTAAAACAATAAGAATTTTCTAGTAAAATATTTTTCAACTATAGTCCCCAAATTGAAGTCTCCACGCGTAAATCCAAGATTGTTTTGGGCATGGAGTTTTTCAAGAACCTACAAAATAGAATTTTTTCCTATTTTTACAGTAGAAACATCAGGTTTCAGTACTATCATTGTGAGTAACAACTATATAAACCATAAGGGGCACAAACATGTTGAGGGGTCAGGACCACTCTCCCTTTTGGTTGAGTTTGAGACTGTTCAAACATTTTTCTATTAAATGTAGTCATGAGATGGAAAAAGTTGAGAATAACAATACATTAATGTAAACAACTTTTGTTGCTGTAAAAGTGATTAAAAAATGAACACAGCGGTTGCCAGGAACACTAAGAGAATGGTCTGACTGGGTCTCAGAGCAAGCTAAAAAACTGAGAAGCATATGCAGTTGGCAGGTTGCTGGCACATAGATCTTTTAACAGGCTATGTGTCCCAACCTTTCTTGTGTGGCTACCCCTCCAGTTCCCTTCCCCCAAACTAACCATAAATAAATCTCCATTGTTGGGAAATGCTACATTTTTAATCCAGTTAAAGACATAGTATTCAGGATTGAATAATGAAATAAGGAGTGTTTTCAGGTAGATGTAGGTGAAAGCAGAATGAACCCTGAAGATCATCAGAAACTTTATCCAGAAGGGTGGAGGATCAATGGGAAATTGGAGATATCAAAGAAGCTTTATGAGTGCCTATAAAAAGAGGCCCTTTTAGGGAGATATGATTTTACCCTGTGTATATAGTGCTCCTTGTTAAGTAATATCATCTTAAGTCCTAGCTGGTGTCCTATTTTGTAGCAAGTACAGTGATAGAACTGATAGAAACAAGTTAGTTAGTGATAGAACAAGTCACAGAAAAGCTCAATATTAGATAAGCAGAGTACAGACTGACTGACTCTTAGCTTGCATGTGGACCAACCACTAGAAGGAAAGAACTTGTTATATATTTAAGCTAATGAGTTTATTTCTTTAGCTCAACTGGGTAGGGGCTTCTTCTTTTGAAGCTGAAGATCCTGGGTTTTCTCTCTGTTGGCCCCTTTTAAGTAAATGACAAAACTCACATTGACTGGCATGGAACCACATTTTCATCCATGGTGTTTGTTTATAAGTGGCATGACTCTATCACATTTTCTTCTATGAATTCCACACTAATAAACCAGTATGTCTTTGTTGCTTTTTTCTACTAACTTTGTAGACACAAAAAGGATCTTAACAATATAATCTTTTTGTTGGCTTGATATAATATACCAACTACTTCCCACACACTGTAAGTAGCTTTTGTTATCCCTCTTGTCAAGGATCATTCTATTTAGAGTATCTAATTTATGCAGCACTTCTTTATAAACCATAGGCTATCTCCTCCCATTTGTAAATGGCAGGTTATGTTTTTCCACCATCGAGACAAAACCACTTCTGTTTGATGACGTTTTGCTGCTTTTTTCCTGTGAAGAAAACCAAGTATGACACTTCCTCCCACAGCATTTCACACTTAGTTCTGGATGAGCTTTCCATCTCACTGTGGTGATACATGTCATGCCCCACTCCATGTGTAACTGTAAAATGATCCCGACACTTCTTTCATGAACACCCAGCTGAGGTTGCATTGCTTTTTTCCCTCCTAGCTAGTCAAGAATGCACATTCTGTGGTGTTGTAATGTAATGCATGGTGGTCTTTCCCTTTCTGGTGATTTATGACCATATCTTGTGGCTCCTCTTTACCAAGCCTACTCCTCAGAAAAAAAACCCAAGAAAAATCAATATCCAGGTGCACTAAAAATTAGATTACAAAGTGATAGTAGAATATGTGAATGGTGCCATAAAAGTTAATTTTTGAGGCTAATTTGCTAAATTAAGATATAATAAAATTTTAAAGACATTTTAAATATTGAGTAACATTTTGTTTAAAATGTACACACTTACTTTTAAACAAAACTGTTGAATGTGAAATTGTTTGTAATGCTATAGAACCACTTAGTTGTTTACAAAAATAGAATTAACATTCAATATCATGTATCATGCAGAACTAACAACTGTGATTTGTAAATCAGCTTCTGTACTGAATGACTCGAGGATAGATAATGTGACGCCAATTTTTACAAAGGGCTCCAAAGGTGATGCTGGCAATTACAGGTCAGTATGAACGACTTCAGTAGCGAGCAAACTGGTTGAAATTATATTAAAGGACACAATTGTGAGACACTTAGATAAACATAATTTGTTCAGAAAGAGTCAACGTGGTTTTTGTAAAGGGAAATCATGCCTCACCAATCAACTAGAATTTTTTGAGAAGGTCAACAAGTATGTGGACAAGGGGGATCCCATGGATATAGTGTACTTATATTTTCAGAAAGCCTTTAACAAGGTCCACCACCAAAGGCTCTTAAGCAAAGTAAGCTGTCATGGGACAAGAGGGAAGGTTCTCTCATTGATTGATAACTGGTTAAAAGTTAGGGGGGAAAAGGGTAGGAATAAACGGTCAGTTTTCAAAATGGAGATAAGTAAATAAAGGTGTCCCCAAGGGTCTCTACTGTGGCCTGTACTGTTCAACATATTTATAAGTGATCTGGGGAAAAGGGTAAACTGTGAGCAGCAAAATTTCTGGCTGATACAAAACTGCTCAAGAAAGTTAAGTCCAAAGCAGATTGTGAAGACCTACAAAGCGATCTTACAAAACTGGGTTACTGGCCAACAAAATGGCAGATGAAATTCATTGTTGATAAATGCAAAGTAATGCACTTTGGAAAACATAATCCCAATTATACATATAAAATGATGGGATTTATATTAGCTATTACCACTCGAGAGAGATCTTGGAGTCGCAGATAGTTCTCTGAAAACATCCATTCAATATCGAATGGCAGTCAATAAAGTGAACAGAAAGTTGGGAATCATTAAGAAAGGGATAGATAAGACAGAAAACATCTTATTGCCTCTCTATAATTCTATGGTACGCCCACATGGTGAATATTGCATGCAGGTGTCATCGCCTCATCTTGAAAATATGTATTGGAATTGGAAAAGGTTCAGAAAAGGGCAACAAAAATGATTAGGGGTATGGAACAGCTTCTGTTTGAGGAGAGATTAATAAAATTGGGACTTCTCAGCTTGGAAAAGAGATGACTAAGGCGGGGATCTGATAGCGGTCTATAGAATCATGATGGATGTGGTGACAGTAAATAAGGAAGTGTTGTTTACTCCTTCTCATAACACAAGAACTAGGGGTCATCAAATGAAATGAATAGGCAGTAGGTTTAAAAAAAAAACAAAAAAAAACTTTCTTTATACAGTGCACAGTCAACCTGTGGAACTCTTTGCCAGAGGATATTGTGAAGGCCAAGACTACAACAAGGTTCAAAAAATACATTCATGGAGGAGGACCATCAATGACTGCTAGTCAGGATGGGCAAGTATGGCGTCCCTAGTCTCTGTTTGCCAGAAGCTGAGAATAGGCAAGAGGGGATGGATCACTTGATGACTACCTATCCTGTCCATTCCCTTTGGGGCATCTTCTGCTGGGCACTGTCAGAAGACAGGATACTGGATTAGCTGAACTTTGGTCTGACCCAGTATGGCCATTCTTATGTTCTTATATGTATTCTTTTTTAAACCAGTACAAGTCTATTTTATTTATATAATTAAATTCATTAAGAAATACATGTATAGCAGGAATCGGCAATGTTTGAGACATGGCCCGCCACGGTAAGCACCCTGGCAGGTCAGACAGGGCTGATTTGTTTACTGCCACATCCGCGGTTCAGCCAATTGCTGTTCCCACTGGCCACGGTTCGCCGCTGCAGGAAGCGGCACAGACCAAGAGATGTGCTGGCCATGGCTTCCCACAGCCCCATTGGCCTGCAGTTGTGAACCGTAACCAGTGAGAGCTGCGATTGGCTGAACCTGCAGCAGTTAAACAAATTGGTCTGGCCCACCAGGGGGTTTACCCTAGTGTGCTGCGTGCCAGACATTGCTGATCCCTGGTATATAGCATGAATTGGGAGAAAACATTTAAAAGTAAACACTGGCAAAATTACAAAAGTCAAAATTAGTAACCCTCATTTCTGATAAACGTAACTGCACCATTGACCTGCAAAATAGAAAGAACTTCGATCTACATTTATAAACTAGAAAGTGATTTGGTATAATACTGAGCCTCACTACTAACATACATGAACAGAGAATGATTAAAATTATACAGATGTTCATCATTAACAATAATCTAATAAATTCCCATTTTCACACTGATAGAATATTATCCAAAAGTAATACAATACTTCCATAGATCTCACATATTAATTGTACCTCATTTAACTTGCAAAGAATTAAGAGGACCAAAGGACTGCAATGAGACAAATATTAATTTTGAAGGTCTAATAGTTCACAGCAGGTCTTGTCCAAATGTAAGTAGTTACATCATCTTCTCCTCATTATGCTACCTAGCAATTATACAAACTTGTTTGTACTGTTGTTCTGTAATCAAAGAACTTCTATAAAACATAGCTTACCAATTATCCATGATAGGGTGGAGATGGTCTTCTGAAATTTACTATAAACAAGAGTTAAACTATAAGTAACCTTTGGGGACTGGATTGTAATTATGACGATCAGGGCTGTAGTTCTCTCATTGTCAATCACTGCAATGGAACAGTAATTGCTCCTCCAGGATTCTTACAAGGGAAGATGTATCACAGACTGATGGAAAATCAACTACAGGCTGCCCAGGCATTGTACAGCTGTGGAAGATGGATGTACAGTTTGTAGTTTAAAGTGGAATGTGGAAATTTAAGAAGGCCCCACATTTATTTGCTCTCTGTGTGCACACATGTGCAAAAGAGAGAGAGAGAGAGAGAGAGAAGGGCGGGGGAATTGGGTAACAGAGAGTCTGTTCCTGTCTGAGGCTAACAAAAATTCTAAGAAAACCTTTATAGGGTTTTAGTACAGGCCCCAAGCAGAAGTTGGACAGTACTAGGCTGATAGCTAAAGATAATTTCTTAAAACACAGAACCAAAGAAAAAGAATGCTTCAGTTGAAAAAATTCCAATTTAAAATTAATATTTTTTGCAGACAATCTAGGCCTGCAAAATATCCATGAAAGCAAACTCCTGAACCCATGCAGTGTCCTACTGAACTCACGGGAGCTTAGTGTTGACATAGGGATCTGCCCAAATGGTTCTCCTTGCAGGATTGGAGTCTAGCTTCTTTCAGCAGAAGCAACAAAGCTTCTCTAGCCAGCTACACAAAGTAGGCAGTACCATAAAGTTATTTCAACAGCTGATGAGGTCGTAGAGCATTGGAGTGGTACTCAGGAGGTTTGGATTCTATTTCCAGCTCAGCCATAGATTTCCCATGTGACTGTAGACAAATCCCTTAATCTGTGCTTCAGGTTCCTTCTCTCTAAAGTGAGAGTAAGCTTTTCTTCCTCATAGAGGTTTTGTAAAGATAAATTCATTAAGGTTTGTAACCTTTCCTTTAAATCAACCTCTGTACCCAATGACTGGAAGATAACTAATGTAACGCCGATATTTAAAAAGATCTCTAGAGGTAATCCCAGAAATTACAGACCGGTAAGTCTAACGTCAGTACTGGGAAAATTAGTTGGGAATAATAGTAAAGAATAAAATTTTCAGGCACATAGAAGGACATAAATTGTTGGGCAAAAGTCAACATGGTTTCTGTAAAGGGAAATCATGTTTTACTGATCTATCAGAGTTCTTTGAGGGGGTCAACAAACATGTGGACCAGGGAGATCCAGTGGACATAGTGGACTTAGATTTCCAGAAAGCCTTTGACAAGGTCCCTCACCAAAGGCTCTTATGTAAATTAAGTTCTCATGGATAAGAGGGAAGATCCTTTCATGGATTGAGAACTGGTTAAAAGACAGAGAACAAAGGGTAGGAATAAATGGTAAGTTTTCAGAATGGAGAGGGGTAACTTGTGGTGTTCCCCAAGGGTCAGTTAGGACCAATCCTATTCAGCTTATTCATAAATGATCTGGAGAAAGCGGCAAACAGTGAGGTGGCAAAGTTTGCAGATGATACTAAACTGCTCAAGATAGTTAAGACCCAAGCAGACTGTGAAGCACTTCAAAAAGATCTCACAAAACTAAGTTACTGGGCAACAAAATGGCAAATGAAATTTAACGTGGATAAGTGTAAAGTAATGCACATTGGAAAAAATAACCCCACCTATACATACAATATGATGGGGCTAATTTAACTACAACTAATCAGAAAAAAGATTTGGAGTCATTGTGGATAGTTTTCCAAAGTCATCCACGCAGTGTGCAGAAACAGTCAAAAAAGCAAACAAGATGTTAGGAATCATTAAAAAAAGGATAGAGAATAATATGGAGAATATCTTATTGCCCTTATATAAATTCATGCCCACATCTGGAATACTGTGTACAGACGTAGTCTCCTCATTTCGAATAGGATATACTGGATTAGAAAAGGTTCAGAGAAGGGCAACTAAAATTATTAGGAGTTTGGAACAGGTCCTATATGAGGAAAGATTAAAGAGGCTAGGACTTTTCAGTTTGGAAACGAGAAGACTGGGGGGGGGGGATATGATCGAGGTATATAAAATTATGAGTGGTGTGGAGAACGTGAATAAGGAAAAGTTATTTAATTGTTCCCCTAATATATGAACTAGGGACCACCAAATAAAATTAGTGGGCAGCAGGATTAAAACAAATAAAAGGAAGTTCTTCTTCACATAATGCACAGTCAGCCTGTGGAACTCCTTGCCTGAGGAGGTTGTGAAGGCTTGGACTATAACAGGATTTAAAAGAGAACTGGATAAATTCAGGGAGGTTAAGTCCATTAATGGCTATGAGCTAGGATGGGTAAGGAATGGTGTCCCTGGACTCTGTCAGAGGCGGGTGATGGATGGCAGGAGAGAGATCTCTTGATCATTACCTGTTAGGTTCACTTCCTCTGGGGTACCTGGCATTTGCCACTGTCGGTAGACAGGATATTGGGCTGGATGGACTTTTGGTCTGAGCCAGTACGGCCATTCTTATGCTCTTATGTTTGTGAAAATCTCAGATGATTCAGTGATTTGGGACCATTTTAGAACCTGGATGCATAGACTTAACTATCCCAAGGCAAGTCCCACCCATTTATAAAAAGTAAGATGTAGTAAAGGCTAGTAAATTGAGTAGACAGATCCTTTGAAGGAGAATATTACCACAAAGGAGCAGGACAGATGAGCAGAGGAAAGACGACTCACTACTCATAAGAGAAGGTGGTTCTGGATCTCTGGGATTAACAATTTATTGTTTTACAACTATTATAACTAGGTTAGCTGCATCTTCCCAATTGGAGAAACTATACAAGAGTATCAGGGTGCAGGCAATCTAAAACTGTCAAGCTGCCTGCTTATTTGCCACCATGTGCAACTGCTGGAGACAACTGGTGCTTTTGTGGAAGGCAAAAGAGGAACAGGTTAAAAAAAGCAAGGGCACCATTTTTCATTGGTAACAGAAATAAATGTAATGAAACATCCTGGCATACTGATACATAGTTACAGGGAATAATATTTGAAAACTTCCATAATCAAGGAGTTTGTTCCTGAGTCTGCATGTGCCCATCTCCACAGTTAGGAGAGTGACAAGACCCAGTCATGCCATGGTTGTCCCTTAACTTAGTTAAGATATACTCCCCATTTGTAATTGCAGACCAGACCTTCACCTGGCTAAAAGGGTATGTAAAGCCCATCTGCCTAACGGCCTAGAACCATGGTTTATTCTTTCCTGAAGAGCTATCATAGTCAATGTCTTTCCTGGAGAACAGTTGCATATATATGAGATTCAACCCAATCACAGAAAGATAGTTGGTCCAAACTATATTACAAATGTTAGTCATCTGCTAAATGAGTCTGCTGGTTTAACTGTTGCAATGGGCTCTCCTGAATTAATGATTAAACCAAGTCAAAACATTTTAATTAAAATAAAATTTCAAAAGTTGCCCTGATGCCATTTTTACAAGGAGCTGTACCAGTGATATGTGCAGAACAGATGATTAAGGGTAGATCAAGCTTTTGTAATTTTGTAAGCATATAAGAATAGCTCCCCTTCAGTTTCAAGTTTATCATGATTATTTTGAAAAAAGAAAAAATCATAAATGAATAAATCATAAATACAGATAATTTTATTTTAATTTATGTTTATATCTGTATAAAAGCACTTTGTGGGAACACATTTTATAATAGTTTTCCTTTTATGAAGTTTTTCACAGAATCCATTCAAAATCATGTGGAGCATTTAGTACACTTTCACAGTAAGTAGAGCAAAAGTACATCTCACACCCAGACACATTATTATTTGGATGGGTTTTACTTTTGTAGTCTCACTCTGCTGAAATGAACCGCGTATGTATGTCTTTGTACATGCTGTAGACAAATTAGGTTTGAATATCTAATTTCATTTTCTTTAATATATAGCTCTCTCTTTCAAGTGGATTGATCTGAAATTAATGGAAGGATGTGTAATCTGTTATAGGCAAGTGATCAAATACTGAAATGGGTAAAACAAAGTAGTATACACTCATGCATACCTTGCACATTACTCGAAGTCAAACATTCAACAAAGTGGGATGAGAGGGATATCAATCACCTGCATAATCTCCCAAGAAAAAAAGTAAAAATTCTTCCTGGGAATAACTTTATGGGGTAACTCCAAATGAATCTGGCCCCAAAATAACTGAGCTAAGAACAAATGGAAAACTGTGTTCTTGAAGTGAGAAATGTAGGCCCAGAGTTTGATTCAAATTAAGGAAAACATACAGATGATCTGTTTCAGTCACAGTTCTGTTTCTGTGCAGGCTGAAAGTACTGAAAGTTTGTCCTAAGGAAAACTTGATTGCAGTTTGTGTATGTAGGCTTCTGTTGTGCTTCTTTCCTTTTAATTTATCCATATCTGTTCAAAACTGGTGCCCCATCCCAACGGGACTGCTCACATGAGTAAAATTAAGTACGTACGTAAATACAGGATGGGGACTGTACAGGATGTACATAAAGATGACTAGCATCATTTAATCCTACTTTTAGTCCTAATTGGTTGCTCTCATGAAAAGTCAAGAACCTATTCTTGAGTTCAGAGTTTTCTGATATCACAGAAGTTGTGGCAATATCCTAATTTTAAGTTTACATGCTTTCCCTCAGTACCCACTTCCCCAGTAAAAGCCATGGACTGGAAACTTCATAGTCTAAATGGTAAATTGGTTATTAAATTGAATCTAGCATTTTTGAAAAGGAAGGCATAGTTTTCGGTGATAGGAAAAATAAGCGTTTGAGCTTTAAAGCAATTGTAACATAGTGGATTAAAGACTGTCAGTATAATTAGATAAACAAAGACTGCCTAACATCTGTTCTCAACAGTGTACTTAAAAGACAGCCACTTCTTTTCTGGGGATAGCTGAAGCTATATTGCCATCCATTATGCAGGGTCATTACATGGTCCTCACCTCACTTTGCACCAATCTGGCAAAGCTGCTTTGACCTATGCATCTCTTCCTGCTGTCTTTTAAGAAAATCTGATTCTTTTGTTCATTATTTCTGCTTGCTGTATGGAATCTTTTGTAGAATGGGACAAGAAGGGATATACAAGGGAAAATAAAATCATGTTTGTCATCATCTTCTGTCTTGTTTCTTATATGACCATTGGTTGTCTACACATGCCCATTTATATATTTCCCATAATTCTCTTTGCTTTTAATTTGCTTTTTAAATGATTGAAGTGGAGGGGATAGAACATGGCTCTTAACCACTCTATCTTTTTGTCTCTTGCTTCCCGACAGGTAGAATTATGTTTATATTATGAAAGCTTGTTTTGTTGTGTGGCTGAAATGAGAGAATTCTCATAATTATTTTATTTCCTTATTAAAAAGAAAGAAGTATAACACTTCTATATGTTCTGGAAATCTGAAGACAAACTTATAGAGCAAGAGTGCATGGGGATGGAAGATAGCAATACTAATTGTACTATTTAATGCTTTTGTCTTAGCTCTCCAGTTACTTTAAAACTGTGAAGATGCACAACCACTCCATGAAAATTTATAATATACATAAACCACACATTGCCTTTACTGTAGCAGTTTAGGATTTGAATGTGTGTTTTTGATATACACACTGGTTATTTAACAAACAGACACAAACAAGGAAAGCCACCTTCACTACTTTTAGGACATCAAGCCTTATACCTACCCACCACATAGTCCCCATGCAGCGGAGTTGCCATCCTCAGAGAGTGCACTGATCAGAGGGAACTTGTATTCAGACTGACTTAATTATTCAGACTTGCAGGCTTTATTGGCCAACTGTAGGTAAGGTGTCTTCTCCCAGAAAGCAAACAGCAGGGGGAAAAAAAAGAATTGGAGGCACAGGATGCACAGGATGACATAAGCAGCAGTGGGGGAGGAGGGGGGAGAGACACCAAACACACAGCTATAGAAGTTGGAGATCTAAACCCTGTATTTCCATTAGGCCTATGGCTTCAGTTTACCTTAATCCAGCTCTCTAAAGAGATCTATTTTCCCATGTTCTAAGCATTTACAAAAATAATTCCGACTTCATAACTGCAATGTACTTCCTCTTGTCAGTGAGAGCAGAAGGAGAGAGCAAATATGCAAGAAATAGAGATATAAGATAATTAAATAGTCTCAAAACCATGATTTAGGCAAACTCTCATACAGGTCCCCCAAGTTTTAGGATTTGTCTACAGAGGAAAATTAATTTGGATTAAGATAGGGTGTGAATTTAAAGCAGAATACATATTCCAGATTAACTCTGTGAAGGAATGTGTTTATTCTGGAGTGCTTTACTCTAAATTATCTTAATCCACATATGAAATGGATTACGCTAATTTGGATTAAGAGCATCCCAACACAGAGTTAACTCCCCTTGTCGAGAAGCTGTAAGGAGAGATTATTTTCTCTTTCTGAGGAGAATTGGCAGAGTGTGGTTGTATGCCGCAGGGCAGGAGAGGAAAAGGAAATCGATTTTACCAGCCTTGCAGGTTCTTAATAAATCATGTATAGATATATAAATAGAAGAGACTGATAACTTGCCAATATTGCCAATCCAAAATATTCAATAATCATGATATTTTAAGAAATAATAAATATTGGGCTCTTTTATTTGCCTTCTAATCTTTCATCATTTCCAAGAGTTGCTTGGCAGCCATGAGACCTATAAATTGATTTAGAGCCTTTTCTTTCCCCTGCACCCCTAAATCCAAGAATATAATTTTTTCCCTGTAATTATGTGACTTCAGGACCTAGAGCTTTAAGAAAAATGCCAAATATCAGAAGAGTGGGCAACACCAGGTTTCCCTTAGCTCACTGTTTTCCTCTTAAGATCTGTCCTATCTCCTGTATATCCAGCATGGAGTTAATTAATGAGTTACCTTCTAGAGAATGAGTCAGCAAAACTTCAGCAGCTTTGTTATGTTTTAGCACCTCTGAACAGAGTGGGTTCAGTTAACACTGCAGTCCTGAAGCCCTATACACCTGGCTGTTCTAAGATAAAAATAAAGGCATGAAGAAAGAAAAAATGTGAACAGCTGTTGTTAAACTATAATATGACAACCATGCATGCTAGAAATGTGTTTTCCTGAAGATGGTAATGTGCAGTGCTGTGAAGGATGCATAGGTTGGTAATAATTCCTGGGGAACTCAATTGTGAATATGATCATGCTCACTACTGTGTGGACAATGCTTGAGATTGTCATTGTGAGTCTTGTGCTAATAGGTTTGTTTGTCTTCTTTGTTTTTAAAGAGCCAATGAAACCAGCCTAGAGTGTTGTTAGTAGCGGTTTCCCTTCTTCTCCTTTTCCCCCTCTCACCTCAGGAACAGAATATGAGCACACACCCCCACGCTAAAGAAATGGGCAACATCATGACGACCCTAGTCACTAGTGTATCTGGTAAGGCAGAAAAGCTGAACCCACTGAACCTTTTTGTCCTCCTCTTCCCTGAAAACTCTACTGGGGTGGTGGTGTTGTCTTTCTCTCTCCTAGCCCCACTGCTAAAGCAACAGATCTAACAATTCATTAAGATTCAGTTCGGTATTGCCAATCTTAAATGTTCAAAAATTACGAGTCATACGTCTAAATTAAAAAAAAACAAGACTGACAAAAATAGTGAGATTAAAAATGGGGTTGTCCGATTTCTGAGCCATTATGGTGTACTAGGGTCACATATTCAAACTTTTTTCCAACTCAAAGGCTGGGCACATAGATTAAAAGAAATGAAAGCTGATATTTATATGAAATAACATGACTCCAGAACTTGGGCTTTCAACAACCCATCAAGATTTATGATAAATTAGCAACATTGCAATTCACCACTCACAGAGTCACTGTTCTGGTTGTTTTCAGCCTTGCGTATAGACATCCTGACTTCAGTTATGGGTCATGAAGGCTAGAAAACTGCTTTCACTTTTAAACAGAAGCTTAGATTCTGCTGTCGTCATGATTCCGGGAACTGGGGCCACAGGCTTGGGGCTATAGTGCCTGTGCCGTAAGCCAGTCTTCCATGATCTCCGGTGTTCTGACAGAAATCTTGCTCACCTTTACCATTATTCATAATAGTTCAAACTTCCATTAATTTCAATAGGGCTGAAGCCATAGGCTGCCCTCAGTCAAGATGGCCACCATTCCCTACAACCTCAGCTGGCAGTAAGGCAGTCCCTAGTAGAAATGGCTGCCACTTTCCATTTTTTCTAATAGAACTGAAGACAAGCTGCCTTCATGGAAGATGGCTACCACCTGTGCAACATGTCTAGAAATTGGGCAGAAAACTGTTAAGGACCTAAAGAGTAGGAAGGAGATTGAATCTGGTTCTACACTACTGCAGTTTAGTTCCTCGTCAAGATAGACACTGATCTTATTTCTTGGCAACTAAAAGCCATAAATACCAGCCTTGATTTAACAGATCCTACATGTCATCTGACAAAATGTCTGTAAGTTGGTAATTAATGCGCAAAGGGATGAAAGACTACAGTATATCAAAATGCATTTGTTTTCTGTTTACATGCAAATGTTACACCCTTTAACCAGCGCATGAAAATATTTGTTATCCTATCAAGTTTTCCATTTTTGAAGTGGAAAAAATGTTGGTAGATCCATAATATTCTCTTGTTTATGAGACCCATGTTCATTTTTTTAAAGTTTACTTTTTTTCTCTAGTTATATCAGCTGTTCATGATTGTCTCTGCTAATCAAAGCACAATTATTAATTTGAACAAATGAGCAAAACTTGCAGTTTATAGTCATCTTTTAATGTTGCATTGGCATTGCACCATGTCCCATTAAAAATGTGATATCTGCAGGGAATTTGTGGCTATCATTGCTTTGTTATTCTAAGGGCATTGATTTTTTTTTTATTTATACAGATCTACAGTACAGGGTTTGTGGCTCACTGGCTTACTATTAAATGATAATGCAGAAATAACTAAATGCCAAGCTGGAGAATTTAAGCTACAGGGCATACTTGAGTGGATGCTGGACATTTCTGGACTCTGTTTATTTCAAACAGTCAGAATGTGATAATCTTTCCCTGTGTAGTCTTTTCGGAAAATCAAAATATTTAGGCTGAAAGATCTTGTCTTTACTGATCCAGCTTTGGCAACATATTTTGAGACAGTCACATTCTTAAATATGAACAGACATCATGTGGTTTAGGTACATGTATTATTTCTATAAGAATATAAGCAAATATTAAGTCAGAGATTGTGACTACCATATATTAGTCTGAAAGTTTGTTCTCCCATAATGCTTTAAGGTCATAAAGAAGGGTGAATAAGAATATACAATACAATAGTTTTTCTATATGAGAAACAGATAACTAGTACTGCTAAGAACTAACCTTTCCTGCTGTTTACTCTTTCAAAAAAAAAATCACAGGCTTGTAGTTTTCCCATCTAATAAATATTTGAGACAATGTTGTGAATAATTAGTGCAGCAAAGATTAAATTTTATTTAAAAGGCACAAGGTGAACTAAAGCATTAGTGAAGTGCAGTTAAGTCTTGAACATTTATACACTATAAAGCAGAAAATCTCCACACAATAGAGATTAATACTCTGTGTGCATACTATATTGTGCACAGCCCTTAACATTCTGAACTTGGACTGTGGCAGTCATTATCTCTAGCAGGTTTCTTGGTGATTTTCAAGCCCAGCTTTACCTACCCAAGTGGCAGTGACACCAGCTTTCACTGAAGCCTTATTACTCTTAAAAGAGCAATTTGGTTGGTTGCACGGCTATTAGGATCAGACACTCAGGCTTAAAGCTGTCAGTACAACTGATTCTCATCTTTTTTTTCACAATCCTGACATCTTTTTTCTCTTTTCTGCTGGACACAGGCATTACTGTTTTTATCATTTTCAATCAAGCTCATGCTGAAAGCTGAGGAATATATTCCCATTGAAACCAAAGTGAGGAGCAGAAATTATTTTATAGCTACTATAGTAGCAGCAGGGCTGGCTGCATGTTGTGTGGGAGAAACTGGATCAGTGAGAAATGTGTGGCTTTCCTCAGGGCTACAGCATTGAGATATTACTTCAACATTTAAGGATGGCAAAACAACTACTTGCTGTGATTTTTCAGTGATTAATGACTCCTCCTTAAGCAAACAGTGTGTGGAAAGGGGGAGAGAAGATGTAACAGATTTTATGAGAATAACTTGTGGAAATGTTATCATCAGTGAAATGGGGGGAAATTACTATGTTTGAACTTCTTTTCATTTTGATGTTGTTCTTCTCTGGACCAACCTTGAGCAAGCTAAGTAGGACCAAAAGCAAACACTGGAAGGGTGGTAAGTGATAAAAGTTTTTTATAATGAATGTCTGGGTGAGATTTGAAAAGTTAGGGTTAATGTTGAGCTAAAGGAAACAAAGCTGTTTTGAATGCTTAAGACTTTAGGTTGTCACTTGGATTTGAGATAGAATCTGAAAGCAAAGAAGGGAATTTAATTTGCTTGCTTGTTGGTTTGTTTATGGAAAGCATTTATTTCCTAGAGGAATTATAGTTTTTTACTATATAAATAGCAAAAGTTCACTTAAGGCCCTGGAATGTCAGGAATAGTTTTACATATAAAAATGTACAGGTAAATTTACAGTATTTTCAAGATTGTGAGAATATTAAGATTGTTGTTTTCTTTATGGAGACCTGGGGCCACATGCATATAGTTTTTACTGCAAGTGACTATGCTTGCTATCTGGAGGTTACATTATTTGAAAAAGCAAAAAAAAGAGGGGGGAAAATGAACTCAGCCTGTTTTGAGGGCAGAACTGTTAGTATATTTTGTGTAATGATTAGACAGACTCTTTTTAGAGAACATGAATGTTATAAAGTGCAATGCCAGCATCGGTAATTGGCTGGCTGACTATACTGGTCTTGATGTGTTAATAAAGATAAATTGTAATAACTTTATTAAAAAAAAAATCTGCTGTGCTAAAAAAACACATGGTTTTTGAAGGCTGCAATCCATTTTTTTTAACTGATAGAAACTGCAAAGGAAATTTACCCTGTATATTTTGTGAACAGTTCACTTTGTTTTGTTTTCCTTGCATATTTATTTATGGAAAACATGGGTTATCAAGGTCTGATAATCAAATGGCTCAGAGAGCAAAATGATGTTGCGTAAATATTTGGACCAAGGGACTATAGATGCTGAAAAGGATGTTTTTTCCCTCCAGGCCTTTCTTGATATTGTTGATTGGATGCACCCTAGGAATTTTGTTTCCTACAAGTACTGCCACAGCATGATGTGTGTATCTCAGCTTTAATAGCACTTTCAGTTTTCCTCTTCTGTCAGTGTTGTGATCTGAGGTTAAAGAGTAGCATCAATATTAAAAAGAAGTTTTAATAATGTATCACAACATCTCAGTAGGAGAATTTGCCCCCCCTCCTTCTCTCGTATAGTTCCCCTTTGTTGCATTAAAGCATTACAAATCTTCCACCTGCTGTATCTTCAAGGGAAAAGTTCCAGCAGGCACTTAAGCTGGGCTGCTAAGGCAAAGGTGGCCAGAACAGCATATCTGCAAATTATTTTCTGTTCCTGTAAATCCCATTATCACACTACTTGTATTTCATAATGCTGTTACTGTCCTCTTTCTTGCAAATTACAAACTGTTATTTATTCTGTGCTGCATGATCTCTTCTCAGAGGCATGTGATTCAAGCATATATGTTACTATCAACTTCTTGAAATTTCAAAAAAAAAAATATTTTTAGGGTCCAATCTCCTTTTTATTTTTATTACTTTAAATGAAACTGGCAAATGAGAAGTGCATCGGTCCAATCTCTTAGCCCTTAGCTAAAGGAACCAGATCCTGAAAACTTAAATATTTACTGAAGAAGTTATGTGGCAGATTGAAAATAACCCCACACATGACTGTTGAGTAATGATGTTATCTTGTTCTGTACGTTTTTATAAGAAAGAAAACTTAACTGTTTCAAGCAAAGTTGCTTAAGAATTTCTTCTGAAAAGAGACAAAAACAAGGTTGTTTTGATCTCTCGGGAAACTCAGTAAGTATGAAAAAATTGCTGTCTGGTGGTATTATTTTAATTCAGAGTCTGTGCAGTATTGTTACTAATTAAAGAACTGTTTGTTTTGAGGGCTACGTATAAGTTTAAGGAAAAGTTTTCAGTTTAATACTTGTTATAATGTGTGTGTTATAGAGTATGCATTGTTATTTCCAAAATAATTTTTAGCTTGTCAGAACAAAACCATAAAGTTGGTATCCATTTTTTGTAAAGTAGGGGCAAGCAGTGAAAGTCAACCTCTGCTTATACTTTGACTTCAGTATTTTGTTCAGCATGCATATGGCACTAGAGATGGCCAGGGATTTTTCAGTGAAAAATGTTTTGTCAGAAAATGCTGGGTGTTTTTTTCCAAAACCAACATTTTTCACAATAATTCATTGGTTTCCATGAAACTTTCATTGGGAAGGTTTCTCAGGTCTATGATGGAATTCTGGTGAGTGAGTGTCTGCCTACTGGTTAGGACACTAAACTTGGCTTTGTGAGACTATTTTAAGTCTATGCTCTGAGAGGGAGCAGGAATTTGAACCTAGGTTCCCTGGACTACTAGCTGTTTTGGTGTGGGTTGCTGTGGGGTGGGTTTGTTGGTTGGTTGTTTTTTTCCACGAAAGATTTTGAAAGCTCTTGGTTTTGTTCCAGCATGGAATGAAAAGAAACTTAGAAACCTCAAAGTTTTTTTGTGGAATGGATTCTGGTTTTTTTCTACCAGAAACTTTCACTGGTGGGGAATGGGATTAATGCACATAGACACTGTTATGCTTATGAGAAGCACATGGGATCTTTTTAGGAGAAGAGGCAATATGCCTCATTTATTGGAGATACAAGAATTAGCAAATGAATTCAGTTTCTCTCTCTCTCTCTCTCTCTCTCTCTCTCTCTCAATCTCTCTCGCCAGTCGATGTTATAGTTACAGTCCAGAGTCTGGATCAATCTAATGGCCAGCTCGGTTGATCATTGGCTGGTAGGAGCCGGGTTCTGTCAATCATGACATGATGCTCTGTGGAAGTCTTGGCAGGTCGAACCCAAAGTTTCATGGCAAGGCACCCTGTTTAGTGATTTTCCATCACTGGGACCAATGAGTTTTGCACTATCATGCTGTAGTTAATTGTTGTTTGACAAGTGCTTGTTTTCTTAAATTGTTCTCCTTATTTTTTATTGTTTTTTATTAAATATCTCAGGGAGTTGTCCCATGCTGGTTTTGATCACAGCTATCTTGTCCCCATTAATAGGTGCCTGTCTCATCTTTAGAGTCATCAATCTGCCCTCTTTTGACATTTCAGTAGGGGCATGTTGCAATCTCCTGGTATCCTTACGTTTGTCCTTGGTTCCTTCCTAGAACATCTGGTCCAGTAATGGCCTTTACACTTACCTTCTAACACACACATTCCTCATTCCATATAAAACAGGATTGATTTACACAAAGCATTTGAACAAGAACAGCAAATTGCCATGCAAAAGAAAACAATCATTGCATTCTTTTACTTATTTCAAAATGCAAAACATATAGCAAAGTGGTGACCCTAAAGATCTGTAACTGCCTTGAAATCAGCTCAGACACAATTCTGGTAATGCATCTTTGCCAGTGGCCTATTGGGCTTTTCCTTTCTGTTTTCAGAAGGGTGGCTGGCAAAATATGGTCAAATATACACCAATACATTTAATATATGCTACATTCTTCTTCTTCTTCATTCTAAATTATACAAAATACAAACATAAAATACTACTACTACAACCTGCTTAGATTTCTATTTTACCAGTGAAAGAGTGACCCTTCAACACCATTACTGGAGCTTATTGGAGAGTAGATCCCAAAATATAAACTGGGATTTCCAATGTATCTCAAGGGAATTAGGCACCCAGGCACCAATTCCTAACCACAGTGTCCATAAAAGAAATATATATGATGCAGTATGTATACATCTGGTGAAATAAAGGGCATATCCTAAGCTAGAGTAAATTAGAAGAGCTCTGCTGACGTCAGTGGCTGCAGTGATTACGCTAGTAGAGGAACTGGCCTATACAATTGACCCTATCCTACAATTGTAATTGCAAAGTGGGCTTTTGCATTCTCATGAAGCAGCATTGACTTGAATGTGGCTTTGCACACCATGTATCCATTTGTAGAAGCACATTTTGTACTTCAGGACTTTTGTAATAAATTGTCAGAAGTATAGTGATTGGAAAACTTTGGGGAATCTTAATTAAAGTCAAATGAAAATCTCCAATACTATATTTTTAAAATTACACTTTTGTTTTTTACAGATTTTTCATATTCTCAAATATGATATTCAAATAAAAGAATATCATCTCCTGTTACAGGAGGAGGGATAATATGGCAGTTTTCATTTTAGCTTTTCAGGCCAAGTGAAGACTATTGATTTTGTAAAACTCTCTAGTTGAGCCAAAGCCGAACTTTTTCACCAAAGTCCCAACCCCTGGTAAGCTATTCTTTAGAGACATTGCTGAATAGTATTACAGGATTCTTTTTTCTCAGCAAAACATTTGCATATTTTAATCCTTTACAGACTTACTGCTCCAAATGCTGAACACCCACAAATCTCATTGAAATCAAAGGAGTTTTGGTGTTCAGCATCTCTGAAAATTATCCCTATAATCAACAATGACTGAACCTAGTGATGCTAAATAATAGTCCAAATTTATTCCTAGTTTAGTTCCTCTCAAATCAATAAACTTATTCTAGGAGGTGAAATTGGCCCACTGTGTTGCTGGGAGAAATACAAAGAAAGCAAATTGTATTTTCAACTTGGTTATATTTTGGTATCTTGGAAAACCTTTAAAAATGCATTGCAGCATGGTGTTTAAAAGTGCTTAGCTCTGGTGCTCAGGGATTTAGAAGTTAGTGTTTAAGATAAACTGGAGCCTAAAAGTAAAACCTGGAGATAAAAATCAACTGGATTTTCTTTTTCTCTCTGAGCCAAGATAGCACATTATGATTCAGATTTTTAAGAATTATTTATTTTATAACTTGGAGAACAAAAAAACTCCAAGAAGACAATTAAATTCCATGTTTTAGCTTAGTTTAAATCGGAAAGTAGATTTCAAACTTGCAAATACCTATCCCTTCCTGACTTCATTTTTCACAGTGCTTTGGAATGGCAATACACATGATAAAGTGGAAAGTATTTAATGGCTGAAAGCACATAGACACTTCATATGCACCTGGAAGTGTTCTTAGGATGTTCATTGAAACTGTCAGGACAGTGATGGAATGTTAATAAAATGGTGTCCCCATGCATTTTCTTTTGGGACCCCCTGCAGGAGTGTTGGGTAATTTGACAATAGGCTGTCCCTGAATGATGAAGATTATTGTGCTACTTGAGACAAGAACACACATTTATGGATTGCTAATGATATCGGATCTAGAAGGACATCTGTGAATTATAGAATGGTGGTGAGAAAAGTTACTTTGATAGTTATTGCCCAAGGGTTCATTTCTACAGGACCTCAACCCTGTTCAGGACATACATGGTTCAGCTCAAATACCACACATTATTGTTCAGCGACTACTTTCCATGGTAACTATATATTACCCTACTTGGAAACAAAATTATCTACGAGGAAAATAGAATTATGCCTTATTTGTTCTCTCTCAGTAATTATGATCCTAACTTGCATTTTCACTGCATAGAGGTGTGACAAATCTTTATGGAAGCAGAGACGGAGAGGAAACCAGGAGGCTAGTAAGGGAATTGCATACTTATTGGCACATATTAACAGTTTGTATTTATTAAACCCAATTTGCTCTTCCAGCTGTATAAAATAATGTAACACATTTTGCTCTTTTGTGTATGTCTCCACTGCAATTAAACACTCATGACTGGCCCATGTCAGCTAACTCTGGCTTCTTAGATTCAGGTTGTGGGGCTATAAAATTGCAGGCAGATGTTCAGGCTTAGGGGAGGAACCCTGAGCTTTGAGACTCTCCCCCTCACAAGGTCCCAGATCTCAAGCTCCAGCCTAAGCCTGAATGTCTACACTTTAATTTTATAGCCACAGGCCAGCCATAGATATTTTATGGCAATGTAGACCTACCCAGTATGTCTAAGAGGGACTGAGATAGTAATCTTTCATGCCTAAATCAAGTTTTTATCATACAAGTGCAAAAGAATCATATTTCAACTGCTGTTTCAGGTCACATTATAGTTAAATTTATGGCAAAAGATACACAGAGGTTGTGAGAGTCCTAATAGCATCACTTATGAGGAATTAATTTTAAGGAGGAGAAGAATGCCTACATTATTGTTTGAATGTAATTATAGAGTTTGACTCTTTCAGGCTGTCTGCAGACTGATCAGCATACGTATTCCTGTCAAATAGAAGATACTACTTATGCTAAGCTTTAACATCAGTTCCATGTATATTGTATACCATCCAGGCTCAGGGACTGATCCAAAAATCAGTTGATGAAAGGAAACCTACATAAAAAGTTCAGATTTTCAGATGTGGAAAAAACCCACAAATCCCTATAAAGTCTTTGGAAGTTCAGTGATTTTGAAAATTAGGTTACTTGCATTTAGGTGCTTAAGTATGGCTCTAGGAGCCAAACTTATTTGAAGATTTGGGCCTGCACAAAGTACATAAAGTGATAGATGTGACTCTTTCAAATACAGAGGAAGTCTGGAAAAGCCAATCCGTGTACATGTTTAAAAGAAAATATGAGTGTTTATTTGAGCATTTGAGACTGTGTAATGGTTGGGGTGTTTTTAGTTTACTTTAGGGTTCAGATCCAAGTGGGGTGCACACAGCAGAGCCCTGTACCCTCATAGAGTGTCATGGAAACCAAAGGGGGTACTTGGGGTTTCCTTCAGACTTCTGTATTTTCTCTGCAGGATCAAGTCCTTGTAATTGGTCACATTTCACATCTTCATATACTGTACCTTGCCTCAAATGTCTGTCCACATTTTTGAAAACTCCTTAACCAAAGTTATACTTGTAAACCTGAGAAAAAATGTCGATAAAAGGATTTTGGAACAGTTATGAAGTATAACCCACATTAAAAATTAGCAGGCAAAACCAAAAGCTCTTAATTAGGTCTACAAATAGAACAAACACATGAAATTGCCTGCTAAATGTGGTAAGAGCACATATCAGAAATTCAAAATGTTGAAACCTGTACACATACCAGAGTGGCTAAGAAAGAGCCACACTTGTTTTGGCTTGCGCTTTCTAGTAGTATTTAAAGACAACAATGTTGGCTGTTAAACAGCATTGATTTTTAGGTGCTAACACTTGAAAGCATGCTCTCAAGAGTACTTAGAGTACATTGTCTCTTTTAAGCAGCATTATTAAACTCCTTCAGAAAACATCTTTGCTTAATACCTTCAAAAAAAGCAAAACATAGAGTGGGAGGACAGGAACTTTGGACAGATCATTTGATTTGGAAAATGAGACTCAAAACTGCCAATAATGAAAAGCTGTTGGTATTTTTGCATTTCTGTTCATGAAGACTGTGTCAGCACATCCATTATAAACTACATTTTTTCCGAGGTTCACAACTTAATCATATCAACTTGTTTCAGGCTGAAATCTGGCTCATGTTAGAAGAAAATGTCATGTTACCGGTTTTCAAATACAAACCTTTAACTTTCAATTAGTTGAGCATTAAAACAAATATTGGGATGCATGCACATGTTGAATTGAGAAATGGCTTTTAATCGAGTGGAGGGAGCCACATAGTTCAGCAGCAGCGGCAAAATCTTTTTTAAAAGCAATTTTTTTCTCCCCCAGCGTTTGCTCTTAAAGATCACAGTGAAAAGAAACTAAAAAATGAAATCTTAGGTTGGGCTGAACCTTAATCATTTTATGCCCATTTTTCAGAGGTACTGAGCACCTGCAGCCTCTGTTGACTTCAGTCAGGTTTGTGAATGCTCAAAATAATTATTCTCAACACTCCTCAAAACAATGTCCTTAAAATGACTGCATGAAGCTCTAACTCCTTTAGATCTATTTCTTCTGAGTGTCAGGGAACTGTGTTTGGAGAGTATCCTGCCTTTCCATGAGGCTTAGTCTATGTGAAGTTTTTGTACAGATATAACTATATAAGCTAGTTAAGAATGTGATTTTTCTTTCTTTCTTTCTTTTTTACTGACACATTTACACCAGCACAACCCCTATTTTGGGTGCAGTTATAGAACTATAAAGGTGCCTTACACCAGTATAGCTTATTCCCTTTTCTGTACATACTTAAGCTGTATCAAAATAAGCATATTATACATGAAGGGTGTGCTGCCTTAACTATGCCAGTGTAGTTAAAGTGGCATAATTTCCTTGTGTAGTCAAGGCCAGTGTGCTTGACTGTATTTTCAGTTCCCATTCCTGTGAACCTCTGCAAACTGTAAGAACTACTCATTGGTTACTGAAGATTAAGGAAGTACTCTTCACTTTGTTCCAGACTTCATATTTAAAAAGAAATGATGGTCCATATTAGCAGCAACTCCTGTAAATGCTGTTTTATAAATCTAAATCCCTCTGACTTGTATATAATCCAACCTTTAGCTGCAGAAAGTTGACTTTTGTGTGTATGTAATTTTGATTATGGTGTTTTGAACTCTACTAATTCAATTTTAGAAGCTTTAGGGGTCAATCGAATAAAAAAATGAACACACTACCAAGCTGTACAAGGTTGTGGGTCCTGGCTCTATCTGAAGTACAAAATTATTCATCAAGATATGGCACAACAATAAAACCCATGAAGAAGGAGAAAAATTATCCATCTCTGAAATGTATAGTCAGTCAGTTATCTCACTTATATCCCACAATAGTCCATTCAAAAAATATTTTACCCTCTTACTTCAATGACTCAGAGGCAATCATCTGTGTGACTCTGAAGCTGAAAAAGCAATACATTTGGTGGCCAACATTTGTTTGGGTAGGCAATTGAGTGGCCTGAGTTTTAAAAGTGTAAGATACTCATAAATTCCTCACTGAATTCAATGGAAATTGCTGCATACTTAGCACTTTTGAAAATTAGGCCAATTATTTTGGTCCCCAAGTATGGAATTATAAAAGAAAAGTTACCCAAGTGTGGGTGGTTTCTCATCTATCAAAAGACTTTGTATACTTGTTCAGCATTTTTAGAAGCCACATGCCCTTTGATACTCTCTGATTTCTTGAGAAGAATCACGTAGACTCTTACTGGCTAATCATTTCCCTCAATGTACCTTTCCATACTTGGGTAAGTTATGACAAGTGGGATGGTGTGTACAATCTACCATATTTGACCTAAAAATCAGCTTGTTATCCAAACAGAACACTCCTATATATTTCATATATCTGGTAGTCAGCCTGGACACTCAGAAAGAGAGAGATTAATCTGGAGATGGGAGCCTCCTGAAGGCACAATGTAATGTTCTATAATATTTGATGAAGAAAGGAAAAATGGATTTCTAATGTATATTGAAGAATTATAGATTATGTCAATGCGGAACCTACAAGACTTAAAGATCATCTCTTGATCATCAAATATAGATAGCATTGTCTTTTGTAATGAGACTCTCAATGTGCATGTCCAGTCGCTTACCACCTCAAACTTACAGAGGTGTTTTAATGCGTGTGTTTGTAATAATAGGACTGATAGGCTAGATTAAAATGGGTCTGATGGAGCCATTATTATCTGCTCATTCAATGATCCATAAAGATAAGGATTTACATAATAACCAGAACATTTCTAAATGAGTTATTGACTCTTACAGTGACAAAATCCATTTAATTCAACTGTTTTTAAAGTATGTGTGCGTCATTTCACAACATACCAAAGACTAAATATTTCATGAAATAAATAAAAAAAACCCCTACATTAAAAAATATTTAAAGTTGCAACATAGAATAAATGGAAAAACAATCTAGCATAAAGAGGAAATTTCTAATGTTTGAAATTTTTCATTTTTGTATTTTCCCAATTTCATTTCTTTCTCTGCCTTTTTTCCTTATTCCCTCTGAGAGTAACAAAATGATTGTTGTTTTTTTTCTTTTTTAACCTTTCTCTCTCTGTGCGAATGTGTAGCTTTTCAAAACGACTATAACTTTTCAAAAGTTAGAGTAGCAAAACAGTGGGTATCTATAGTATTTATTGAAAAATCAATTAATATTAATATGTTAATGCATATGGGTGGACATTGAAGGGAGTATAGAGCCCTCTGATTTATACTTTGATCCTAACATCAGTCTTTACCTTTTTTCATAGCAGCATGGCTATGGCCATAATCTAATACTCATGTTGTGTAGAATATTACTACATAAGTGTTCATAATAACTCCAGTGGGACTTGATGGGGTATTCAGCATGTGAAGCTCCGGCCCTCAGTGAGCATCAACTTTAACTTTGAATCCCTCTGTTATATCTTACTTTATGTCACAGCTTAAGTAGTGTATCAGGATTGCCACCCCACTCTGAACTCTAGGGTATAGATGTGGGGACCCGCATGAAAAAAGAAATAACCCCCCCAAGCTTATTTTACCAGCTTGAGTTAAAATGTTTTTCCCCAGAACACAACTTCTTCTATATCGGGACCTGGTACACTGCCACCACCAAACTAGGTCTAGGGTAGTTTGGGACCCTTCTTTCCCTTTCCACTAACCCCCCCCAAACTTCTTCCTTCCCTGGGAAGCTTGAGAGAAAAAAAACAAACCTCGCCTGCTCCTGTGAGACGTGCCCGATCCAAAACCAGGATCTTACACAATGAAAAACAAGCAGTCAGCTTCTTAAAAGAAAAATTTTAATAAAAGAAAAAAAGAAAGGAATAAATCCCTTATAACCATCAATAGAACAGCATCTACCATAATCAACAAAAGGATTCAGAAACCAAACCTCTCCCCCGAGGCAACTTTCTCCCACTGTTGAGATCTCTGCTGAATCTTACAATATCAAGAAGCACCCAGCCAACACTCACCACTGAGAACCCTCCAAGTGATAAAAAGAAGGTAAACTTACTGACTACAGTACTTGATAGAATCTATAGTTACAGTGAAAGACATAGCTGTGTTCATCCCATAGCCGAGGTGAACAGAGAGAGACCCAGAGAGAAACTGAAACTTAAAATCCTTTGTCTCCTGAGGAATTTCTCATTGGTCAGTTGTCCACCTCTCAGTTTACCTTTAGCTTAACCCTTTACAGGTAAACGCTAATTCTAGGCTACTTCACACTTATGACACACCCCCCAAATTGCAAACGGTGTTGGAACGTCACTGGGTACGATTTCTTCCTGGAGCTCTAGGAAAAAAACAGAATTAATAAAACACATGCACCTGTAAACATACTACTGGTTACAATAAACTAACAATAGGTCCCACATTCCGAGGACAGTTTTAACCTATTGATTCTGGGAAACTTTCCCGGGAGAGTGCGTCAGCCACTTTATTAGAAGTTCCTGGAATGTGTTGGATGTCAAAATCAAAATCTTGGAGAGCTAAACTCCACCGAAGAAGTTTTTTGTTCTTGTTGGTGAAGTCATGAAGCCACTTCAGCGCAGCATGGTCGGTTTGTAGTTGGAACCGTCATCCCCAAACGTATGGGCGTAGCTTTTCCAGAGCATATACAGTGGCGTAACATTCCTTTTCGGGAATTGACCAGTGGCTCTCCCTCTCAGACAGCTTCTTGCTGAGAAACACGACAGGGTGCAATTGTTGATCGGGTCCTTTCTGCATTAAAACTGCTCCCACACCACGCTCGGAGGCATCTGTGGTCGCTAGGAATGGCTGGTCAAAGTCTGGGGCCCTGAGCACAGGGTCAGACATGAGTGTCGCTTTAAGCTGGTTAAAGGCCTCTTGACACTGCTCAGTCCAGCGGACTGCATTTGGCTGGTTCTTTCGAGTTAAGTCTGTCAGTGGGGCGGCGATTTGGCTGTAGTGTGGTACAAATTGCCTGTAATATCCGGCCAAGCCTAAGAAGGATTGGACTTGTTTCTTGGACTTTGAGACAGGCCACTTTTGGATAGCATCCACCTTGGCCTGTAGAGGATTGATAGTTCCTTGACCCACCTGGTGTCCAAGATAAGTCACTCTGTTGAGGCCTATTTGACACTTTTTAGCCTTAACAGTTAGTCCTGCCTCTCATATGCGTTCAAAGACCTTCCAGAGATGTTCTAGGTGCTCCGCCCAGGAGTCAGAAAATATGGCCACATCATCAAGGTAGGCAACTGCAGGTTCTCCCAATCCCACTAGGAGACTATCTACAAGTCTTTGGAAGGTAGCGGGTGCATTTTGCAGCCCGAAAGGGAGCACATTAAACTCATACAGCCCTACGTGCATAATGAAGGCTGACTTTTCCTTGGCAGATTCATCTAACGGTACTTGCCAGTACCTCTTGGTTAAATCTAAGGTGGAGATGAACTGGGCCCGTCCCAGTTTCTCCAACAGCTCATCTGTGCGAGGCATTGGATAGTTGTCTGGGCGGGTTACCGCATTTAGCTTACGGTAGTCCACGCAAAAGCGTATCTCCCCATCCGGTTTGGGGACTAGAATCACTGGAGATGCCCATGCACTGTGAGAAGGGCGGATTACACCCACCCGTAGCATGTCCTGGATCTCCCGTTCTATAGCAGCTTTGCCGTGCGGAGCCACCCGGTAAGGTTGGGCTCTAACTGGGTGGGTGTTACCTGTGTCAATGGAGTGGTATGCCCGTTCAGTCTGTCCTGGGGTGGTTGAGAATAGGGGCGTGAAGCTAGTGCACAGCTCCATGATCTACTGGCGCTGCATGCGTCCAAGGGTCATTGAGAAGTTTATCTCTTCCACGCCACTGTCACTGCTTCCTTCATAGTAGACACCTTCAGGCCACTTAGTGTCATCTCCTCCCTGGGCTGTAAACTGACAAACCTTTAATTCTCTGGAATAAAAAGGCTTTAGAGAGTTAACATGGTACACTTTAGGCTTTAGGGTTGAGTTAGGGAATGCTATGAGGTAGTTAACGGCTCCCAGGCACTCCTTGACCGTAAAGGGTCCTTCCCATGACGCTTCTATCTTATGGGCTTGAAGTGCCTTCAAGACCATCACCTGGTCCCCTACTTTAAAGGAACGTTCTCTGGCGTGTTTATCATACCAGGCCTTTTGCTCTGCCTGAGCATCCTTCAGGTTTTCTTTAGCAAGGGCTAAAGAGGTTCGGAGGGTGTTTTGTAGGTTGGTTACAAAGTCCAGAATGTTAGTTCCTGGAGGAGGTGTAAACCCCTCCCATTGCTGTTTGACCAACTGTAATGGCCCTTTAACCTCACGGCCATACACAAGTTCAAAGGGTGAGAACCCTAAACTGGGATGTGGTACAGCCCTGTAGGCAAAGAGCAACTGCTGTAACACTAGGTCCCAATCATTGGAGTGCTCATTTACGAATTTCTGTATCATGGCCCCCAAAGTTCCATTAAACCTTTCCACCAGGCCATTTTTTTGATGGTGGTAAGGGGTGGCAACCAAGTGGTTCACCCCATGATCTTTCCACAGACTTTTCATGGTCCCTGCCAGGAAATTGGTTCCCAAATCTGTAAGGATGTCGGAGGGCCAACCCACCCTGGCAAAAATGTCTGTTAATGCATGGCACACAGTTTTAGCCCTGATGTTGCTTAGAGCGACTGCTTCTGGCCATCGGGTAGCAAAATCCATGAAATTCAGTATGTACTGCTTTCCTCTGGGTGTCTTTTTTGGGAAAGGACCCAGAATATCCACAGCTACTCGCTGAAATGGAACCTCAATTATGGGGAGTGGCTGGAGAGGGGCCTTTACCTGGTCTTGGGGTTTTCCCACTTTTTGGCACACCTCACAAGACTGGACATAATCAGAAATGTCCTTGCCCATCCCCCCCCCCCAGTGGAATGACTTCCCCACACGGTCTTTGGTTCTGTTCACCCCAGCATGCCCACTAGGGTGATCATGGGCTAAGCTCAGGAGCTTTACCCGGTACTTAGCTGGAACTACCAACTGTCTCTGAGGCTGCCAGTCTTCCTGGTGTCCCCTAGAAAGAGTTTCCTTGTATAAAAGTCCATTTTCGACTACAAACTGGGATCGATTGGTAGAGCTGAGAGGCGGTGGGTTACTCCTTGCCGCCGTCCAAGCTTCCTGGAGGCTTTCATCTGCTTCCTGTTCGGCCTGGAACTGTTCTCTTGTTGCCGGAGATATCAGTTCCTCACTGGGTTGTGGACTTGGGTTGGGTCCCTTGGGAAGTGATGGAGGTGATGGGGTTGTTTCCCTTGGCGGTGGACCACTCTCCGCTGGTGCACCTGGTTGCATTTCAGGCTCCGGCTGAGCCTCTTGGGTTAGTGTAGCTGCTGCTGTCGGTGCCGGCTCGAGGTTGCCCTCTGGTGTTGGAGGGGTAGATGGGGAAAAAACCCCTACACTGATTCTCAGAAAACTGAACTGACCATTTCCCCCTCCCAGGGACCCCTGGGATGGTTGCCTACCACTTAATGAGCCTATTAACTCTTAACTGCAAACCTGGGCTACTCTCTGCTACCCAGCAGGAGAAAACCCTCTCAAAAAACCCTCCCAGAAAACCTTCAGCTCTCTGCCCTCCGGCAGCTGAAAAAGACAAAGCATGGAGCTATCACAGCTTCAAAACCTGCGGAACAAGTTTTACCAGAGTGACCCCCTGTGGTGTTTAACTTAACACCACTACCTGCTTTGTACTTGCTGAGGTCTCACCTTAGAGAAAAACTGCTTTCTGAAAAATTCTGTTTTTTAGATTCACAAAATTTCATCCCACCACTGCCCAACCATGTCAGGATTGCCTCCCCCTTCTGAACTCTAGGGTACTCTTGAAAAAAGAAATAACCCCCCCCCCCAAGCTTATTTTACCAGCTTGGGTTAAAATGTTTTTCCCCAGAACACAACTTCTTCTGTATCTGGACCTGGTACACTGCCACCACCAAACTAGGTCTAGGGTAGTTTGGGACCCTTCTTTCCCTTTCCACTAACCCCCCAAACTTCTTCCTTCCCTGGGAAGCTTGAGAGAAAAAAAACAAACCTTGTCTGCTCCTGTGAGACGTGCCCGATCCAAAACCAGGATCTTACATAATGAAAAACAAGCAGTCAGCTTCTTAAAAGAAAGATTTTAATAAAAGAAAAAAAGAAAGGAATAAATCCCTTATAACCATTGTGGCGGAGTCAGACCAGAAGGATATAGGAGAGTGCTGGAAGGCAGGTACATTAGTCTCAGGGTGTGCAGGTCCCTGTTCCCGGGATAGCCAAACAAAGGCTACTCCAGACCAATCAAGACACCTGGGGCCAATTAAGAACCTTCTAGAAAGGAGTAGAAACAGCTAGCCTGATTGGGACACCTGAAGCCAATCAGGGACTGGCTGAACCAGATAAAAACCTCCCAGTTAGTCAGGTGGGGTGTGGGTATCAGGAGCTGTGAGAGGAAGTTGTGCTGTTCGTGAGACTGAGTGGTGGACAACATATCATACAGAAGGAAGGAGGCCCTGAGGTAAGGGTGAAGTGGAGTTTGAAGAAGTGGGGACTGCTGTGGGGAAGTAGCCCAGGGAATTGTATTGTGTTTTGTGGATAAAAGGTCAGCCATCTTAGCTGATACTATTAGGGTCCCTGGGCTGGAGCCCGGAGTAGAGGGCGGGCCCGGGTTCCCCACTTTTCCATCTTCCATACTGGCCTGTGATGAAGGTAACTCACTAGGCAGTGACTCTTGCCAATTATACTGAGAAAGGGAGGTCACTCTGGGGCCTAGATGAGTTTCTGAGGCCCCTAAATCTGCCAGGAAGTGCAGGACCCACAAGTACAAACTTGGAGCTTTGTCACACCATCAATAGAATAGCATCTACCATAATCAACAAAAGGATTCAGAAACCAAACCTCTCCCCCGAGGCAACTTTCTCCCGCTGTTGAGATCTCTGCTGAATCTTACAATATCAAGAAGTACCTAGCCAACACTCACCACTGAGAACCCTCCAAGTGATAAAAAGAAGGTAAACTTACTGACTACAGTACTTGATAGAATCTATATCTACAGTGAAAGACATAGCTGTGTTCATCCCATAGCCGAGGTGAGCAGAGAGAGACCCAGAGAGAAACTGAAACTTTAAATTCTTTGTCTCCTGAGGAATTTCTCATTGGTCAATTGTCCACCTGTCAGTTTACCTTTAGCTTAACCCCTTACAGGTAAACACTAATTCTAGGCTACTTCATACTTATGACATAGTGTTTGAATAATTTCTTTCCTTTGGAATTAATTATTGTCTTCTCATTTATAAAGTACATTTTACAAATTATCGTCCTAATAAACTGTTCATTAGGGAGTTCTTAATCTCTTCATCAAACATCTTAAGTAAACTTACATTAATCCTATCTGCATTAAAACACGTGCAGTATTATATACAAATATTGTTTTGATATATTTCATTTTTCATATATTTTTTCATGTAGGTTGCTGGGTAGCAATGTTTAAAAGTGATCTCTTACCTGAAATTAATCAAATAGACTCAGTATTATGGATCTTGAAGAAAACGCAATAAAATGCAGTTTTGGCAATATGATTTGCTTAATTTATACTCCTGTGGAAAATCTGCTTTAACATTTTGCTGTATTCTCTTTTTTGTGTGTGTGTGTACTTTGATAGTAGAGATAAGAACTGTTTGGATTAACATACAGTAAGAGCCAACTGACCATCAATCTCTAGTTGAACACTGATATGATAATTGATAGGTGTGTTTTTCTTTAACAGTTCCAAAGAAAGTGTACAGGTTATCAGATATTCTCCAATATTTGTACCCAGTTTATAAAGTTACTTACAACTAAATCTGAATTAACTATATTAGAGAAGCACATATATGCTATATAAAAATACAGCTCATATAGAGCAGGCTATATGTGCTGAGAATATAGGATAATATCATGTACTCTGCACACAGATTTGGTTGACCTATGTTGCTCATTTCAATTCCTTTTCCAAACAGTGAACATGGTAATTTCATTTCACAGATAATATAGCCTGAGAATCTGAGTCAGTTTGCCAGATGGCATTTTTGATTCATGGCAAGGGCAGTGGCTAGCTTCTCAATGTATGTGTTTATATCTCCAAAATGAGAAGTACTGCAATGATTGGAACATTACATGGTACACAATTTTTGTAAATAGGCCAAATCTACATGCACAGAAAAAGTGCCATGAACACAGTATGAACTTTTTATGCCTTGAATATGTGTTTGGAGGGGAGCAGTGGAGGGCTTCTTTATGAACACTTTATGGGCTTGTCTTCACTATCAGGAGATTGACGTCTCAAGTGATGCAATTGGTGTTGATTTAGGAGGTCTAGTGAAGACTTACTAAATCTATGGCAGAGAGCTCTCTGGACAATTGGGTACTCCAGCTCCTTGAGAATAGTAAGTCTACCTAAGTTATGCTACTCCAGCTATGTGAAACTTAGGTCACCTTATCCTGAAGTCACACCCTATGATTGCCGCTGTACAGAAATGTTGCAATACAGGGCTAAGAAGTGGGTGGACATAGTTCATGTTTCAGGATGAACCTGCAGCTGAACCTAATCACCTCTCATACTCCATAAAGATTAATCCAACACTTGACAGGAGTAATCTTGTATGAGGATATTGTGCAGGGGACAATGGCCTACCAGAGTATGGGTGATTACTGCTGCTGTTTTTACAGGATTAATTTGCAACGTTTATTGGTGGAAATCTGCAAAAGCGCTATCCTTAAACAACCAGTAATTATTTTACTTAATCTTCCTTTGAGTTAGCTTTAAGATGAATACAGATAATGTGACTATATTAAATTTCTACCAGGAACAGACAGTTAACCTGTTGAAATTACATAAAATATGCCTCTTTGCATTGATTTGATTATAGAACACTGAATTTTTAAATAGTCCTTTGGGATTTATATTTTTCTAAAATACTCAGTGAGAGATAATAAAAAGAAATGATGACCATGCATAGCTTCAGTTGCTTGGGAGGATAGATTTTTTTTACTCCCATGTAGCATATAAAAGTTTAAATTCAGAAATAACTTAAAACTTTAAATTTCTTATGCATGCCATTGCCTTCATGGTTTCTAGCACATCTAATCATGCCTGTCTTGTTGCCAGGGCAATGACACTAAAATGGGCTGAAAACAGCATCCTTTCACGTTGCATTAATGCATACTGAGCAGCACTCCACTTTGTGCATTTTGAACTCTCTGCAATAAAAGTTTTAAGAGATAAGAAGCTTTTTCTATTTCAGGGTCGCCATTAGTCTGAATAATGCATAAACATGGGAAAAGGTTTGGAGTTCTACGGAGGATCACAGTATAGCGTCAATTAAATTATACATTATTATCACAGCTGCCAACCCTGGTATGGGATTTTAGCCCCGATCTCACTAAATGTTCTATGTAGCTGTCTTGTCCAATTCTTTTTTTCAAAGCAACAACAGTGCTCTTTCACAAAGGTAGTTTAAAGAAGAAATTGGAGAGTGAGGTTTGGTTGATCAAGAAAGAACTTTGAAGTGTCAACAGTCAAGTACCAAGGGAGGGGAAAAAAGCCAATTCTCTAGCCTTATAAAACACAAGGGAAAAATCAAACACTATTAAATCATGACATTATTATGTTATCTTTTAAGTAGGCTATATGCACTACCTCTGTCAGCAGAGTAGTTTGCACTTAGTTCCTATCTTGAGTTAATAATGAAACCTTTTGTTAAAGCAGAAATGTAATGACTATTTTACCAATTATCTCTCTCTCTCCATATATATATATATTTGAGTTGTAATTAAAAAAAAACAAATCTACTACATTACCAATCTTCTTCTTCTTCTTTCATATGGCTTCGGTAGATTGCAACACCTACAAATTAATATCTAAGTTGATAGCCAGCACATTGCTGCAGCAGTGAGCTGGTGAATGTCCTTCAGGCCCTCAGCCAAATAATGAAGGGGACATTCAGATATGATGTGCTCTATCATTTGTGCCTGGTGACCACAGTTGCATACAGGTGTTTGCCTCACTGTCCATTTAAAGAGGTCTTGTCTACATCTCCCATGAGATGTCCTGATGCAATTCATTTCTTTCCAACATTAACCAAAACCTGGTGGTTCCTCAACAGAATCAACGACAAACTGTTTGTTTTGAGCTGTCAAAGTACTCCATGTGATTCTCCATTGAGCCTCAGCATCAAAGTTGGATGTAAGGATCTTGTAGGGTTCCATAGATGGTTGTGAGATTTTCATCTCATCTTTGGCAGGTTCTGCAGGTCCTGGTGCAGTGGGATTCTTGTATTTGCATTGCATGATCAAGAAGTAAGATGTCTGAGCAACTTTTCTAATCTGTGGAGGCTGGATGTGTGATAGGACCAGGAGCCAGTCAACTGGAATAGGTTTAAGCATCCCTGACACTATGCGCAAAGCATTATTGAGTTAAGCATCAAGCAGTTTTGTGTGACTGCTACGAGACCAGAATATTAAACTGCAAAATATACCAGGACAATTGTTGCAGTTTGTAAGGTCTGTGGACTGGAGCCCCATGATGTTTCAGCCAATTTTCTGATAAGCATGACATGAGACCTGACTTTATCATGGGTGTTCTTGAGGTGTTGTCGAAAGGTCTAACTCTAGTCCAGTGTAATCCCAAAATACTTTGGATTAGCTTCATGGCTGACACTCTCACCACAGAACTGCACATCAAGTTTCATATTAGCCATTTTATTGTTCAGGTGGGGTTTTTTTAATTAGGCCTACATTTCCAGCATCCACATACATGAATTTTCTTGACTCTGTTGCTGGTATATTTGCTGTGTATAGATTAAAAAGTACTGGGACAAGGACAGAGCCCTGAGGGATGCCCAAGTTAAGAGTTCTTGGACTACTGATCTGGTCATTTATATGTACCTTAAAGTGCAGTCCCCACACATTGCCGCCAAGAGGCGGATCATTCGCTGACTGTGTATGACACCAGAGACCTTGAGGAGGAGTCAGACAGTGTAATATGCCAAGGACAGATCAACAAGAGCAATTTCTGTCTTCATCTTACATTGGAATTCTGCCTTAATGTGGCTGGTAAGTGAAGCTACTTAGTGACAGCAGTTCCTCTTAGGGCGAAATCCTGTCTGCTCCACTGAGAGGATCTCTTTGATGATATCAGATAGATGGTTGAGCAACACCCATTCCATGAGCTTCCTGGTGATTGAAAGGAGAGAGATGGGGTGGTAGTTGGCTGCATCCTCTTTATATATTCCCTCAGGAAAGACTCCGGTTCTTTTGTCCAACAGTGGGTGAAAGCCTTGCGGTGACCACGTGGTATGCACTTCTTAGCAGTAGATTTCAGGATGTTTGTAAAATGATCAAAATTTCTAAGTATCGGTTCGAGCTGTAGGATCCAAGATTCTGTTTCTGAAGTGTAGGCGGTCCAGTCAGCCTTGCAGAAATCCCAACGTGGCTTTGGCACAGGCTGCAGAAGAGGCACTTCCAGGCCAATCTGGAGAATGATTGGGTGATGTTGTTTATGTGGGAAGTGACTCAGGATGGTTCTTACTGTGGCCAGTGGGGCACCTGTGCTATTACAGATCACAAAATACAGGTCAGGATTGTGACTGGTTGTCCACCTTGCAGACCAAAAAAGATCCAGATTGCTTCAGATCATAGAGCAGGTGGAGCTCTTCAAGGGAGGCCCATTCTGTGGTCTACTTCCTAGCTGTGTCATTTGAGCAGTATCCCCAGTCTTTGTGATGGCTGTTAATGTCACTTATGTAGATGGTCCAATGAGGAAGGGAAGGGAAGATGGGATCAGGCCACATGATGTTTGGTGGTTTATATATGCTTACTATAATGATGACCCTAATTCTAACCATGTTGATCTCTCTTCAACTGGTTGATGATTCATCCAAAACTTCCACATCCTCTAATTCATTTTGCATGTACACTGCTAGCCCATGTTTTAGATGGTTGACAGTGGTGATTTTGATATAGCCATAGATTTTATGTTTGTCAACTTTATCTTCTTTTTTTACATTTGTTTCTTGGAGAACCACAGTGTCAATGTGATGGTCTTTGAGGGTCCTCGAAAGGTGATCTACTTTTTCTTTGGACATCCCTTCTACGTTAAGGTAGTATATTTGGAGGACTGGCCAAACTTTTCTTTTTTGGTGCTGGAAAGGGAGGTTTGAGGAAGTATAATCATTGGGAGATTAATAAGTACAATTACTGGGAGATCGGTAAAATGATGTGCAGTGGCCAGTTGATGATGATAGTATGTTGGTGGATTTGCAGAGAAAACACCAGCACTTAGCATAAGCACCACAAGAAGGTTCTTGTCTTGCTCCCACATTACCAAAAAATTACTCCCAAACCCTCCCTTACTGAAATGTAATGGCTGCCTAATATGGGGTGATCTCTAGAAATGTCCCTATAAATAACACTGACTTTCCAGGTCAGTGTGGACAGGCAGACAGTCTGTTTTGTTGATCTGTGCTTCAGGTTTCATCATTTAAACTTCTCACAATAGCTTACCATACTGGAGAAATGACTTTTCAGTGGGACAGAGTATGAAACAGTGTTATCCAGCCATCATTGTACAAGTCAGCTAGTTATTACTTCAGTAGTGGCTTTGGCATAAATCTGAGATATAAAGAACTATTACCTAATACTAAGAAAAATCAGTATCATGTTTCTTTTTATTAATGTAATAATGTCTATGAGGTGATTAGAAATGTTTTCATTAATTACATTATTCAAACTTGCCTAACAGTGTTATTAGTTTGCTGGCTTACTAAATAGTCCTTTTGAATAGCCACACGTAGAAGATGGGAAGTCAGGGTGTGGTACTTAACAATTTTTGTGTGTAGAATGCTTAGAACTATATTCTGCCATTGATTTTTTTTTACACAGGACATGCCATTGATTTCAATAGGGAGGTTAGAACATAGATCAATGACATGTTCTATCATTTAAGGGTAGTAATTACTTGATATGTGAAACCAAATAGATAGGGTGTACTGAGGGGTTTCTATATAGAGTTAGAAAACTCAACATTTTACAATTTACTCTTTTATTTAGACTATAATATAAATCACTGCAGAAAGAAGCATGAAGAGGAAATGTAAAAGATTGTGCAGTGAGTGCATAGATGAGAGATTCATGGGGAAAATTTTTCTAGCTTGTGTGCTGCCTTTTATATAAGGTAAAACTGAACCCATGCTCCTTCAAACCACAGGGGAAGCTGGATCTGACTACTTAACAGTAGCACCACAAGAATCACTCCTCTTTATACTGCTATCAGTCTGTATAACTAGCCCGTCAAAAACCTGGCTCATGGTTGCATTTTTCATTAGCTCTCCTGCAGAAGTGTCTCAAAATGTTCAGAACTGGGGTTAGTTTGGATAAGAATCAAAATATAAAGCATTTTAAAATCTGCTGAGCTTGCAAGCTTGGGCTGGAAATCTCACAAGACCATGTGTTTACATGAGATTTTTTTCTGACTCTTCTGGTGCCAGTCAAGGATGAAAAAACTGCACGGACAGTATTTTATCATGTAATTTATTAATTTTGGGGGTTTTTTCCAAATATGAGAAACTGTTTGAGACTCAGATTTCTTAATTCCCTGAAAGCAAAGCAGGATGCAGGAAAGTCTCTACGTTCCAATTCCCAGCTTCTTAAAAGTTGCCTCACCTGCTTTGTATTCTCACTCTGCCTGAATTTTCAGTCTTCAGGTTAGAACTTTGCTCCTTCACCAGTGCTCTCAAGATAAGTTCGTGACATTTTGTACCATCTGTGTGGAAATATGAGGGTATTCGTCTGACTATTCTGATTGGTCTTTGAACCGTTCTCTTACAGTTTCCTCTTCATATTTCACTCTCTAATTGCACAAAAATGCTCCCTAGATTATGCTTTGTGCTTTAAATATACAAATATAAAAATGGATTATAGAGACAAATAAACCCCAAGCCTTGTAGATTATATGGATTATAGAGACAAATAATAAACCCCAAGCCTTGTAGATTATATGGATTATAGAGACAAAAATGGATTATAGAGACAAATAAACCCCAAGCCTTTACTATACTAACCTGGTATAGTATGTCACCTATAAAAGACCCTTGAACCCATATAAAAAGTTAATTTTTAACTTTTTTTTTAAGCTTTTATACCAGCTCCTTTCCAAATACACTGGAAAATCTGTGTGCTCTCCAATACATATGGCCTCTGAATCTGCCAGTATTTTACTGTGTACTTACATCATTGTGGGCCATAAATGTTGAGTAGATAGGGAACTGGGGCTTGAGCATTTGAAATAGTCAATGAGATATTGCTGAACTACACAGAGAGAATACAGTGGCAAATAACCTAGGGAATTTTGTGGATGTGAATCATGACTAAATTACATATGTGCTGAGTTGCTTAAGCCTGAGAAGCAACCAAGGCTAACACTCAGAAACCTAATTTTGGTTGAACAGAGTCCTTAGATTCATTGTGATATTGTAGAATATCAAGTGCCTTTAACTTGTCAGTGAAAAAGGAGCTTGGACTTCATAACAAATGGAACAGTGATGTATATTTGGAAGCTTCATGACATATTAAAGTAGTTTATGAGGCACAATTTGTTTTGGTGGTCTGCTCTGATTGATGGCATGCTATCTGCCACTGATTCATCTGTTGTGGTATTTCTGTAATGAATGTTCATTGCTAGACAGTGCTAAATGCGTTCCATCTAAATCATTCGTTACTTATAACAAGTTTCAGTGTATATGAATCAAAAGTTGTTTATACTTGCTTTCAAAAGAATTTATTATTTTGAAACAGCTCTATCACTTCAAATGGGATAACGGACTGAATAAGTGTTTTGAACCTCTTGGTTAAGCAGTACTGGAAATTGTAGAAAAAATGTAAGGAGTATGCAATCTTACTTAAAAAGTTAGATTATTTTTAATCTATATTTTTAATCATTTTATATCATCTGGTCTGATTCATCTATGTAAATAAACTATTTTGAATAAGTAATACCTAAGACAGTTGTAGTTTAAAAGATGGTGAAAAAGTTGTGAAGGATAAGAAAACTACAGTGCTTTGGAGAAACCGTGTCACTATCATTTTTTTGGTGTGTGAAATTTTCACTTAGGTTTATATAATCATTAAATAAGTAATTGATCAGAAAACAATACAAAATGTATGTTCTACCTATGTGGGATTTTCACAGACTTCAAAAGTACAGAATATGTTTATTTTTTCCTTGAGAAAACTCTGCACTTCAAGCTTCCTTTTGCTTGTTATAATATGAAACACAAATAAAAAGAAGACTAAGTCACAGATGAAAGGGGAAAATCTATATATTTTTCCCCAGTAAACAGACACTTTGGGGGTCAGTAATACTATGTTATTTTTTTTTATATGAAATGAGGTTCCCTTCTACAAGCATTTGAAAATGGCGGGAGGCAGGAGAAGGATTTTTAAATAAATATTTATTTAGGAGTTGAGGGGTCTAGCAAAATTTAGCTAGAAGGCTTCTTTGGGCACTTATCAGCATATTACCTTTTGGATCTTGAGCTTTTGCTAGAACTAAAATTTAAATGCTTTTTCCCCCGCTGTTTTCTAGGTGCTACATTGTCTTGAGTTTTATATCTAATTTTAAAGTTTATCTGATGGATCTGGATTACTCTTGTACTATTTATTATTTAATTTTCTTTTGGGTAAAGAACTTGGTGTGCATTAGAAGCAAAGTTTTTAAATTTTATTCATAGTAGTAATATGCATTAAAATAGCACCTTGGTTACCTACACTGCAATAAAACACCTGTGATTGGCCCATGTTAGCTGATTCAGGCTTGGACTGTGGGGCCATAAGATTGGAGTGTAGACATTTGAGTGTAGACTGGAGCCTGGGTTCTTGGACCCTCCCCGCTCACAAGGTCCCACGGCCAAGGCTCCAGCTCAAGTCCCATGAATTCAACTGACATGGGCTAGTCCGCAGGTGTTTCACTGCCATGTAGAGACATACCCTTAGTTGCCCAAGTGAGATTGGGTCCCCATTATATTGAGTTCCACAGTGAGGAAAAAGTCCCTGCCCCAAAGAAGATACAGTCTACATAGGCAAGACAGACAAAGGGTAGAAGAGAAAACACAGGCACTGAGAGGTAAAGTGGCTTGCCCAAGCTCGCAGAGTAGGCCAGAGTCAGTGCCAGAAGTATAACCTGGGTTTTCTGACTTTCAGTTCAGTGCTCTGTCTAGTAGACCACCCACTTACAAACATATACAGTACACATTGGTATACTTGGTATCTGTTTGCAGTCTTTGGAAGTGGCAAACACGTTGTCTTCATCATCAAGGAAGAGAGAGAGCATTAAATCCTTTTACTCTTAAGTTTGCCCAGGTGGGGTAGTCCTATTTCTCTGCTTCCATGAGTGTTCTCTCTGTCTTATCCAAAGCTCAAAACACATCAGTAGAACTCAGAGGAACACATTGCAGGGATCTTAACAAAATGTGAAATTTATTTCGATTAGTAGCTGGGGAATAATCAGTGACTAACACATAAATCTTCAGAGATATCATTTGACAAGAGAAAACAGCTCAAGATCTTCTACTGCTTAAATATCACAAACATAAGATTATATGGTGATAGATGGGAGTTAAGTTTTTGCTTTGCCTGAGACCCTTTTTTTGTATTTCTTTCCACATCCTTTCAGTTATAAATCCTTGCCATTCCCTCTCTCTCCCTCTCTCTCTCTCCCCCTCTCCCTTTTTCTCCCTTTCAAATAGCTGTGGTAATGCATACACATGTGATTAGCCTGAATTTTTCCCCCACTTCCACTTCTCTAAACGTTGGTTGCTGCTAGTTGAATTTTGTAAAAATATTGGATACTCTTGATATATAAATATATTCTCTTTGGTATATCTCTCTTTAGAATTGATTATTCCATCAAGTTCATGGAAACTCCAAGTTTATGAATAAAATTTTTTTCCCATCCTCTGCCAAAAATGTTTTTTACTTCTGTATCCAGAAAAATAATGTAAGATTAGACCATGTCTTTCTGCTGCTGTAAAAAAACAAACAAAAGTAGTTTGTTTTTTTGTATCATCTGACCTGAGTTTTGCTTAAATTTTTTAGCTCATAATACTTCTAACCACATCGCTAACTGCTATTCTTGACTATAGAGACCTGTAGCTACCTCACTAACTAGCTGGAGATGTGAACCTTTACCTGATGTAATATGTATTCATATTACAGTAATCTCATTGTGTTAGGCACTGTACAAACACATAATGAGCAGGCCCTTCCCCAGAAAGCTTACAATCTAAATAGACAAGACAGCAGTGGCAAAAGGGAAACAGAAGCAGACGTGAATTGACTTGCATTACAGTCACACAGCAAGTCAGTGTCAAAACCCGCCACAGAACCCAGGTCTTCTGAGACCTAATCCAGTGGCCTTTCCACTAGCCACAGCACCTCTCTACATGCTTCCATTTCTATGTCTGTCTTCCCTCTCCTTTCCTCTATTGCTCAGTGATTGCATCTGTTGCTTTGCTCAGATGTGGCTCCCATGCCTGGTTATTTTTCAAATGGGTTAATAGAGTTGGTGCTCCTGAGTAACTAGTCATTTTTCCTTCAGCTGGCAACTTTCCTATAAAAGTATTACTGCTGTCGATAAAATTTAGTCAGAGGGAGAAAAAAAAAACATACTAAGGATCCAAGGTCTCTCTTTTAGGTTTCCTGAAAATGACACATAATATTCAAGGTGTCTATGAGAAAGCAACAATCTCTTCTTTCTACCCAGCTTTTTGAACATTACTACAGAGATTACCACCATTAAAAAAACATATTGGCAGTCAGGCCTTTCATTTTGATCCCTGCTATTTCTTGATGGAATCTTTTCTGAGACTGGGTTTTATGAACTTAGATTCATTAGAAAGGTGGCATGTAACCCAGTGTCTACAAGTTTCTAACTTTTATATCCACTCTTTTTATCTTGAATGCCTATGAAATCTTCAATTTTTGCACCCTCAAAGCTTACCCTTCTTGCTGATTATTATGATATTTTTTAAAACCAAAAATTAAACAAACCTAATTGTCCTGTCAGGTAGGCATTTTGCCCAATGTACAAATGATGAAATGAAGGCATTGAGAGGTTAGATGATTTGCCAGGGAGATTTGGGAACAGAGAAAAAGAATCTTCTCTCTTTTTCTAGTTGCAAGATGAAGGAGAAGAAATGGATGAAATATCTGCAGCCAGCTTAGGCCCTGATCATTCACTTTCCATTTTCCATGTTCTAATCTTTTCTTTTCTCACTTTTTGATTTGTATCTTTCTTCCTTTATTCTTCTCCGTTATCATTTTTCATTCTTTGTGTATCTTAAGTGGTGATGGAGCGGTATTCGTTACGTCTTTGTGTTTACTATCTTAACCTCGTGCTCCCACTATCATGTTTTAACACAACAAGAACTACCTATAGCCCAAGCTGGGTGAAATTTTTTGACTAAAACATTTTTGGGGACAAAAAAGGCACATTTAGCCAAACTCAAATATTTCACAATTCTGTCACATTATTTCAGAAGGGAAGAGTGTGGGAGTAATTAATCGATAATGTAGTAGATGTGTTTTTAATGACAACTCTCTCTCTCTCTCTCTCTCTCTCTCTCTCTCTCTCTCTCTCTCTCT